>OX596075.1:90829257-91429257 GCA_951394005.1 Protophormia terraenovae
TAAAAAATCGATTTTTGGTATGAAACATAAGTTATCACGAAATAAGCTTATTTTCTCGAAAAACGCAGTAATTACCGAGTTATTAAGGATTTTAGTTTTGATTGAGATTTTCATATAAAAAATCGATTTTTGGTATGAAATATAAGTGATCACGAAATAAGCTTATTTTCTCGAAAAACGCAGTATTTACCGAGTTATTAAGGATTTTAGTTTTGATTGAGATTTTCATATAAAAAATCGATTTTTGTTATGAAACATAAGTGATCACGAAATTTGCTTATTTTCTCGAAAAACGCAGTATTTACCGAGTTATTAAGGATTTTAGTTTTGACTGAGATTTTCATATAAAAAATCGATTTTTGGTATGAAATATAAGTGATCACGAAATAAGCTTATTTTCTCGAAAAACGCAGTAATTACCGAGTTATTAAGGATTTTAGTTTTGACTGAGATTTTCATATAAAAAATCGATTTTTGGTATGAAACATAAGTGATCACGAAATAAGCTTATTTTCTCGAAAAACGCAGTATTTACCGAGTTATTAAGGATTTTAGTTTTGATTGAGATTTTCATATAAAAAAATCGATTTTTGTTATGAAACATAAGTGATCACGAAATTTGCTTATTTTCTCGAAAAACGCAGTAATTACCGAGTTATTAAGGATTTTAGTTTTGATTGAGATTTTCATATAAAAAATCGATTTTTGGTATGAAATATAAGTGATCACGAAATAAGCTTATTTTCTCGAAAAACGCAGTATTTACCGAGTTATTAAGGATTTTAGTTTTGATTGAGATTTTCATATAAAAAATCGATTTTTGTTATGAAACATAAGTGATCACGAAATTTGCTTATTTTCTCGAAAAACGCAGTATTTACCGAGTTATTAAGGATTTTAGTTTTGACTGAGATTTTCATATAAAAAATCGATTTTTGGTATGAAATATAAAGTGATCACGAAATAAGCTTATTTTCTCGAAAAACGCAGTAATTACCGAGTTATTAAGGATTTTAGTTTTGACTGAGATTTTCATATAAAAAATCGATTTTTGGTATGAAACATAAGTGATCACGAAATAAGCTTATTTTCTCGAAAAACGCAGTATTTACCGAGTTATTAAGGATTTTAGTTTTGATTGAGATTTTCATATAAAAAATCGATTTTTGTTATGAAACATAAGTGATCACGAAATTTGCTTATTTTCTCGAAAAACGCAGTATTTACCGAGTTATTAAGGATTTTAGTTTTGATTAAGATTTTCATATAAAAAATCGATTTTTGGTATGAAACATAAGTGATCACGAAATAAGCTTATTTTCTCGAAAAACGCAGTATTTACCGAGTTATTAAGGATTTTAGTTTTGACTGAGATTTTCACATAAAAAATCGATTTTTGTTATGAAACATAAGTGATCACGAAATTTGCTTATTTTCTCGAAAAACGCAGTATTTACCGAGTTATTAAGGATTTTAGTTTTGATTAAGATTTTCATATAAAAAATCGATTTTTGGTATGAAACATAAGTGATCACGAAATAAGCTTATTTTCTCGAAAAACGCAGTATTTACCGAGTTATTAAGGATTTTAGTTTTGACTGAGATTTTCACATAAAAAATCGATTTTTGGTATGAAACATAAGTGATCATGAAATAAGCTTATTTTCTCGAAAAACGCAGTATTTACCGAGTTATTAAGGATTTTAGTTTTGATTAAGATTTTCATATAAAAAATCGATTTTTGGTATGAAACATAAGTGATCACGAAATAAGCTTATTTTCTCGAAAAACGCAGTATTTACCGAGTTATTAAGGATTTTAGTTTTGATTGAGATTTTCATATAAAAAATCGATTTTTGTTATGAAACATAAGTGATCACGAAATTTGCTTATTTTCTCGAAAAACGCAGTATTTACCGAGTTATTAAGGATTTTAGTTTTGATTAAGATTTTCATATAAAAAATCGATTTTTGGTATGAAACATAAGTGATCACGAAATAAGCTTATTTTCTCGAAAAAACGCAGTATTTACCGAGTTATTAAGGATTTTAGTTTTGACTGAGATTTTCACATAAAAAATCGATTTTTGGTATGAAACATAAGTGATCATGAAATAAGCTTATTTTCTCGAAAAACGCAGTATTTACCGAGTTATTAAGGATTTTAGTTTTGATTAAGATTTTCATATAAAAAATCGATTTTTGGTATGAAACATAAGTGATCACGAAATAAGCTTATTTTCTCGAAAAAACGCAGTATTTACCGAGTTATTAAGGATTTTAGTTTTGATTGAGATTTTCATATAAAAAATCGATTTTTGTTATGAAACATAAGTGATCACGAAATTTGCTTATTTTCTCGAAAAACGCAGTATTTACCGAGTTATTAAGGATTTTAGTTTTGATTAAGATTTTCATATAAAAAATCGATTTTTGGTATGAAACATAAGTGATCACGAAATAAGCTTATTTTCTCGAAAAACGCAGTATTTACCGAGTTATTAAGGATTTTAGTTTTGACTGAGATTTTCATATATCTCATTTTTTTATTCCACTTATATCCTTCGTCTAAATGATTAAAATTTATGAACAGTTACTTTAATAGAAATATGGCAAAGTAATTAAATTTTAAACTTTAACTGAACCCAATTAAAAAATTATGTCAACATTTTTTAATCTAAATCAAATTTAAGAACTGTTTTCGTTTTACTAACACAAATGTACTTACTTACTTTCGATTGAAATGAAACAAACAAAGAGTTCCTTTTTGCTTTTTTTTGCAAAGTTCAAATGGAACATGAGTTGATAATTTGTACCTGTGTTATCTTTTGTCCATAAAAACATGTTTTTATTTTTAGTACAAAATTCTAATACTAATAATACCTTTTACTACGTAAATGAAATACAAAACAACAACAACAGTAGCTTCAGTAACAATAAAAAAATATCTACGAACAAAAAAAAAGTAACATTTATATTTTGCCAACTAGGACAGGCCAAATCAAAAGTTGTTATTATTGTTAGGTTTTCTATATAAGAAGAATATATGTATGTGTGTCTCCTTTTTTATTTGTATGTATGTGTATAAGTATTATTTGTTCAAAAACCTTAATCTACAATAAACACGATGAACTAGATTTCCCTTTTATTATATGGCTTGGTTTTAGGATATTTTTGGCATTTTTTGTTTTTGGAATTTTCATTTTCATATTCATTCAGTTTTCGTTGTTTTGTTTGTTTTCAATTTCGCTAACAGTTTCTTTTAAGTTTCGTTGATTTTTTTTTCTTTTTTTTCATTATCCTTAGCAAGGAACCAATAACATATTCATAAATAAAGCATGATTAGAAGAAATACTTTTGTACTCATATGTACATAAAATATGAATTTATGCAAGAATAGTAGGTATATTTGGACCTTATGTGTATAATTTTTATAATGTAATTTTTATGTATTTTAAGTCTCTAACTTTTGGCACTTTCACTAAAAGCTTAATATTTGACTTAGTTGGCTGGATATTTAAAGAAAATGTTATAGTTTTCATTTTGTTTGAAAGAGAAGATGTGGTATTTAATAAAAGTGAATTACAATTCAGATACTTTATTATATTTTACATCGATGGACCAAGTTGACTCAAAGCAATTACAAAAGCTATAAATTTATTGATTGAAAAAATTGTAAGGAATTATCAATTTTCTTAATAAATTCAGATTTACATCCGATTACTTAAATTAATTAAAGGGATTGACTAAATTCCCAACATTTACCATAGAAATAATTTTAATGAAAAAATCTCTGGTTCCAAACAGGAGTATGTATTTTTTTTTTTTTTTAATCGCCAAAAATTCATTTATGATAAAACAGAAAAATTATATATAGATAGTCCTTATAAATAGAAATACGCTTATATGTGTAGGTTATCTCTTTTAGTTAAAGAGATATTCGGGTCGAAATAAATTTTTACCTCACTTTTAACTTCGCTTTTTTTAACTTGGCGGGCTTTATATTGCCACTAAAATATTCGCCAGATTCCATAAAAAATTCAAAATAATATTGTTGCAAGAAACATATAAAAATATGAAAAATATAAATTCGTTAAAAGTAATATTAATCATAAGTTGAAACTTAAAAAAAAAAACGAGAGAAAAAGATATAGTCGGTCAAGCCCGACCATATGATACCCTACACCATTGTGTACATTATAATTCGGGGAGGGGTCAAATATGGATCGATACTCATAAGTGTAAAATAAAACATACGAATACAGAATATTACGTTGATGCTGACATTTATATATGAATTTATTCACTTTTGGGTGATTCCCGAAAGAGGGCCTTATATGGGAGCTATGGTAAATTATGGACCGATCTTTGTAAAATTTGGCACCATCATTTATGTTCATATAAAACTTATTTGTGTCGAATAATAATTTGATACTAACATTTTAATGGGATTTATGCCCGTTAAAGTAATATTCTGAAAAGGGGTTTATATGGGAGCTATGGTTAATTATGAACCGATCTTTTTAAAAATCGGCACACTTATTTAGACTTATATAGAACTTATATGTGCCAAATTTAATTAAAATATTGCTATATTTAAGGGATTTATGATTGTTAAACCCTTTTCCGGGAGGACATTTGTATGGGGGCTAGGTGAAATAATGGACCGATCATAACCAATTTCAATAGGCTTCGTCCCTGTACTATAGGAAACCTGTGCACCAAATTTCATTAATTTTGGTTCAAAATTGCGACCTGTAGTTTGATTACAAGGTATACATGGACGGACAGACGGTCAGACGGACAGACGGACAGTCGGACGGACGGACGGACATCGTTAAATCGACTCAGAAAGTGATTCTAAGCCGATTGGTATAAATTAAGGTGGGTCTTAGATCAATATTTTTGGGTGTTACAAACATCAGCACAAACGCATAATACCCTCCCCTCCTATGGTGGTGTAGGGTATAAAAATACATTTATTGGGTTTTTTTTCCAAAAAGGTGGCAATATTTATTCATTGATAAAATTTGTTTTTCAAAAGAAATTTTAATACAAATACGCGTAAAGTAAATGCGGAGTAGTTGAGGCAAAGGTCTGCCCACAAGCCCTATCCAAATTTTGACAATTTTGAATAATTTGTTTTTCTTTTTATACCCTACACCACCATAGGTGAGGAGGGTATTATGCGTTTGTGCTGATATTTGAAACACCCAAAAATATTGGTCCAAGACCCACCTTAATTTATACCAATCGGCTTAGAATCACTTTCTGAGTCGATTTAACGATGTCCGTCCGTCTGACCGTCTGTCCGTCCATGTAAACCTTGTAAACAAACTACAGGTCGCAATTTTGAACCAAAATTAATGAAATTTGGTACGAAGGTTTCCTATAGCCCAGGGACGAAGCCTATTGAAATTGGTTATGATCGGTCTATTATTTCACCTAGGCCCCATACAAATGTCCACCCGGAAAAGGGTTTAACGATCATAAATCCCTTAGATATAGCAATATTTTAATGAAATTTGACGCATATAAGTTTCACATAAGTCTAAATAAGTGTGCCGATTTTTAAAAAGATCGGTCCATAATAAACAATAGCTCCCATATAAACCCCTTTCAGAAAATCACTTTAACGGGCATAAATCCCATTAAAATGTTAGTATCAAGTAGTATTCGACACAAATAAGTTTTATATGAACATAAATAATAGTGCCAAATTTTACAAAGATCGGTCCATAATTTACCATAGCTCCCATATAAGGCCCTCTTTTGGGAATCACCCAAAATTGAAACACTCAAAAAGTAATTTCTGACGGATGACTTTTATAAGAACAGAGTGATCTTTTCAATGAAAAAAGTAAATTTTTTTTTAAAACGTTTTATACAAATTGGGATTTTTGGTATTTTTATGTAAAAAAGTGCGATTTTTTTAATTTCCTGATTTCAGACAAATTTTATACATACATATTTTAATAAAATATCGCTATTCGTTTAAATTTTATTAAAGTTAATATATTAAAATTTAAAAGCTAAATTTTAAGTCCTTTGAGAAATTCTCTAATCAAATTTCATTCCACTAACATTTTTATACCCTACACCACCATACCCATGTGTTTGTGCAGAAATTGTAACGCGGAGAAAAAATCTTCATACACCCACCTTAGAGTATACCGTTCGACTCAGAATCACTTTCTGAGTCGATTTAACGATATCCGTCCGTCCGTCCGTCTGGTTGGCTGGCTGGAACGGCTGTCTGTCCGTGTAAAGCTTGTGCGCAAAGTACAGGTCGCAATTTTGAAGATAATTTTTTTGGCGCAAGGGCGAAGCTTATTGAATTTGGTTATGATCGGCCCATTATTTCACTCAGCCCCCATACAAATGTTCCTCCGGAATAGAGTTTTAACGCTTATATATGCTTAAAAAATAGGAATATTTACGTTACAATGTTCATTAAGGCAAATATTTAAAGGTATTGAAATTACCTTTAAAATGATAGCTGAAACATCCCTGCGGGAAATTTGTGGTAATTGCAGTAATGGACCGGTTTCTCTGTACCAGTTGAGTACCAATTGACACCTAAATCGTCACCAAAGTTCAAATTGAGAACCAGTTGACACAAACACACTCACTATTAACATGCTCAGTGGCTGAGTGGTAAGCGTTGAAGACTGTAAAACATAACATACGTCAGATGAACATGGGTTCGAATTAAAATAAACATAATAATTTAATGAAGATAATAATAAAAATAATGTTTAAAAAGTAAACAATTACCACCGAATTTTTATAAAATTTTTATTACAATAATCGTTACTGAACATGTCCTCTTGGACCTGTCCTAGAACCTATCCTGTGACCTGTCCCAAGGGGCTAATTAGCCACCTCCAATGACAACCCCATGTAAAAGTGACAGGTTCTTCTCATATAAAGTTCCGGAACCGGGACCGGTCACTAGCCCTGAGAACCTGTCACGTGACTAGTTTTGAACCGGTTCTCTTTACTCTAGGGATGTTTTTATGTTGCATTTTATTGGTGGAAAATTCGCGAATTAAACTTCGCGGTCGCGTATTTCAAAAGCTGTATTTTTTAAATCTGAAATTTTGAATTAGTCTTAGTTTTGACAAGAATAATGATTGCACCAAATATTATCAAATTCGGAAGAGGTAAGAAAATCAGCTGGTTGGTTTTAAATGGAATGACTCATATGATAAGTCGGATGAATTTTTTATCTTTGGAGCCCCCTAGTAAAATTTGAAGAGGAAAAATATCTGTAGAACATTTTAACCCATTAAAATCAAGTTTAAATCGACTTTCATGACATTTCCTTAAAAGGAACTAGAAATGACCCCTTATAAGGTAAGATAAATGCATTTGAAGTTCTAATGAAATATTCCCCGTTAAATGCTCTAAACAATTAATGGAAAATTTGTTTAGCTTCGAACTATATTGATATTATTTTTTTCGATTTATCTGTAACATCTTTGGTGCAAAAATAGAAAAGTTTAAGTGGTCATTAAACACAAATCTTGCTTACCAGCGTAAAATCCTTTAAAGGGTTTATTACACATATCAAGAGCTATCAATTGCAATCGGAATGAATCCGCCTTAAAATACTGTTGCATAGTGTTATAAATCTCTATACTTTAGCTTGTATAAAAAGTTTAAACTTAATATAAACTTGGTCTCCTCTAGCCAAATTAAGCAATTTTTCATACATTTGTATGAAATGTGCAAAATTGTATTTGCATGTATAAAAAAAGTGTCTTAGGCAGCATAATAGGGTTAAAAGATTTTTTTCAGTGTGAGCTTTAGTCGACGTAATATTGAGAACTCATAAAAAACGGATTGCAAAATGTTGAAAAATAACTGAAATAAGCAGTTTATATGTTCTCCTGAACAATTGGGGTTTTCTTAAATTTCTAAAATATTTCTTTTTTGTTCCTGACTACACAATTTTTTGGTGAACAATTTCTTCAACCTTTTTCAGAAATAATTTGCTAAATACATGTCAAAATAAATTTACTAAATATTCGTTTGTAATCCTCGAATTTATGTTGCCTTTTTGAAACAAATGGTTACAGAAACCAATATTTGTACTAAAATTCGGTCTCAGCTACCAAATTATTTTTTACAAACACATATTGATTCACCTGACCAAATTTGCATCCTCAAGAATCATTATTCAAATATAGATATGCTTAAAATATTATCAGTATAAGAAATCGTTTGTATTAATAAATAATTAATATTTATAATAAAATATTTATTATATTTACAATTATTTTATTATTACAACAGTTTTCCAAACAATTCTTTTTCTATGTGTACAAATTGATACTTGTGATATCAACACTTTAAGGATAATTTTTAATTTTCCTTTATATAAGTAAGTAAAAAAATGCACTTTTAGATTTAAAAGCTTTTTTTTGGAAAAATGGTAATATCCGTCCGAAAATAGCGCTTAATTCAGGATAAGGTGATATCCAAATTTTATTGATCACGTTCCTTTTTTTCTATTTATTAGTTAGTAAAAAATGTATTTTTAGAATTCTAAAATACTTTTTGGCAGAATGGCAATGTCTGTCCGTCTGTCTATACATTTGGGTTAAATGGGAGAAAATGGCACTTAATTCAGAGAAAGCTGATACCAATATTTTAATATTTAGATTTAGTTTTTATATTAGTCAAGAAGTAAAAAAGTAATATATCTTTCGAATTTTAAGATTTTTTTGCAGAATACTAATGTCTATCCATCTGTCCGTCTGTTTATTAATTTTTGCAAACTTGCCAATTCAAAACCGTTTATTTTTTGACTCAATAAAGATAGCGAATTCTTTTTGATTTTATTCGATAAAAAATGTTGTTGAAAATATTATAAAATTTGTTGAAAATGTTGGGATATATATAGAAAAGTCTTGACCAACATCTTGCAAAGTTGAAATAGTTGAAAATTCAAATGAATACATATAACTTGAAGAAAATATAAGAGAAATATAACATGTCAGTAGGTTTTCTAAAGAATTTATAAAGGACTTTAAGCTGATGTACAAATTTTGGAAATTGTCTATCCTATTTTGAACCATCTTAGCAACTTTTTTCATAAATGTAAAAAAAAAAAATTAACTTTGACAGCTCCTTATAAGAAAACAACTTAAGCTTAAAGACTTAAATTGATATGGATACATAATTTTGTCTATTTTTATTCGATACCCAATTTTATTCCAAAAATGTAAATTTCAAAATTTTATTAATCGCCATTTTTGGCACATTTTACCCAACCTTTGTGTGGGTTCGATTCGGGATGCCGCCATCGACTGTAACGAACAATTTTAAAATAAATATAAGTATGTATAATTTAATAAAAATAAAATTACAAAAAAATAAAAAATAAAAAATTTAAAAAGTACAATTTTTTATTATATTAATCGATTCTGAACATGTCCTTTTGTTCCAGTCCTGTGACGTGTACCAAAGTGACTGGTTCCACCCATATAAATTTACTGAATTGAAACCGGTCCTAATGATCTAATCCATGGGAACTTGTCACGTGACTAGTTGTGAACCGGTTCTCTTTCCTCTCGGGCAGTAATCTTTTTGAAGGAAGTTCATTTAGAAGCCCATTGTTTTTTTATTAAAAACCGAGAAATTATTAAGGAATTATTAAAATTTAAATAAAATTCGTTCATGATTTGCTAAATTAAATACCTTTACATGAATACAAAATATCTTTAAACTAATTGAGCAAAAATAAGCTTAAATTATATACCTTTAGTTACTTATTATTATTTTCATTACAAAGAAAAATAACCAACTCATGGTTATTAAATTTTAACGCCATTATATAAGCGAACAATGGCTACGTAAATGTATGTGTGTGTGTATTCATGTTTATTCTTTTACGTTTATAAATCGCTAAAATAAACATCTCTTAACACAGGCAACACAATTCATTGAACCATTAAAACAACAGCAACAATAATAGAAAGATGGAAAGAGAAGTAGCAAAAAAACGAGAGAAAAAGATATAGTCGGTCAAGCCCGACCATATGATACCCTACACCATTGTGTACATTGTAATTCGGGGAGGGGTCTTTTATTTGGCTTGGAGTCAGATATGGACCGATACTCATAAGTGTAAAATAAAACATACGAATACAGAATATTACGTTGATGCTGATATTTATATGAATTTATTCACTTTTGGGTGATATGGGAGCTATGGTAAATTATGGACCGATCTTTGTAAAATTTGGCACTATCATTTATATTCATATAAAACTTATTTGCGTCGAATATTAACTTGATACCAACATTTTAATGGGATTTATGCCCGTTAAAGTGATTTTCTGAAAGGGGTTTATATGGAAGCTATGGTTAATTATGGACTCCTCTTTTTAAAAATCGGTACATAACCAATTTCAATAGGCTTCGTCCCTGGACTATTAAGAAACCTGTGTACCAAATTTCATTAATTTTGGTTCAAAATTGCGACCTGTAGTTTGATTAAAAGGTTTACATGGACGGACAGACGGACAGACAAACGGACGGACGGACATCGTTAAATCGACTCAGAAAGTGATTCTAAGCCGATTGGTATAAATTAAAGTAGGTCTTAGACCAATATTTTTGGGTGTTACAAACATCAGCACAAACGCATAATACCCTCCCCACCTATGGTGGTGTAGGGTATAAAAAGGGTACATTGTACTTTAAATTCTAATAAGTGGCAAGCAACAGAAGTTTTCATGTGTGCAACAGCAAATAATACCATGAGCAGCTAACATTAGAGGTAAATAATTAAAGGGGAAAAAATATGAAATTTAAAATTTTATATAAAAAATCTTTTTTCTTTTATGTTTAAATTAATTTTATTTTTATCTATATTAATGCACTTTTGTTTTTATGTTCTTAGAACTAACCTTATAATTATGTTACGCTATGTTTGCATGTAATTGTGTACACGTGTGTCATTGTTTTTTACTTACCCCTGTGTTTGGGTAAATTGTATTAATTCAATTAAGAGATTTTTTTGTTGCGTTTGATGCTGAGCACACATGAGACCCGGAAACAAGTTCATTCTTTTACATCCTGGGGATTTAAGCTACATGTGCGATGAGTAGCATAAAAAAGTACATAAACCAACAATAAATTTACTCATACACACATGTAATAGTACAAATACAAAAAACTGTAAAAACAAGAGCATTATGTAAAACCCACCTCATGACAAAATAAACACCCAAGAGAATTTTGTGGATAATAAGCAAATATTCAACGATATGTATGTGTCGATAAGTGAATAGATAAATGGGGATGTGTGTTACAAAAGCAAGGAGTTAAAATGGTACAATTTTACTTTTTAAAAGTACTTTTTTTCGAAAGAGTACAAGTTCAAACTTTGACTATTTATATATGAGTCGTTATCAAAATTTTTTAACCTGGCTGAAACTGACCTAAATCCTTAATAAGTTATGATATTTTAATAAAATTGGTTACAGATCCGAACTCACTTGAAACTAATAGAGTGCACAATTTTAGCAAAAATTATGTGTCGATAGCAATTCAAACCATCAAGCGGGTGTATTGTTTTCTTGTGCGGAGCTGTCAGAGTTAAAATTTTTTTATTATATTTTTGAAAATTTTGCTAAAATACATACATTTTTAACTTCGATTCTAGAATGCATTTCAATATCCTTATCGAGTCCAAAAGAAAACGATTTTGAATGTGAAAATTTGTAAAGATTAACGAACAGACGGACGGAAGGACGGACATTAGAATTTTCTCAAGAAAAAAAAATTTTAAATTTGAAAAATAAATTTTTTTACTTTTTGATTGCTATAAAAACCAATGTTAAATTTTTCTACTATAGTAGCTCGCATTTATTATGAATATCAACTACTAACAAACGCCATACTAAAAAATATATTCACACTTTAACGTTTTGTGTTCCATACTACTACAAACTGCAGCATTATTTTCATGTGGTATAAATGGTTTACAATTTAAAGCAACATACTTACACAGCATTCAACTTGTTTGTCAAATATATAAACTACAACCTCGTGCTGCAGTGTGCTCGTAGAATTTTGCCGAAAACATATTACACACCAGTCAGTATTTTCTTTGTTATGCTGGATATTTTTCTCTATTTGAAAATTTGCGATTCGATTTTACTGCTATAGTAGACAATTTAGCAGTCTTGTTTTTGCAATTTCGATGCTTTGTGTGGAAAATAAAACACATAAGGGTTGAAATGTAACCTAATGTATATATGTTGGTATGTACGTTTGTATGTATGTATGTATGTATGTATGTATGTATGTATGTATGTATGTATGTATGTATGTATGTATGTATGTATGTATGTATGTATGTATGTATGTATGTATGTATGTATGTATGTATGTATGTATGTATGTATGTATGTATGTATGTATGTATGTATGTATGTATGTATGTATGTATGTATGTATGTATGTATGTATGTATGTATGTATGTATGTATGTATGTATGTATGTATGTATGTATGTATGTATGTATGTATGTATGTATGCATGTATGTATGTATGTATGTATGTATGTATGTATGTATGTATGTATGTATGTATGTATGTATGTATGTATGTATGTATGTATGTATGTATGTATGTATGTATGTATGTATGTATGTATGTATGTATGTATGTATGTATGTATGTATGTATGTATGTATGTATGTATGTATGTATGTATGTATGTATGTATGTATGTATGTATGTATGTATGTATGTATGTATGTATGTATGTATGTATGTATGTATGTATGTATGTATGTATGTATGTATGTATGTATGCATGTATGTATGTATGTATGTATGTATGTATGTATGTATGTATGTATGTATGTATGTATGTAGTGTGTATGTTAGTAAGTATGTTTATGTTTTTTTTATTTTTCTCAGAAGAATGTCTAGCAGCAATGAAATTGTCAACAAAAAGGCTGCTAAACATTGTACTATAGCAGCAAAATCAAAACGAAAATAAATAATACTGCGCAATATGGGTTCAACAAAATTGTGCGTGCGCAACTCTACAGAAATATATTTTACTTCGTGTGCAATGGTTTGCTTTTGCTGCTGCAAATTGCAGAGACGAGTCACAAATTTAGTAGTTTAACGATGTTATGGTGTGGATATTTCTAGTTGTTGTGTATTGTATCGTAAGAGAAAATTTTTTAGCTAGAACTGCATATTTAAACCTTGATAAAAACCCAAGGTAGATCCTTAGCCCAAAGTACGTCGGTATATTAATACAAATTAATTTAAATCATTTTAGATATGTTTTTGTTTTGGTACATTTTATCATAAATATTTCATACCTCAACACTATTTGTACGAGTATATATATTTCTTTGTGTGTGCGCTTACATGGGTGTGAGATTGTATCTGTTGTCTGTGTGTGTTATGTATACTCACAGCTTTAAGGTTTTTAGCGTATAAAATTCTCAGAGGAAAAGCGATTTAAATCTAATTATATTATGATTTATTCAAAACTAAAATTAACGGTATTTTTCTGTAAGGTCTCTTTAAATGATTAAATATTAATTGAATAAAGACTTTTAATTAATTAAAATTTTGTAAATGCCTTAGTAATAATATAATGTTTTTTTTTTTTATCTAAATTAATAATCATTACAATAATTGTAAGATTTTTGGATAAGAATGTAAATTTTTTATGTAAGTGATATAATACAATGGAATATGCTAATTTACGATTAAGAATGCTATATATATATATATATATATATATATATATATATATATATATATATATATATATATATATATATATATATATATATATATATATATATATATATATATATATATATATATATATATATATATATGAGAATATAATAAATTATATAAAAAAGTATTAACCGTTATTAAATAACGGCACCTTCAACAGCACTGTAGTTAAATACAAATATTATATGAAGTAATTTTCTTTTTTGGTAAGAAGTTAAATTTTGAATGTTTGTTACTTTTTTATTTTAAGCAGGATCTTTAAGATTTTTTTATTTTAAAGATTGATGTGTTATCTGTAATAAAAAATAGTAATATTTAAAAAAATTATAAAGAAAAAATGTTGGGTATTTATCGGTCTTCAACTTTTTTGTAAGTCCTCTTATTTAAAACATACTGTTGTAATCAGTAATAAAATTTTGCTCCAAGTTTCTCTTTTTTTATTCACAAATAATTGATCAAATGTCAACGTATTTCTCATCGACAAATTTTTACACCCTACAACACCATAGCTGGGGAGGGCATTATGCATTTGTGCTAATGTTTATAACACCCAAAAATATTGGTTTAAGAGGCACCTTAATTTATACCAATCGGTTTAGAATCACGATTTAACGCTATCCGTCCGTCCATGAAAAACCTTATAATCAATTTTGAACATAAATTAATGAAATGTGGCACACAGTGTAGGGAAAAAGGTTATTAAAACTGGTTATAATCGGTCACAGGGATGTAGGGTATCATATGGTCGGGCTTGACCGACTATATATATATTTATATATTTTCGTTGATGTTGGTTTGCTTGCATCAAATAATAAGAAAAGTTTGAGTGTTATTGAATTTAATTCTAGAAATATTATTACAACTTCAAACAAAACTATTAATATTGAATCAATAAAATAATTTTCAAACTAAATAAGGATTGCGCACGAAAAAATCCGTGCATGCTCTTAGACTTATAGCTTTTGATATGGTGAAAAATAAATAATTTTTTCTTAGTTTCTTGGGTCATAATATTATACAAATAAGTCATGGTCACTGAATAGAGACCTCGTAGTGAAATAAAAATAGTATTTTTAGGCTGTAGGACTTAGACAAATTAGAAAGTACTTTGAGAGAAAATCCTTCATCTTAATAAGAAAAGTATCATAAAAAGTTACTTGCTTTGAATCTTTATCAGAAAAGTTGAAGGAAATCGAGCCTGAAGATGTATAAAGTATAAAAAATTCTAATACAAAAGAAAGAAAGAATACGGAAATAAAAAAAATAAAAAATAACGAGAATTTACTTTAGGTGAATGTTTTTGGGAAGCCATATGGATATGCGAGAAAAATCCTCCTCATTCTTAAAAATCATGTCATCATGCACAGGAAAATACTTTTTTTCTTTCCTTAGAAAATAATAACGAGAATTTACTTTATGTGAATGTTTTTGGGAAGCCATATGGATATGCGAGAAAAATCCTCCTCATTCTTAAAAATCATGTCATCATGCACAGGAAAATACTTTTTTTCTTTCCTTAGAAAATACAATGTATCCGCTTTTTTGTGGCCTGTTCACGCAACAAAACAATGGAGTGGTAAAAAAGAAATTGTTAGTATTTGTACCGAAAGAGGCTAATCCATCAAATTGTCCGGAACTTCGTGCTATTGAAAGATGTTTGGGTCTTGTAAAAAATAATTTAAAGAACATTAAAAGCTCAGCTTAAAATGAAACGGAGCTCAAAAATAAGTAGACTTATTCGAGCAAAAAAGTGACCAAAATACAATAAAATCTTTAAACTTTAATTCATCCATTGATTTAGTTTCTACTTCTCTAACCACATTTAATTCGTACGGCTGTACAGTTTTTTATTTTTTTAAATTTGTGTAAGATCCCAGCTAAAACTTTGCTTTCCTGGTAAGCTAGCAGGTATAATTGGGAATAAAAATAAACTACTTATTTTTTGTCTCAATAACTAGTTATTTTTGTTCGAGTTGTCCATGAATTCTAGTAGTTATTTTTATACCCTAGTGATACTAAAAAAATATGTACCTAAAAAAAATAAAAATAAAAAAAAAAACGAGAGAAGAAGATATAGTCGGTCAAGCCCGACTATATGATACCCTACACCATTTTGATCCACATAATTACGTGTGTTAAATATTAACATAATACTAACATTTGCATGGGATTTCTGAATGTTAGTGATTTTCGGGAGAGGAGTTTATATGGGAGCTATGGTTAGTTATGGACCGATCTTCATGAAATTTGGCAGACAGATTTCTGCTGATATAACTTATTTGTACTAAATTTGATTAAAATATTCCTATTTTTAAGCCATCTATAAGTGTTAAAACTCTATTCCGGGAGGACATTTGTATGGGGGCTAGGTGAAATAATGGGTCGATCATAACCAAATTCAATAGGCTTCGTCCTTGCATTGAAAAAAGTATATGTACCAAATTTCATCAAATTATCTTCAAAATTGCGACCTGTACTTTGCGCACAAACTTTACATGGACAGCCAGCCAGCCAGCCGACCAGACGGACGGACATCGTTAAATCGACTCAGAAAGTGATTCTGAGTCGAACGGTATACTTTAAGGTGGGGGTCCGATGATTTTTTCTCTGCGTTACAATTTCTGCACAAACACATAATAAAAAAACGAAAAAATTTGCCGTCAGTGAGTTTTGAACTTGGGACCCTATTAACTAGTCGTTTTTAAAGACTAACGTCTTACTCAGTGCACCATCTCAAACTTAATATTTAAAGTTAAAAAAATTGTTTTAGCATAAAATATAATTTAAAACATTTTGTTAAAAAAAAAAACGAATAGCATCAGAATGGGGTTGAACCGGCAACCTTCTGGTTGGAAATCCTGCGCTCTAGACATCTGATCCATGTGATTGTAACTTGCAATTATACTATTGAGTACTTATTTATGTAATGTAGAGAAGGCAAATAATAATGACGCCTACTTTCCAGGAAAGTACTTTAATAAGTAGTTGTCATTACCGAAAACCAGAAAGTTTTTGCTGGGATTATATTAGAGATATTTTAGAAATTATTTTTTTTTGCCTGAAATATATTGATGTCCTTTATCGAAATAAATAACAAAATTCCATTCTAATAAACAAATAAAATCACAATTACAAATATTTATAAACGATTTGATATCATAGTGCTTCGAAGTTGACCATTATTAATTCGTACGCCATTAATAAATAAGTTTTAAAGAGTGTTAGTAGAGCTATAGCTACAAAAAATTTAAAATTTTATTATTTTTATGGAATCTATAATGTATTTATTCTATTAAGATATATTTTTAAACCGGTCTTTAAATTGTTTCCCACTCAAAACGGAAATAATATTTTAGATATTATTACCCACCCATTTTTTTATAATATCGGATGTAGAATTAATGGAAAAATTATCTTAGGAAGTAAATACCCATAGTTCGGGTTATTTTATACTTTGTTAAGAGTCAATATATTTATTTCATTGATCTGCGCTTTTGATTTTCTAAAAATTGCAACGATTTTAGCATCTGGTTTCATTTAAAAATTCCATTTTTTCTCCAAAATTTATTCCAAAGATATTAAATAGCTAAATTATCCGAGTTTTTAATGAAATTGTATGTATCCACTCCATTTGTCAAAAATAAACCCATATCTTTACGATTAATGTAAGATTACACTAATTTTCAATTTTCTTAATATGTTACAGGATGTTTGTCCTGAAAATTTTCTGAATAATAGTACATATTGTTCACATTAATAATCGGCTGGTTGGATTTACATGAAATTTCACATAGGCGTAGTAGAAACATTTTGAGTTTAGAAACAAGATCTCATATACGCTTCAGGAGCGGAGCTATGGAGGTTTAAAATAGGGTACTTATGTCATAGAAAATAGTTAACCATTAGCGCATTTTTGTTCCTTATTATTTTCAATCGATTTTATCATATTTTTTGTAGTTTATTAAATAACAAAATGGTCTATCGAATAAAGAATAAAGAGGTCGATATCTTTATGGAATAAAAAAATAAACGACTTTGAATTGGCAAGTATTCAAAAATTAATAAACAAATGGTCGGAAGGACATTCACTAGAATTCTTTAAATGAGTCTTAAATTTCCAAAAATATAATGTTTTTCACTTCTTGACCAATATTAAAATAAATCTAAATACTAAAGTTCGATATCACCTTTCTCTGAATCAAGTGCCATTTTCGATTCATTTAAGCCAAGCGTATAGACAAACAGTCATTGCCAAAAAGTTATTTTAGAATTCAAAAATGCTTTTTTTACTAACTAATAAATAGAAAAATATAACGTGATCATCAAAATTCGGTTATCACCTTTTTCTAAATTTAGCGCCATTTTCAACCCATTTAACCCAAATGTATTGACGGATGGACGGACATAACCATTCAGCCGAAAAACATTTTATACTTCTAAAAATGCACTTTTTACTTATTAATAAATAGGAAAATCAAACGTGATCTTTAAAGTGTTGAATAATGCATCATTTCCGACCCATTAGATATGGACGGTCAGAAGAATATTCTGAAAAAGGAAATTTTAAAATTCTAGAACTGAATTTTTTTATCTAACAATAGTAAATAAAAAAACGTGATCACTAAAATATTCATATCACTTTTCCTGAATTAATCGCCATTTTCAACCACCTTTTACCCCAATGTGCAACGGTTCGTAAGTTACAGAATTATTTCAAAAAAAATGGGAACACTGTGCGATATCAAAAAGTATAAAGGAGTGAACAACAAATGTGAAGTTAAGTAATTTTACGTCATTATTCAAAGTTTTTTAACTTTAAATAAAAAAATGATCATAAAATTATTATATTAGTTTCAATTCCTGTATGTATAGATATGTAACCCATTTGTTTAAAATAGTACTACTTTAAAACAAAAGAATAATTGAATTGTTTAAGTTAAACCATATTTCTCTACAATAGCAATCAAAAACAAATCTCATTTAACACAATTTTAAAAATTCCAATTACTTTTATTAAGTCCAATGCAGATTTCACCCTGCAGCATTTGTAACGTTTTTAAACATTTTAAAAGAAACTCTCTTCACATAGTTTTACTCATTTATATTTCCTTTAAATTTAGGCTAAATGTCCTTGACCTCGTTGTCAAAATGTTCTGGTTTACCAACAAATTACAATAAAACGGCAAATCTTGAAACAAAAACTTTCAATATATATTTTTTAAGATTTTTTTTTTTTAGGAAAACTGTGAATAAAATTTATCTTTTTCTTTGCTGCTGCTTAGGTTTTCTTCTTACTTATTCCTCAAATACATGTTGGCCAACATTTTAAGTTTTTTTCTAGGATTTGTATTCTTTTTTGGTTATTTTTTTTGCAATTTGTAGTTGAAAGTCGAAATGATTGTAAAACTTTCACTGTCAGAATAAAACAAAAAACCTGAGAGAAACACAAAAAATTGAAAGGAATTGAAAACGAAGGTACTGACTGTTAAGCATTTTATATTTAATGTAAAACTAAAACTGAAACTAAAAGAAAAAACCAAAAAAAGAAATAAGAACAAAGATACTAAGGCAACGGTAAAAAGAAATTATCTTAACCCAGTTTTCTCAGTTTGGTAATGTACTGTTTGATGCTGCTTCTCCTGCTGTTGTTGTGGTTTTTGACACAGAAATTTTTAATGCATTTTTTAAATCTCTGCAATAAAAACTAAACTAAATTCAACCGGTAAAGTTTTCTATATAAAATTTGTTAAAATAAAAGAAAATCTTAAAAAATAATAAATGATTATTGTAAAAATTCATAAAACTTATTTGATTCATGCAAAAACTAAGGGTATAAATGAATTATGAGTGAATAATAGTTACGTATCTATAGCAATAGTTTTGAATGGTAGTTAGAGTTAATTATAGTTTGATTCAAGATAATTTGAAATGAATACAATTTAACAATGTACTTTGGTTTGTTTTTAAAAACTGCATTTATCAAGGTTAATTTTATTTTATAAGTGGTAGAAAATAAAAAATTTCCATTAGTTTGTGGAAGTGTTTTTTTTATGAGATTATTAATGAAAACGAGAAGTTTATTAGAAAGGGAAAAGAAATGTGTCGTTGGTGATTTATGAACATAAGCTTTTTTATATTTTATGAAAACATCAACATTTTCAGAATCATTACTTCAAAAGGGCTCAATATTCATCTAGGACCCCAAAAAGTATATGTATACTGGATTAGGAAGACTATATAACAATATCCGTCTGTCTGTTGAAATCACTTTTTAGAAAGCAGCAGTTATTGGATATACATTAGAGTGCTCCAAAAAAACCAAGTTTAGATTTTTGACCCCCCCCCCCCCCTAAAATTATTCTATGGGCTATAAAAATACGTCGTGCAAAAAATTAGGGCAATAGGACTGGTGCCGCAACGGCTCTGAAGTTTGAAGATGCATTTACAAGGGTAAATATGAATTTTTTTCAGTTTTCACAAACATTTTGTCATTAAATAGTTAGTTTTGCATTTTATTGTATAGGAATCGTAATGTACACAGAATTAGTGTTACAAAATGATAAAAAACACAAAAATTGGTTGAAAAATGTAAAAGTTATTGAAAATTCCCCAGGCCATTAACGTGTTTTAGAGCACTTGAATTCGAAATGTGACCAAAAAATAAATATATTTTTTAAAATATTCGAATAAAACAATTGGATTACTTAAAATACATCCGTAGTTACTTGAATATGAGTTTTTGTCCTTATAGAATAACGTAAACCTGTTTTCAGCTATGGTCAAAAAATGTTCATATTTTTAACGGTCGTTTCAAAACTCAAATTTCAGTTTTTTTGATACTTTGTTAAACAAATTTCAATATTTTTGAGAGATCCCATAGGGATTTATGGACAACAGATCAGGGAATAAAACAGTAAAAGAATTAGGTCAATACCTCTTATAGTTTGCCTGTACGTGCATTTTGAATTCGGCGGATTTCGAGAAAAACCCATTTTTATGTAATATTTTGGCAAAACAGCCATTTTATTACTTTGTTGTAAATTTTAAATGGAACTTTTTTCAAAATTTTATAATCCACATAATTTTAAATATAAATCAAGAGTTTCATATAATTTGGACGACATTAACCCATAAACTTTCAAAGGTCAAATTTTGTAGTATTTGCAATTTTTGATGGAAATTAGTCGAAATTTTATCTATTTTTCGGTAGATTGTCACAAAACTTAAGAAATTTATTTATCAACAATCGATATTTACAATGATAGTGAAAAAAATTAAATTAACCCTTAAACGGCCTTGGGTCAATATGACAACGATGTTTTAAAAACATACCAATTTGAATATATTTCAATAAAACCCGTTTGCAATCCCATTCAGAAAATTTATAAAAAAAATTAGGCACTAACCCTTCTTTGAATATGGTGTCACATTAATTCAACAAATTGATAACAAAAAATTGGGTATAAATTTTGTCATTCCGTGTGTAACATGTCGAAGGAATCATCTAAGACCCCACAAAGTATATATTTTCTGGGTCTTGGTTAGATTCTGAGTCGATCTAGCTATGTCCGTCCGTCTGCCCGTCTGTTGAAAGCAGGAACGGGACAACGTAGTGGGACGAAATTTGGCACAAATATTTGTCTTATATAAGGTTTATTTGGGATTGAAAATGAGCAAAATCGGTTAATAAACAAAAAAAGTTATGGGCTAAAAACTAGAAACACAGGGTGTCTGTTTTATACTTTTCTGCTGATATTTCTTCAACAAAAGCATGTACGACAACGAAATTTTTTATGTGTAGTTCGGGAATCGATATAAACTCGGAAACCAAAAATAGGCGTGGTCCGCCCACTTTACCGCCAACATCCCATATAAGGTGAAAATCAACGAAATTGTGTTCAAATAGTTCAAGGACCAATGTAAACTCTGAAACACTAAATGGGCGTAGTCCGCCCACTTTACTGCCCACTTTACCGCCCCCTCCTATATAACGTAAAATTTGAAAAAGTTGATGGTGGGTATATAGATTCTGTCGGGCCGAATATAACATTCGCGCTTGTTTAAGTTTATATGTTTGAGTTTAGATCATAAAGATGGAAGGGTATATTTATTTCATCATTCCGCGTGTAACATGTCGAAAAAATTAATTGGACCTTGTTAGATTCTGAGTCGATCTAGCAATGTCCGTCCGTCTGTTGAAAGCAGGATAGGCCTCGAATGGGATAACGTATGGGAACGAAATTTGTCTCAAATATTTATCTTATATAAGGTTGAGCAAAATCGGTTAATGAACAAAAGTTATGGGCAAAATACTACAAACATAGAGTGTCCGTTGTAGCTTCATTTCACACTTTTCTGCTTATATCCCTTAAACAAAAGTACTTACGATAACGAAATTTTATACATATAGTTCAAGAGCCGATATAAACTGGGCGTGGTTCGCCCACATTAATGCCCACCTCCCATGTAAGGTGAAACGTCAATGAAATTTTGTACAATTAGTTCAATGACCAATGTAAATAGGGAAACTAAAAAATAGGCGTGGTCCGCCCATTTCACCGTCCACCTCCCATATAACGTAAAATTTGTAAGAGTTGATGGTGGGTATATAAATTCGCCTTAGCCGGACCGATCCTTACGAATTTGATTGGTATAATTTTTGTTAGACAAAATCCATCTCTTAAAAAAATTATGAAAATACAGACATATTTAAGACATTAATAAGCATTTGATCCATTTCCGGAAAAAATTGTATATGGAGTCTCAGTTAAATAATGCTCCGATTATAGCCAATTTTAACATATGGTGTTCATTCATTATGTTATCTTTAGAACTGCGAAATAGAAATGTTGGTTAGTGATGTACAGACAGCCGGACGGTCAGTGGTTTAGGGTTAAAAAAAAATATTTATAAATTCAGTAATTATTTTTTTAGCGTACTAATGATACAATAATTACAACAAAATTATAAATAATGAGCTCTACCTCTTCTTAGAATTAAGCGCCATTTTTGGACGATTCTATCTCAATGAACCAAATCGGTCTATAAACTACCGAGGTATTTGCAAATCCTTTTTTTTTTTTTTTACTTATTACTAAAAATCAACAAAAAGCCCTATCACATGTAGTTCTTTCAACTTTTTAATATTATCGGTCGGACCGATTCGGTCCTTTAGTATCAGAGATATTGTCCAAGATGAATTTTTCGATTTCTTGAAGGCTCTATAGTTATATGGTCACTACAATGTCCCGAGGAAAGGCTTTTTTGATATTTTGATGTAGGAAAACCATTCAAACGATGCGTAAAAATTTTCTTAATATGAAAAAAAAAAAAAAAAAAAAATTATAATTTGTCTTCAGTTCCCTTCCAGCGATTAAGAAATCATCGGTCCCACACATTTTGGCCAAAAAAAGTTTATATTTGTATACCCTATACCACGATAGGTGGTTGGGGTATAATGCGTTTGTGCTGATGTTTGTATCGCACAGAAAAAATTATCGGACCCCCATCTCAAAGTATACCGTTCGACTTAGAATCACTTTCTGAGTCGATTTAACGATGTCCGTCTGTCCGTCCGTCTGATCGGCTGGCTATCCATGTAAACCTTGTGAACAAAGTATAGTTCGCAATTTTTAAGACATCTTGATGAAATATTGCACGAATAATTATTTTGGCACAAGGACGAAGCCTATTGAAATTGGTTATGATCGGTTCATTATTTCACCTATCCCCCATACAAATGTCCTCCCGGAATAGAGGTTTAACGATCATAAATGCCTTAAATATAGCAATATTTCAATGGAACTCGGTAAAAAGGAGTTTTGTATAAGTGTCAATCCTTCTACCAAATTTCGTCAAGATCGGTCCATAATTGACCATAGCTCACATAGAAATCCAATCTTTCATAAATCCCATACGAGTTATATAAGTAGAAACAACACTGCCAAAATTTATGAGAATTGGTTCATAATTAACCATAGCTCCCATATAAATCCACTTCCGGGAATCGCACTAAAGGGCATAAAATCATATAGATGTTTGTATCAATGCATTGTTCTGTATTTGTGTAATTTATTTTACATTGAGTAAAAGTGATGGTCTACAATTAGCCACAGGTCCAATTTTTAGCTCATACAGAATAGTCTAGTGTATGATATGGTCGGTCTTGACCGATTATAGTTTCTCTCTTGCTTTTTTTTTTATCGAAATGATGTGTGTCAAAAAATCGAAATTTGTAACTTGTTATATGAGAAAAATATTTAAAAAATGTACCTAAGGGATTTTGTTTCGCTAGAAATCTTTTTAGGGCATTTTGATGAACATATTTTTTGAAAATTATCTATTAACAGCAATACTTAATACAATGCAAATTTTCAATATCTTGTTTTTTTTTTTTTTTTGTTATAGTCCTTGTTAATCTCTATAAAAAATATGCATATGAGTATATTATCTCTTGTAGTTTTAGAGATATTTAGGCAAAAATTTTTAGTTTTATGTTCCGAACGATTAAAAAAAAAATAGCGTTCTTCCTACCCTGTTAAAAAGTTACTTTCCAAATTTTTGTAAAATAACTATTTCAGTTATTTATTTTTGTTTTCATTTTAATAATTGAAATATTAATTTAATTTTAATTTTTTCTTACAAAAACCTTAAACATGTCTCTACCAACCACATTTACCCTCGGTGATTTGGCAAAAATTGCATTGGGTTCAAACGAATTAACTAATGAACATTTAAGTGTTCTTCAAAGCCTCTTGATTATTCTCTTGCAAAAGCTTAATTGCCATAATGAAAGTGTGCGTATTCAAGGATTTCCAGCCAAGTGTATACAAAAGCTACTAAAAGATACTCCAAGTAACGGTCAATATAATTTTCAAATGAAATCGATTAAAGGTTTTCAAGAAAAATATGAACTTTTGGAGAAATTGGAAAAGAAAACAAAAGAAATTGACTTAAAGCTAGAACAACATTTTGAGCAAATACGCAATTGTCATAAGACAAATATTTTTGAGTCAAAAATGTGGGATTTTTATGCAAGTTCCAATGAAGATTTGTGTACTCTCTATAAGAGAAGCAATAAAGAATTTTGTATGCTGGCTCGCAATTCGATTTTTAATAAAGAATTACGCGGTCGTGTATCCCAATTGATGGTGGAACGTTTAAAAGAATTTGAAACTAAAATAGAAGTTATGCAAAATAAGCTTAAAGATGTTATGGAAATTGCTAATAAAGCGGAGGGAAAACAAATTTGTATACAATATATAGTTAAAGATATTGAAGATATGCGTTGTTCTTTGAATAAAAATATGGATAATTTTCGTGAAGCTATGGTAGAGACTCAAGAAATGTTAAATTGTAAATTGGAACGTGTGGCTTTACCGGCCTTAAAGAAATATTTAGAACAAAATTTTGCTGATGTTAAAGAACATTTAAAAATTCTTCTAAAGGAAAAAAATAAATGTTCCGTTATAAAAGCTCTTAATATGGAAAATAAAAAAACATGTTTGTCTTGTGGTTATAGTGAAGATTTAAAATTAACTAATGCCTTTAAGCCTTCAAATTCTTGTAATGATAGCAAAAAATGTTTTTGTAATAATTTGCAGAAGGAACCTACAATTTTAGAAAAAATGGATAGAATGAAAATAATAGGCAACAAAGTGATGGGTAACTAAAAATTTTTTTTCAATAACATTTTGTAAACATTTTTTATATTAATTTATTTACAGTTTCTTCCACACCAGATTCCTCCACTCATCGCTTTTCTAGACAAAGCGAAATGAAGAAAAATAAACTACAATTGGAAAGTCATGGTATTCTCACAAATTATAATAGATCTAGTAAAATGCCAACACAAACTACAAATCAATTGTCGGCTATTAAAACCTCTATGAAGAAACCCAATAAGCCAGAAGTTTTAAAACGGACACAATCACAAGGCTCAAGAAAAATTAAAAGAAGTTTATCGTTTGGTTAAATTGTGACATCTAAGCAGATGACAAGTAGACAAAATTCAAAATCCAAGTCGATATGCTTATGTTCTTTATATAAAGGTAATTTTTAAAAACAAAAATCAGATAAGGACTTTAACTATATAGATGAAATTGAAAGTAATAAAATAATAATTTCTGCAATATTTTCATTAAATCTTTATATATCTTTATTTACAAATTATTTTATTATTTATTAAATTACAATATTGCAACATTATATTCTAATATAGACCATCAGCTATATCAGCCTTTGTAGTGAAAACAAACCGGAGTCTCTGGTGGGAATCGAACACACGAACCGCAGACTGATAGACTAGCTTACTACCAACTAGTCAATGTTAGGACTGCGGAAAAAAAAATTCATGCACGCTTTAAGATTCATAAATTTTGTATAGACCAAAAGACCTGTTGACCATAGATTGATTCCATGTCTAAATTGACAGCAATCGGACCTGACATCTCCAAGTCTATGAAATTCACTACAGAACGAAAAAAAGCTAAACACTTTGCAAAGGTGTACTTGTTTAATTTCCAAACTATACATGATAGATATCTAGTTTTAGTTTCATATTGAAGACAACTATATTACCTTTCTAACGATATTCAAAGGTCAACGTTAGACATATATAAATCAAATCATTATATCAAAAAACATTTTTTTTTTTAAATTTTGAAAAAAATATTTAATGCTGACGTAACTTTTCTTCCTAAGCACATAACTTTAAATTGGAGACTCATTTAGTTTAACAGTTATGGAACAAAAAAAAAAATCGAATTACACTGGTCGACAAAAAAATACAACACCATATACGAATAGATGGACTTGATGCATTTTGATGTGCTAAACGCGAATCTGCTTTCAGTTTTTCCCGTCAGGTCTGGATTTTTTTATGGGCATATCTAATATTTCGGTCATAGTAAGGCCATTACTCCAGTATATTTCCTCATAACTTAAGAACGGTATCTACGATTGACTCAAGTGATATACCAAAAGATGCATACTAAAAATATCTTCAAATCTCCCAAACTTCATTATTTTATGTGCCCAATAGTTTCGAAGTTATTTTGAAATAAGGGTAAAAAAAAAACTTTTCATGCAAAAGTTTAGATTTTTTTGCAGGGATTAAAAAAATACTAAATTAGTAGAGAAATTAGTTTCTGTTTCATAATTATAAATAAAATTTTTTAAATGTAATCATTTTAATAATATTAAAATTTAAAATATCAAAATTTTTAATTTTTCATTTATGCTTTTAGCCAACAGAATAAAATAATTTTGCTAAAATTTAAAATTGAATTTTAAAATTTTAGTTTTTTTAGCTTTTTCACATATTCAAATTATAATTGTTTATAATTTCAAAGAAATGAAAATTTGAAAAATAAAAACTAAAAATTAATGAGAAATTGAATTTTTATTACTAAAAAATTTTAACTAAAATTATATGAGAAATTTAAAATTTTAGAATTGTTTAAAATAATTGAAAATGATCTTATTAAACCAAATTTAACTGCACTTGTTGCCGAAATTTTCTGGTTAAAATGGTTGGAAAAAGATATAAATAAGCCACATCTTTTTTTTTTTTTTCTAGTTGTAGTTGTGTCGCCCTTAAAAAATATGTTGCATCTTAAACAAATTAGACAAAAAACTCAAACATATTTGTCTAGTAGAATTTATTTTTAATATTTGGTGTTTAATAGTTAATATTACACAAAATTTTAGTATCCAAAATTTTACCAAAAACTACATTAATTCTCAAAAATGATTTCCATTTCGCCAAACATTTTAAATTTTCAAAAATATGAAATTTCGACTAAAAATACAAATTTTACCAAAAATACACAATTTCGAAATGCCACCAATAAAACCCAAAATTAGAAATTTCACTGAAATCCAAAATAATAAAATCCCATCCATATTCCGAAATCTTATCGAAAATTACATATGTCATAAAAAATCCGAAATTTAGCAAAGCCCCATAAAAAAAGCTTAGTAAATTAAAAGTAATTTTAGTCGGCAGTTTTTATACCCTACACCACCAAAGATGGTTGGGGTATTATGTGTTTGTGCAGAAGTTGTAACGCAGAAAAAAATCTTCGGACCCCCACCTTAAAGTATACCCTTCGACTCAGAATCACTTTCTGAGTCGATTTAACGATGTCCGTCCGTCCGTCCGTCCGTCTGGTCGGCTGGCTGGCTGGCTGTCCATGTAAAGCTTGTGCGCAAAGTACAGGTCGCAATTTTGAAGATAATTTGATGAAATTTGGTACATATGCTTTTTTTAACACAAGGACGAAGCCTATTGAAATTGGTTATGATCGGCCCATTATTTCACCTAGCCCCCATACAAATGTCCTCCCGGAATAGAGTTTTAACACTTATATATGCCTTAAAAATAGGAATATTTTAATGAAATTTAGTACAAATAAGTTTTATATCAGCAAAAAACTGTCTACCAAATTTCATGAAGATCGGTCCATAACTGACCATAGCTCCCATATAAACCCCTCTCCCGAAAATCACTAACGTGCAAAAATCCCATACAAAAGTTAGTATTATGTTAATATTTAACACAAGAAAGTTGTATACATATAAGTAAAAACAAAATTATGTGGATCAAAATGGTGAAGGGTATCATATAGTCGGGCTTGGCCGACTATATCTTCTTCTCTCGTTATGTTAATATTTAACACAAGTAAGTTGTATATAAGTAAAAACAAAATTATGTAGATGGTAATGGTGTAGGGTATCATATAGTCGGGCTTGACCGACTATATCTTCTTCTCTCGTTAATTTTAAATATTTGTTTGACTACCATATTTGACATGCCATAAAAAATCAGTGACAGACAGTTCACACATTATTTTTTTGCAAGCCAACAAATTTAAATAAAGTCTTTGGGAGCAAAATTTGGAAACACATTCGATAGTCTCATTTAATATGGCGTCTTATATATTTCATCAAACTCTTTCCAACTGTGAAAGAGAGAAAAACCAAACCAAAGTTAAAAAAGTCTGACAGATACATTTAAAATTCGATAAATGATTTTATGATATTACGATCCCACGACAGATTTTACAAAAAACTGTATTCATTCTTAAAAGGATTGCACATTAACATTGATTCCATTTCAGTTAATTTATTGAGAAAAATATATAAAATACATAAATATTTATTTTAATAACATGTAAATAAATTTTAATTATGTATAATACAATAAAAATTTCCTTTTGGCAGTCAAAAGTTTAAGTTTAATTTTTAGTAATTTTAGTTTACATTTTTTAGTAAAAACGAGAGAAGAAGATATAGTCGGTCAAGCCCGACTCTATGACACCCTACACCATTTCGATCCACATAATTTTGTTTTTACGTATATGTATACAACATACTTGTATTAAATATTAACATAATACTAACATTTGTATGGGATTTATGCATGTTAGTGATTTTCGGGAGAGGAGTTTGTATGGGAGCTATGGTCAGTTATGGAGCGATCTTCATGAAATTTGGCAGACTGATTTTGCTGATATAAAACTTATTTGTACTAAATTTCATTAAAATATTCCTATTTTTAAGGTATCTGTAAGTGTTAAAACTCTATTCCGGGAGGACATTTGTATGGGGGCTAGGTGAAATAATGGGCCGATCATAACCAAATTCAATAGGCTTCGTCCTTGTGTTGAAAAAAGCATATGTACCAAATTTTATCAAATTATCTTCAAAATTGCGACCTGTACTTTGCGCACAAGCTTTACATGGAAAGCCAGCCAGCCAGCCGACCAGACGGACGGACGGACGGACGGACATCGTTAAATCGACTCAGAAAATGATTCTGAGTCGAACGGTATACTTTAAGGTGGGGGTCGGAAGATTTTTTCTCTGCGTTACAACTTCTGCACAAACACATAATACCCCAACCACCTTTGGTGGTGTAGGGTATAAAAATCATTTCTCATAAAACTAAAATTTTTATTTTTTAAATATTAATTTCTCATAAATTTATAATTTTCAAATTTTCATTTTTTTGGTAGTAAAATTTTCTAAGCTAAAAAAAATTGTATACTAAAATTATTATTTTTATTAAACTAAAAGCAATTTGAAATATTTTATATTTACAAAAATATTTTTAGTTTAATATAAGCGACAGTTAAATAAATTTTCATATTTGAAATTACTTTCTTTTAAAAACTAAGACTAAACATATTGCTGTTTAGTTTTTAGTAATCAGAAAAATATTTAATACATAATTTTAATCCCTGTTTTTTTGTTACTAAAATTTTTTTTAATAAATGAAAACACCAAAAATGTTTCAGTTTATCATCTTTATAAGCTTAAAGCTGGTAATGCTGCGAATCTAATAAGGTATGTTGATGCATAAATCTTGATTTTATTCACAGTTAAGTAAAAATACCCATGTTACATACCATTGAATAGAAATAGGTGGGGAGGGTATTATGCGTTTGTGCTGATGTTTGTAACACCCAAAAATATTGGTCTAAGACCCACCTTAATTTATACCAATCGGCTTAGAATCACTTTCTGAGTCGATTTAACTATGTCCGTCCGTCCGTCCGTCTGTCCGTCTGACCGTCTGTCCGTCTGACCGTCTGTCCGTCTGACCGTCTGTCCGTCCATGTAAACCTTGTAATCAAACTACAGGTCGCAATTTTGAACCAAAATTAATGAAATTTGGTACAAAGGTTTCTTATAGCCCAGGGACGAAGCCTATTGAAATTGGTTATGATCGGTCCATTATTTCACCTAGCCCCCATACAAATGTCCTCCCGGAAAAGGGTTTAACGATCATATATCCCTTAAATATAGCAATATTTTAATAAAATTTTGCGCATATAAGTTTCACATAAGTCTAAATAAGTGTGCCGATTTTTAAAAAAGATCGGTCCATAATTAACCATAGCTCCCATATAAACCTCTTTTCAGAGAATCACTTTAACAGGCATAAATCCCATTAAAATGTTAGTATCAAGTTAATATTCGACACAAATAATTTCTATATGAACATAAATGATATTGCCAAATTTTACAAAGATCGGTCCATAATTTACCATAGCTCCCATATAAGGCCCTCTTTCGGGAATCACCCAAAAGTGAATAAATTCATATAAATGTCAGAATCATCGCATAAAATATTCTGTATTCGTATGTTTTATTTCATATTTATGAGTATCGGTCCACATTTGACTCGAAATTAAATAAAAGACCCCTCCCCGAATTATAATGTACACAATGGTGTAGGGTATCATATAGTCGGGCTTGACCGACTATATCTTTTTCTCTCGTTGTTTTTATTTTTTCTTGAAACAAAAATAGGCGAGCTAAGTGAATTTTGACGAGTTAAGCAAGGATCTGTATTCACTTTTTTCTATCACGTACTGATTTCTTTTTATGGGCATGACTAATATCATCACCTTATTCAGCGGTCACACTATAAAATTCGAGAATGGTTTGTCAAATTTAGACTATAAATCAAGAACCGTTTACACGATTTTGATAAATGATACACCAATTTTTTATTATATTTTTTCAAGAATTTCAGAGTTATGGATCAAAATTTTCACATTTTTTCCAATTTTTTTTTTTATAAATTTTTTCTATACTAATTACCAAATAACTACGGAAATATTAACTGAACAAAAAATTATGTAAATTCAGCTCAAGACTATTAAGGTCGCTATATATTGGAGTTCAATTTATCTTAAAAGGACAAACCGTTCTCGAATTAAACAAGTGTGACTGCCTAAAGGCGGGGTCATAGTAGTCATGCCCATAAAAAACAAAATCGATACGTGATAGAAAAAATGTAAAAACTGATTCTTATTAAGCACATTAAATTCCATCTAATCCACTTATTTTTTTATTTAATACGGAAAAATAAACAACATTTTTTTTGCTCACTAATGTATCTCCATTTAACTATAGGTATGAATGGGTATCCTAACTTAACCGTGAATGCAAACATGATACCACGTATAATCTATTTTGATGATACGTGGTTTTATTTACTTGTAGTTTTACCAGCTTTGAGGTAAAGATGATAAACTGAAACATTTTTGATGTTTTCACTTTTAAAATAAAAAGTTGATTTACAAACTTTATAATTAAACACTAAGGAGAAGTCGAGAACGGTTTGTATTAAGAGTGAGTAGCTGGATTTGGGATCACAATTCGCTTTGTACGCGTGCAGTCATTTGGACGATTTTTTCCCTGCGAATTCGTGTTTCTTGGTTTGGATTATATTTTTTTAAATTTGCAATAAATGTGGAATAACATTCCATAAAATAATTGCATAAATAAGTGTGTTTTACCTTCTGAAATTATGTTTACCATTAAATTGCGAGTACTAGCGTTTTCCGCCACATATTTTAAAATTAAAAAACAAAAGGAAACCAAAATAAAATAAACCATGTTTAACATCTTGCTACTATTATTTTGCAGAGGCAAAAAGCACGTGGCACAGTGGGGTCAAACGCAAATTTGTTGGTAATAAATCTGTATCTCCTAAACTACTGCTCGGATCGAATTTAAATGTTTAAAAGAAATGTAGAGGAGGACCTAGGACTTCAGAAAAATGATCTCGTAGTCACTCTGTAATAACACAACTTAAGCTACAGGGTGTCAGAGTTTTACATACTCGAGACAGCCAACAATTGAAGTCCGATTTTAAAAAAAGTTTATATTTTTGTAAAGTGTTTGGCAACATAACGAAATAATAAGCTTACTCCGCTAAGTTGTATTTTGAAAAACTTTTTGGACTATCTTAATTTATGAGGTTGCGAAATTTGTAACCCTGTAGCATAACTCCTGTTATCACAGGGTGACTACGATATGTTTTTTCTGAAGGACTAGGTGCACCTCTACAGCTCTTGCGTACATTTCAATTTAATCCGACAAGTAGTTTACAGATTTATTACTAAAAAATTTGCGATTGACCTCAATGTGAGTGGTTTAAGTAAAATAACGGTAACTTAACAAGATGCATAGAAAAAGAAAAATATTTGTATAATTATTGTTCATTTGTTTAAATTGTTTTTAACTTCCTTGTCTAAGAGTTATGCAGCAAACAAAATTTCAAAGTATATGGTAATGCTACTATTATTTTGCACACAGCTGTATATTTTTTTCTTTTTAATTTAAAAGTAGTATATAACAATCCACAGTGGGGCCAAAAGCAAAATAAATGGTAATAAGTCTGGAACTTTGAAACCACTGAACCGATTTATATGAAACTTGGAACGTAGATAGAGGAGGAGTTAGGCTTTCAGAATATTGTTAGATGGAGTCTGTAGCTCCAGCACTGCGCTGGAGCTACATAATTTCATAATTTAATTTTGAAGGAAATTATGTCTTCTTTAAAACTATGTATAATAAATGTTACTATTTTAAAATTTTTAGTACACTTTTCTTGAAACAATACGATCATAGACTTATGTTTATATAGACTTATTTCAAAAATTTGAGACTGAATAATTTCTAAGTTTTTAACATAATGTTTTCACGTGATATAAAATATTTAATGGAGAATTGATAAATGTAAAAATTAGAAAAATATATATAATTTTACTATATATTTTTAGCAGTCGAAGTTTTTATTATAGAAAATTTGGGTATCTTCGGAAAATTGCCTTGTGTGACTAAGTTTACCGGTAGGCTATCATAATTTTTTGCAGCACCTTTACGAACATATTGATCTATATAGTTTAATTCACAGAAGTACCAAAATCAACAATCAATTTTTTTTACAGATTCAAAAATTTCAACTTCTCATCCAAAATTGATCATTTTTGACTACTGCTGGATGTATGTAGGTTCAGAACTTTTTAAAATTACACGTTTTCTTGGCCTCCTGTCTTTAAGAAAATGTAAAAAAATATTAAACTTTTTTAACAAAGTTTTTTAAAAAAAGTTAAATATTTAAAGTAACTTTTTTGGCAAAAAAATGCAATTTTTGAGACCTATTTTGAAATTTTTACTTTGAAATTTTTTTCTTGTTATCGAATTGAGATAACAAAAAAAAATTTTTATTAGCCTAATTTAGAAAATTGTAGAGAATTTCAACATATTTTTAAGAAAGTTTTAGAAATTTTATTTTAAAAGTTATAGGGCAAAATCGCAAAAAAGTCAAGTCAATCTTATTTATTATGAGAAATTTATTTTTTAAAGTTAAATATCTTAAACCATACGAGATAATTTAGTACAATAAGCATGTTTTTTCCCTGTCTTGCTTAGGAAAATTCAAAAATGTAAAAATATTTAAAATCGGTTAATATTTGTAAAAGTTATAAGCCCCGATATGTTTTTCACCCTCGAGGTGGTCAACTTTGGTCCACTGTAGCGGCATCCCTGCTGCAGCTACAGACTCCATCTAACAATATTCTGAAAGCCTAGCTCCTCCTCTATTTATTTAAAAGTTTCATATAAATCTGTTCAGTGGTTTCAAAGTTCCAGATTTATTACCATTTATTTTGCTTTTGACCCTACTGTACATACAGCACATTAGTTTAATTTTTATATTCTAAATTACATACACTTATTTTTTGTGCGCAGTCCTTAAATAAATATTTTTTTTGTTGCTTTTGAATTGTCTACTTAAAACTCTTTTGGCAATTTTCATTTAATATATTTTTGAAATTAAATGCAAATACAAAGTTTTTTCTCCAGCATTTTTATGTACTTGTCAAATACTTAACAAACAACAAATTCATAAGTACAAAAACTTTGTACATTAAAAAAAAAAAACAAAAAAAAAAAAGAAACAAAAAATATTTGTTTCTGCATAAAAGTAATTGTTACACGGTTTACTGTCATTAAACGCCAAACTCCAAATGGTTTAACTTCTTTTATGCTTAAATTCATATACAAACACATACGACTTCACAGCACATGTCTCTTCTCTAAAGAATTGAATGAGGCAGGCAAATTAAAAAGTTTATTATAAAAATTGTTACAGTTTTAAAAATAGATACAAAAATTTTGCAGTTATTTTCAACAAAATGTCTTTAACACTTGTTATGGGAATTATGCGTAATATTCATTTTGAATAATCTTATTACCAGGGCATCCAAAACACAGCATACAAAATTCTATTCAATTTGGAAGATACGCCTTTAAAATTAAAACAATATACTCTTAAAGTATTACTTTTTTTCTGGATAAATTTTGAAGCAAATAAAATTACTTGTTTTTTATTAGCAATTACTAAAAATTATTTTCTTTTAACAGCATATCGTCACTGAAAATGCAAAACAACGTAACATCAAAATTTTCAAATTTGTTTTTTTGATGAAATATAGTTTATTTTTGCAAAATACGTGTGATCACAAATTTTTAGACTTGTAGCTCAAAAAAATAACGATTAAATTAACGAAGGCAATGATTTTCTTAAGTCAAAACAACGTAACACACATTTGTTAAAAAAAAATAAAAAAATAAAAATTTCTTTTTTTTTTACGAATTTGATTGCCAATTATTAAAAATATAATAGCTGTTAAAATTTTGGAGTAAAAGTTATCAGAAATCTTTTAAATTAAAATTTTTATTGATGTTACGTTTTTTTGGCTTCATAAAATTGAAATCTTGAAAAACGTAAACCACATAACTTAAAAAATATTTAATAAAAATAAAAATATTCATCATCAATATATTAGGCAATATTTAAGGATGTTACAACCCAAAAATCTTGTTTGTAGGACAATTTGTTTAGATTTTAGAACGTTTTTTGTGCCTCCTGTAAAGTTAAAAAAATTGATATTACGTTGTTTTGCATTTTCGGTGACGATATATAAAATGATACTTTTTGGAAATTTGCTAAAATATGCCGTATAAAATTAATGCAAAAATTCATAAAATTCTTTAAAGCCCAGGAAAGCAATATGATTTTGCATATTTTCGGTTGTTCTGCTTATTATACATAAGTACCGTTGAACTTTCTAAAAGTAGAAAATTTGTAATCTTTGAAAACATATATGGAGTATTTATGAGTCTATTTTAAGAAGACAAGTGTTAATAATTCTTGAATTGTGTTTTGCTCCATGTACATACATATGTATGTGTGAGTGTGTGTTATCAAAGTCAAAAGTTTCTAGACATTGACTTTGGTAAGTAGAAAAGTATTTGTTGAGCGTGTGTGCATATGAATATCTTTATTAACTTTTATTACTTTCTATAAGTAGATTCATATCAAAAAGATGATTTTTATTTTATGTGAATTATTGCAGGGAAGTAAACTTTTAAAGGATCTGTAAAAGAGACGTGTAAGAAACAAAGTCAGATCCTTTATCTATTGAAAACTGTGAAATTTTACAAATGAAAAGTGTTTAATTGTAAAAAAAATCTTTCTAAAAGGATATATCACAAGTACTGAAATATTTTATGAACAATTTTTGAATAGTCAAGGTATATCTTAATACCTTGCTCTCTAAAAGAAGTCTTTAAAAAATTTTAAATCGTTAAGGACCACAATTACCTTCATCAAATCTTATTTTTGTCTTATATTAACCCATTCTTACCTAATAGGATTTAATATCCAAGAAAACGAGAACTTTAAAACAATTCTAGCGCCGGCCAGATTATTACAACTTATATTTTTATTTAAAAGTGAAGATTGAATCGCATGGAAAAAATTAAAACAGTAAAATTTTTTGCTATTTGATTTTAGTTTCCAAACAAAATAAAAACGGTTGGCCAACACAATGCGGTCATATTTAAGTTTCATTTGTGCCCCGGAAGTAAGCGTTTTACCAGGATTTTGGTGATTTGATTTCATCATTATTGATTCACGTACTTGCTATCTTAACCCCCCGACAAAACAGATATAATAGATTATATTCTGTGGATGTCGAACGGCTCTTGACTGAAAAAAAAAGAGCTCGAAGAGAGTGGCTACTCTACAGATTCCCTCAACTCAAATCTAAGTTTAGAGAATGCAAAAATCGTCTTAATAAGCTCTTGGAAAATCGAAAGACTGAATCTTTTAATAAATATTTAGAAAACCTTGATGCAACACCGCAATCTTATTATTCTCTATGGCGAGCTACTAAAAAACTTAAGAGACCAGTTATATGTAAAGCTCCTTTACGTAATACTCATGGAGGAAGGGCAAGAAATGATACCGAAAAAGGGAATCTGTTTGTAAGTCATCTAAAAAAGCACCTGGTATTGATAAAACCAGTAACAAGATGCTTTTGGAGCTACCCCGGATAGCAGCAAAAATTATACTTTATATTTATAACGCTATATTACGCCTTGAATATTATCCACCAGAATGGAAGGTATCACTGGTTACTATGATACCTAAGCCAGGAAAAGATCACACAAAAGTAGAATCGTATAGACCTATAAGTCTATTATCAAATATGTCAAAGCTCTTTGAGAAACTCTTAATGAATAAGTACCCCTCTATTGAATCGAAACCAATGTATACCCAATCATCAATTCGGATTTAGAAGAAAACATAGCACTATCGAACAAACACACAGACTTGTAAGCGTTATTAACAAAACGTTTGAAGAAAAGAAGTTTTGCTCTGCTCTCTTTATCGACGTTTCGCAAGCTTTCGACAAAGTATGGCACTATGGCATGATATATAAGATAAAGCAAATAACTAATCGAAAATTTATTGTTAAAGAGGGAGACATCTTAAGTAATCCACATCCCATTGAAGCACGAGTTCCCCAAGGTAGTATTCTGGGTCCTTTGTTGTACTTAATATACACCTCTGATATGCCAACTAACAACCGAACCCATACATCAACATTTGCTGATGGCACAGCTATTTTAAGTACACATGATATCCCCCAAGAAGCATCTCGACTCTTGCAAGACCATAACTAGATATTGAAAGATGGTTACGTAAATGGAAAATAAAAGTAAATGAGCAAAAATGCATACACATAACTTTTACATTGCGTAGAAAAACATGCCCACCCATCTTTATTAATAACCAAGTTATTCCCCAGCAATCAGAGGTTAAATACCTCGGTATCCATCTTGATCGACGTCTTACATGGAAAACCCATATTGATGCCAAGTTGACACAAATAAAACTGAAAGCACTTCAAATAAATTGGCTTATCGGCAGAAACTCAACACTTATCTTAGATTGTAAACTACTTTTATATAACTATTTTGAAGCCAATATGGAGTTATGGCATTCAGTTATGGGGCACGGCCTCGGCGTCAAATATAAAGAAAATACAGAGACGTCAAAACAAGATTTTGCGGATAATAACTGCGGCACCATGGTACGTCAAAAACTCAAATATTCATAAGGATCTAAACGTCCCCTTTGTGAAAGATGTAATAAGAGAACATATTGAGAAATATTTTAAGAAGCTAGAAATTCACCCAAATCCTCTAGCTCCTCTAAGCAATGGATATACTCGATTGAGAAGAAGGTATACATCAAACTTGAGGAGCTAAAATATACTTATTAAAATAGATTTTTTTCTGACAGCGGTTAGACAAAATTAGATATTAATATTTAGATTTAAGATTTTAATACTTATTGTTAGTTCATGTACAATTACTGAAGATTCAATAAATAAAGTATGTAATATAAAAAAAAAAAAAAAACATACTTCTACACAGAAATAAAACTGCAACATTTGGGCTTTTTTCCTAGTAAAAAATTGTCAAACGTTACCGTATGATTGACAGGGACTTTCAGATGCGAATGAAGTGATAGCACCACCCTTTATCCTAACTGTAAATGAGAGTCACCCTGTTCCGATGCACCCGCGTATGGCATGAGCTAATACCAGTAGCCTTCGTGGGACGCCAAACCCCAATACTTATAACCAAACTGAATTGGCTTTCCATAGATTTATATTTTACATGAATGTCGGCAGTAGTAAGCAATCATTTCAATATCAATCAATAGACAGATTGTGGGAAATTACGCCAAATTAAAAGAATTTTTTGTTCATTAGGTTATTCAGTGGCGCGATTTTGGCAAATTTGTTATTCGGATCTAATGCTAAATTATCGCAAACATGAATTGAGTGATTGACTTGGTGATTCATCATCGCACAGCCCAAACGGTTATGGCTAGAAAGATGAAATATGGACTGTGGATTGTTTTTTTACGGAATAGATCCTCTAAGTCTTGGATCATACACAGCAATTTTTCTTGCCGCAATTCTAACTTCGTAAGTGACGAGAATGTACAAGTTTAGTATTCTCTTTTCTTCTCTCACCCATAAACAATTGGCAAGAAAAATTGCTGTCTGTGAACCCCAACTAAGGCGGGATTTTTGGAAATTCGAATGTTTAAGGGGTAAAAAAAAATAAAAACGGATAAAATCGGTCACCTTATCTCCTTAACTGATAGAGATACAAAAAATAATAAATAAATTAAATAGTTTGAATGTTTAATAATAATTCTAAGTCAATATTACATTAAACAAGCGCGAATGTTATATTCGGCTCGGCGGAATCTATATAGCCACCATCAAATTTCTCAAATTTTACGTTATATGAGAGGTGATCGGTAAAGTGGGCGGGCCTCGCCCATTTTTTGCTTCCGAGTATAAATTGCTCCTTAATCTATATGTACAAAATTTCGTTGACGTTTCACCTTATATGGGAGGTGGGCGGTAAAGTAGGCGGTCCACGCACATTTTTGGTTTCCAAGTTTATACTCTTGAACTATCTGTACAAAATTTCGATATCGTACCTGCTTTTGTCAAGGAGATATCAGCAAAAAACCATGAAATGAAGCTACAACGGACATCCTGTGTTACTAGTATTTTGCTCAGAACTTTTTTATTTATCATTTTCAATACCAAATAAACCATATATAAGATAAATATTTGAGCCAAATTTCGAAAGCCCTATCCTTTCAACAGACAAACAGACAGAGAGACAGACGGACATAGCTAGATCGACTTAAAATCTAACCAGGACATAGAAAATATTTACTTTATGGGGTCTTAAATGATTCCTTAGACATGTTACACACGCAATGAAAAAATCAATATACCCTACATCTTTTTGATGGTGGTAATAAAAATGCGTATCGTGAAAATGTATGGACCGATTTCATTTATTTAAAAAACCGAAGTTCGAAAAAAATATTTATGATTGATCTGTGCAAGCTCAAATAGTACATGCAAGAATCGTGATAACGCGTTTTGGCCTTTAATTCGGTAAATACTGGACCAACTTAGTTCACTTTTTTAACACGAAAATTTAATTTAAAAAAAATCTGAATTTTCAGTGAAAGAACGAAGCCTCTACACAATTCCCTCAGAAAGTTGGAAAAAAAAACGATATTATATGCCATAGTTCATTGTTGTTGTCTTCATGCACCCATTTTTATTATTAACCGATTATTTGATTCAAAAAACCGAAATTCAAGAAAAATATTTGTGACCGATCAATAGAAAAATATATGGGAAATTCTTCAAAATCATTTACTTTTTTTGTTCAAAAAAATTTCGAAAATTTTTAAATGGTACATCAACGATATTTATTACCAATATTCATTGGCTCTAGTGGAATACAGATCTGTTCGCGTGAATGACTTTTACCGAACGGCATCAATGTTATGGCGGTTTAAGATAAAAATTTATAAAAAAAACTGCCAAAATTCTGTTTATAATCCTAAATAAAAAATTATTGCATTTATGTACTATACAATAGTGTATCCAAAATACAAATTAAAAATATCGCGATATGTTAAATATGTGTGGATATATTGGCGATTTAATAATTATTAAACCTTATTATAAAATTTGTAAAATGCAGTTTTTAGTGATGTAGTCTTGTTCATATTCATCTATTTATTGCAAAATTCATATTTTTTTTTTTTAATAAGTCATTAGACAATGTCATTTATGTGCATTTTTTAATTGCACTTACTCAAATCTCTATATTTGCTTTAAATGAAGATTCGTCTTTTTTTTTTTTTTTGAACGCCATATTGATTTTGATATATGGTAGGAAAGCAGCTACAGATTGACATATATCATCGCTAATTTCAATTAGCGCTTTGGGTATGCCTCTACGATTAATATTTAACTAAAAACATCGCGATCTTAGCCCATAAAACCCGTTGTTAAATATTTTCAGTGAAATCATATTTTCTGCGTAAGTAAAACTTAACACAAGAGCTTATTTCAGATTAAAATTTACTTATAACGCCAAAATGTATCTATGTTATCGGACGGCTTTATAAACGCCGTTTACAGCATTTTCAAGCAAAAAAAAAAACTGTTTTTTAGTCATATCTCCTCCATTTATGAACCGATTTTGCTGAATTTTAATACAAAAATGTTCGATAGAATTTTCGATCGTTTGGTATATATATTATATATGGCAGTTGTCAGAGGGCTTGATAAACGCCATTTTAACCGACGGATACACAAAAGGACAGGCGGACATCGTCCTATCGCCACCATTTCTTATAAGGATAAAAAAGGTGTTTAAAAAATGTTTTCTTTCCGGCGAAAACTGTGGAAATTACAAACGGAATGACAAACCTATATATACTCTTTACACCTGTGGTGTAGGGTATACAAAAAATCAAAATATCTAAGAAAATATATAACACCAAAGCTTATTGGGTATTTAAATAACCATCTCATATCTCAGGTATGTAAAGATGTAAAATTTATTTTTTACTGTAATCGTACAAGCCGATCTAAGGGCAAGCATGAAAGGGTTAAGCTAGAAGTTTTTGGTGCTTTCCGCAGCATGGAATTCATGAGAAAAGCAATTTTTCTACATAGTAAAGGTTATTGAAAATTAAATTATTATTTATGTTTACCATGCTACAGCCTAAAATGAAATTTGTTTTGTTTAAATTCATATGAAATGTTAATAGAAATTTATTAAAAAATATATTTTTCTAAGTATTTACACCCTATTGTACATACAGTGTCGGTCAAAACATTTCGAACAAAACTCATATTGAGGGAATTTTAATAATCATACTAATATTAAACAGTAAACTAAAAAAATGTTTATACTAATTAAAAAACTTATTTGCAAATTAGTAGAAAAATAAACTTTTATTTCATATGTTTACACTTTTAATTAAAAAAATTAAATTAACAAACTTAAACTCAGAAATTCTTGCGACAAAACATTACGAAAAAATTAAAAACATTAGTATTTTGTTGCATAGCCTTTATTTTTTATTACGGCTGCACATCTTTTGTTCATGGATTTTGCTAGGTTTTCAATTACTGTTGATGGAATTGATGACCATGCATTCTGGATGGCTTCATAGAGCAAATTTGGATCATTACGTATGGCTTCCCGATTTACCTTTTGATTGACAATTTCCCACAGATTTTCTATCGGGTTAAGATCCGGGGATTGCGCAGGCCAATTCATTACACTGACACCTTCCTGCTCCAACCAACTTTTGACCAGCTTTGAAGTGTGTTTGGGGTCATTATCGTGTTGGAATATCCATTGACCCTCCATTTTTTCTTGTGCATAAGGTAACATTTTATATTGCAATATATCCTTGTACATAAACTTGTCCATTATGCCCTCAATTCTGTGTAGGGGTCCTAAGCTTTTACCTGAAAAGCAACCCCACACCATAACATGTCCACCCCCGTGTTTCACTGTACCCTGACAGTATTGTGGGTTCAGCCTCATATTTACTGGCCTGCGAACTCTTTTCATTCCATCGGGAACGAAAGAAAATTTTGACTCATCGGAAAACAAAACACTATTCCATTGTTCATGAGTCCATGAAAGGTGTTCTTTGGCAAACTTTAATCGACAATTTCGATTTTTTTTTTGATATATACGGCTTTTTTGCGACCCGGTAACTCTTAAGACCAGCTTTGACAGCCCTCCTCTGAACCGTTCGGGCACTTACATTTAAACCAAGAGACTCAACAACATTTAAAGATGACTTGAAGGGATATTTTTTGAATTCTCTAACAATACGAGCATCTTCCTTAGCTGTAGTGCATCTTGGACGTCCTCCAGAATGTACTGTCTCAACAGTTTTAAACTTTTTAAATTTGTTGATAATACACGTCAGTGTTGATTTCGGCAGAAGAAACTTTTTACATATATCTTTATGTCTCATACCAGCCTGGAAACCCGCAATTATTGCCTTTTTTGTCTCAGTACTATACTTTCCACCAGCCATTCTATTCCATTACTCTAAAAATATTAAAAAATTATCAAGTAATAGAAACAACTTGATTGAATTTTTCCTTACCTAAAATTGACGTCGTTTATGGTGAAGTTACTAGTAGCAATGACTTTTAAGAACATTATAAAATATTTTAAAGCTCTTTTCAATAAAAATTTTTTTAAAAATAGAACTAACGGGACTAAATTTTTGTGATTTTTTTGTAAAATTTGTTTTGTTCGTTATGTTTTGTCATTGAATTTTTAGACTCTTGTTGTTGTTTTCTTGGTTATTTTGTTTGCATTAAACAAACAATATAATTTTTTTATGTAAATATGTAGTGCACGAGACATTCTTCACACCAAAGCTTAAATAAGGTATATTGCAATTCTCAGTATTTTTTTATAAGTACAAATTTTAAATAATAAATTTTGTTCGAAATGATTTGTCCGACACTGTATTTCCTTATTTCTTCCTTAACAGAATATATTCGCCTTTATTTGAAATATTTAACATATTATTTGTTAGTATTTTTTTTCTTTTTTTTTTTTATTATATTGAAATGTTTTGTTTCAATTTTAACACCAGATGTCATTTCCGTAATATAAAGTAAAAGGGTTAGAAATTTTTTTTAAAACTATTTGAAGAGTTAAAAAGCACACACGCATAAAAATAAGGAAATAAATATTGTTACAGCTGTTCGAATTGATTTATTTATAGTTTGAAATGAAAATACATATTAAGGAAATTTATTTTGAAGTTATTTATTTTCTTGAAATTTTATTTAAGTTACTTAATCACTATGATTAGTTTTTGTTTCAGTTGAGTTTGTTATTTCATGAGAAAATATTTTAATGTTATGTTGTCTATGATCTGTGAAGTGTCTGTCTAGAGCTCTTAAATATTTATGAACATTTGCTTAACAAAGTTTAATGTATTTTTCGCTTTAAAATTTTTATTTTTATCTTAAATGAAAATGCCTTTGTATTAAAAGTAGCTAAAAATGAAATTCATTTAATTGAGGTTTTATTCCCTAGACAGTCTGGTATTTTTTATGAGATTTTTGCAGAGGTTGTAAAATACTTAACTCTTTAGTATAAAATTTTGTTTCTTTTTTGCATTTACAGACCGTTATAATAAACCTTTTTCTTCTTACTTTCACATCTTATCTTTAGCTTCTAATTTCATTATATTTTACAATTCTTTTGGAAATCCCATAGTAAAGAAAAACTGAAGAAAAAAACTCATCAAGAATCAAAACAAAAATAAAAACAGAAATATTTGAAAGGATGATGAGGCAGATATTGCCAGATTTAAGAAATTTTTTGTAAAAATAAAATGAGGAAAATATGATGATAAAAATTTTATAATTTCTAAGAAATGATCGATTTCGAAGAGACTTTAATTAATATTCTGTTTGTGAATTTGTGACATTGATGAAATATCATGCTGCGGCGCCAAACACAAAACTTTTAGCAATTAATCTATATCCGACTAGTTACTGGTCGGATTGAATTGAAATGTATGAAAGAGTTTTAGAGGAGAATCTAAGCTTGCAGATAAATTATCTTGTAGTCAACCTGTAAAATTGGCCACCTCTAGTATATAAAAGTTTAAAAAAATCATTTTATTACAGGGTGACTACAACATGAATTATCTGAAAGCTTAAGTCCTTATCTACAACTTTCTTATACATTTCAATTGAATCAAATGTAATATCAATTGCTTGTAGGATTGTTCAAGTTTTTATTTTTTTTAATACAAATGTAAAAAGAAACTCCTATCATTTTCTTTTATTTTATTTTTTATCCAAAACCCAATCTGGTAACATTGATTTCATTTCAATTTATTTTATCTCTTATATATTCTCTCACTCTCTAAAATTATATCTCTGAGCTCTCTTCGTACTTTTTGTTTTGTTGTTTATAAAGAAATAGCTCTGTTGTGCAAGTGTATGTATTTGTGTATATATAAGTCTAGCATATTTTTAGGGTAAATAGCATCAGCCTGTTTCAAGGTCATAAACGACAGTAAATGTTGATATTAAAACAAACTTGATATGAGTGATAGTAGTGTTAGTAAAAATACATACTATAGAGTTTATGTATTAGTATTTTTTTGGGGCCATAGTAGATTTAAAGAGCTAAACAATTTACCAACAAAAATAACAATAACAACATCTCTTACAACAATTGAAGCAACAGCAACAATTACTAAATAACATCATTCGTGCTAGATTAAAATCATTCTTCCATTAATTCTAACAAATTGACACAGAGACCTATAATTTTTTATTTTTTAATTTAATCACTTTTTGCTGTATTAGGCTGCTCTACTCCCTATCACATGGTATCCACATTCTAAGACTGATAAAACTTACAAACATTACATATTATTGTTGCTCTAAAAAAAAAAAACACTTTTCCATTAGTCGTTGGCGTTTTAAATATAATAAAATCTTCTTAGAAGTTTTCTGCTTAATTATGCATATTAAATATTCAAATGGAAATTATTTCAATAGAAGATTTTAAATAAATGTGAAAACTTTTCTTTTTTAAAGACATTAGATTTTGTTTATCTTGTTTTTGTTTTTTGTAATTTCATAAATGACAACAATTTAATTTTTCGAGTATTAAATTTAAGTAAAACGTTTGCACTCTTAGTGAGAATTTTCTTCTGATTGTATGAAAAAATACTGGGTTTTTTTTCTTAACATGTGGTGATAACTAAGAGAGTATATTGTAAAGAGTAGTTTAGAAATTGTATTATTTTAAGTAGAGAGAAATGAGAAAATTTGCGCACTTTTTTTAATGTTACACACAAAATGTTTTTGTGTCACTGTGTTGATGTTTATTACACATTTAATTTGTTTAAAATTACTGCGGTTAAATACAGTGATTTAAGTGGAATATTATTTGAACTTTTGTAATAATTTGCTAAAAAAAATATAAAAGTGTTTTGTTAAATTAGAAAAGATTTTTGTAGCTCTTTTCTACATATAATTCAAATATTTTCAAAGAATTCATATTCGATATCAAATTGTTTATTGAACATTATTTTTTTTTCTAAAATTACAATTTGTTCTTAATTTAAATATTACACGCACAGAAAAAACATGGTTACAGTATGATCCCTACAACTATTCAATATTTTTCATTGATTTTAACAATACCGTGATCATGATAGCAACGTTTTTTTATGTTTTAAAAATTAATGACTGCAATAATCTATCTATATACAGTTAGGGACAAAACTATTTGTACACCCATGCATTTCGTATATCTTCAATAATTTATAAAGAATAAAAAATTATTATATGTAGTTTTAATTCAGGTCCATTTTTATTGAATTATTTGATAAAAAATAAATTAATATATAACACATTGTTAAAAAAAAGTACAATTTAAGTAAAAATCTTTGGGACAAAAGTATTTGTACATCAGTACTTTGTACAATTATTTGTACGTTGGACTCTTGTATGATGATTTTTTTAAATACCGTTATATTTTCTTCGTTAATCGAGTTTTATTTTACAAAATAAGAAGTTGGTTTTAACGTTTTGAATAATAAGCACATCAAAAATGGGAAAGCGAATAGAGTTGAGTTTGGATATTAAAAATTTAATTATTGATGAACATAAAAAAGGAAAATCTCTCCGGAATATAAGTAATTTAGTAAATTTGCAACATTCCACAGTACAATACATTGTAAGCAAGTATAAAAACAGCGGATCTGTTGGAAATGTGCGTGAAGGTATACGAAATATATAAGGTATACAAATAGTTTTGTCCCTAACTGTATATAAAAGAGTAACGTGACTGACTGACTGATTGATTCATCATCCCACATCCCAAACGGCTGAAGCTAGATAGTCGAAATTTGGAACGCAGGTAGGTCGCCCTCTGTATAGATCCACTAAGACGGGGTTTTTGGAAATTCGAATGTTTAGGGGGTAAAAAAGAGTAAAATCGGGTAAAATCGGTAACTCTATAACTCCCAAACTAATAAAGATACACAAAAAGTTGAATAGTTTTCGTTATTCATTTAAAAAATAATTGGACAGGTGTCTGGTACTTTTTTGAAAATCAGCCCTTTTAGGGAGAAAACGGGTAAAAACTGTATTTTGGTACTTTTTTGTCACCATATGTATCTTTGAAACCAATCAACATACAAATAAAATTTATGCCGTATTCTTAACTTATCAAAAAACGAGAAATATAAATTTGGTACTTTTTCGAACGTTTAAGGGGTAAAAATCGTACCTATTTTTGGTACTTTTTTCATAATATTTTTTTATATTTATTGACATAACCATATGCGTATTTTAATATGGGATCTCACTATAATTTAGAAACTCATTGGAATACAATTTTTGATACTTCTATGGGTAAAAAATGTACCAAAAAGGGGGTAAAGACGGGAAATTACATTTTATTCAGACTTAATAATGAATTTTCAATTACATTAAACATAGAAACATGAAATTAAGAAAGTGTAGATAAGAATTCATAAGAATGGAATTTGTGGTACTTAAAGATACATGGTCTTGTGGGTAAGAATTCAAGAGGATGGACTTTGTGGTACTTTTTTCTACATCTATTGGTACTTTTTTGCATTTTCTGTAATATTTAACCTAGAAACATGAAATTAAATACGCATGGTCCGATGTTGGAAATAATTCACAAGGGGGGACTTTGTGGTACTTTTTCGTTCTTCTAATGGTACTTTTTGAATTTTCTATAATTATGAACCTGGAAACATGAAATTAAGGATATGTGGTCCTTAGTTAATGAGAATCCATAAGAGGGGACGTTGTGGTACTTTTTTGTTATTTTAATGGTACTTTTTTAATTTTCTATAATATTTAACCTAGAAATATGAAATTAAGGACATGAGTGCTAAGAGAGAACTTTGTGGTACCTTTTCGTTCTTCTAATGGTACTTTTTGAATTTTCTATAATTATGAACCTGGAAACATGAAATTAAGGACATGTGATTTTTTTTTAATTTTCTATAATATTTAACCTAGAAACATGAAGTTAAAGTTATGTGGCCCTAAGTTAGTGAGTATTCATAAGAAGGGATTTTGTGGTACTTTTTCGATCTTCTAACAATACTTTTTGAATGTTCTGTAATATACATCCCAGAAACATAAAATTGAAGGTGTAAGGTCCTAAGAAAATCAGAATCCTTAAAAGTGACTTTGTGGTTCTTAATTCCTTATTCTAAAATACTTTTTCGTTATTCTAATATTAAAAATCTAATATTAAAGAGATATTGTTATTTATGAATAAGAATTCTCAAGCTCTATTAGTCATATTCCTCCATACTAAAATATAATAATAGGAATACTTTTGTAGTTTTTTAACTTTCGAATGTTAAAGATGTAAAAAATTGGTACTTTACTGATACCCTATCAGACATGCCTTTTGTACTTTTCGAAAATCCTATTTTAAATTTATTTTATAGTATAGTTTTTAAAAAAAAATTTCCGCTAACGAAGTAGCGGGTTAACAGCTCGTAATATATATTTAAATATTTTTATAGGAAACTATGTTTTATGAAAAATCAAAAAAAAAAAAAAAAAAAAAAAAATTAGTCAATTCTACAACCATTTAGATAATTTTTCAAATTTGGTTTATTATACAACCATTTAGCCAATATTTTTATTTATTTTTAAGTCTTATTTTGTTTTGTATAATTGTTGAATGTTTGTTTTTGAAAAGTATTATGATTTCAAACAAGTAAATTTTTAACTTTAATCATATTTTTTTTTCTGCGTAACTATTGAATACACATTTTTGTGTATCTGTTCAGTAGTTTATTAGTCTACTATTTAATATTTTAATTCTCATTTAGTTTATAAGGACTGCGCACGAAAAAATCCGTGCATGCTCTTGGGCTTATAACTTTTGATGTGCGAAAAATTAATAATGCTGTTAACTGCTTTGTATTTGCCATTATGCTCACTTACCATGTGCTAAGTTTCATTGTAATAGTGAAATTATTATTTTTTTTTTTTTTTTTTTTTTGTAACAAAAACACATAAACACATAATTCATTTTTCATAAAATCTTGCATTTGTCATATAAAATAATTGCAAGGAAGGCTGTTGTGCCGCAAAATACAGTTTCTTGGGTCATCATATTATACAAAGAAGTCTTGATCACTGAATGGTAACCTGGTAATGGAAGAAAAATAGTATCTTTAGGTTGTAGGACTTAGGCAAAATAGAAAGGATTTTGAGAGAAATTCACCTCATCTCTGGAAGAATAGTGTCACAAAAAATTAATTTATCAGAAAATTTAAATGGAATTATAACCTGAAAACTTATAAAGCAAGAAAAAAATCCTAATAGAAACGCAAGAAAGAATTTGTAGGAAATAAATAACATGAAAGTTCTTCGGACGATTTTTTTCGGAAATTTTGTTTCTGTATAGTAGGCGAAGAAACGATCGTACACGGTGACTTTTTTCAACTTCCTAGCCAGGAATTCTATGTCGCAGATGCTAGAGGGATTATAGCAGAAAAATTTCGTGTATCAAAGAAATCAAAATTCCCAACAAAGTTTTTGATTTTTAGGAAGTCGTATGCATAAGCAGGAATGAAGCACTTCATTCTTAAGAAATGGTTGCATTAAGACAGAAATATACGTGAATGAGTGCCTTTCCAAATAAAATTCAGTATATCCCTTGTTTCCTGCCTGTTCCCGCTTTTTCTCATTACAACAAAACAATGGAGTTGTAACAAAGAAATTGTAACACTTTGTACCGATAGAGGCTAATCCATTAAATTGTCCTAAACTCCGTACAATTGAAAGATATTGGACTCCAGTAAAAAATAGTTTTAAGGATATTAAAAGCTCAGCATAAAATTAAACGGAGTTTAAAAATAAATGGACTTGTTCGAGCAAAAAAGTGGCCGAAACACAATAAAACCCTTAATTAGAATAATTCTGGAAAATATTAGATATTTCCTTAAAAACCAACGGGAACTAATTTATTCTTTTATGTTTAGAACTTGAACATAACAGTCATTAATGAAAATATCACTTTAAAAAAATTCGCCCACTGGTTTAGTTTCTATAAACAGATTTGCATGAACGGATTTTTTCGTGCGCAGGCCTTATATGAATAAATATAAATTAACAAGGTTTGTTTATTATTTAAACAAATTATTATTTGCTCTGATATCCTGTACTTATAAATATGTGTGTTTGTCATACCATTCGTTAGTCACCTGGAATCCATAACTTTTATAATATTTGTCTTTAAAAGTAATAGTCGAAATGGTGATGTCGTTCTGTACATTCCACATTGGGGTAAAATGTGTCAAATGTAGCGCTTAATTGAATTTTAAAATTTAAAGTTTTGTAATAAAGTTGGGTGCCAAATAAAAATAGACAAAATTATGTATCAGTATCAATTAAAATCTTTAAGGTGGGTTGTGTTGTTTTCTTATAAGGAGCTGTCAAAGTTAAGAATTTTTTTACATTTTTGAAAAATAGTAAAAAAATTTAATTTTCATCAGATTTCAGTGTATTTATTTTAAATAAAAAGTCTTTTAAGGTACAAATTTAAAATAAGAACATCAATTTCAGATGTTTGAGTGTACTTTTATTCAAGTATTTGTAAATTATTTTGTGTCCTAATATTTTTGTTATTTTTTTGAAAATTGTCCTAAAATATACTAATTTTCAACTTTCATGGAATGCAACTTCAAATGTTACACGATGTTTGTTCCGAAAATTTTCTGAAAAATAGCACATATTGTCCACTTTAATACTATGAAAAAAAATCGTGGGCATATTTAGCCCGATTTGAGAAAATTATTATTATTATTATTATTTTTTTTTTCCAAAAAAACTCCAGTAGATTTCATCAAAAAACAGCATTAGTGCCAGACATTTTCTTTGCTTTATCAAACATTAAACAGTGTGGAAGAATCGAAATAAATATATAATTTCTAAGCGGCTGGTTGGATTTGCATGAAATTTCACATAGACTTAGCAAAGGTCATTAGCATTTTAAGTTAAGAAGCAGTATCCAATATTCGCATCAGGAGCCGAACTATAAGGGTTCAAAATAGAGTACTAGTATCACGGAAAATGTTTATCCACTAGCGAATTTTTGTTCCTTATCCGATTTCCAAGATTTCTTTAAAGTCCTTGATAAAACCTTTAAAAAACTTGATTGCATGTACTACTTATCTTATATATTTTTCGAATTATATACATTTAAATATAAAGCCAAATATTTTCAACCGATTTTATTGCATTTTATATAGTTGATTTAAAAGCAAAATTATCTATCGAACAAGGAAAATTTTAAGTCATTATCTTTATTGAGTCAAAAGTTAAACGATTTTGAATTGGAAAGTTTGCAAAAATTAAGAAACAGGCGGACAGATGGACGGACATTAGAATTCTTTCAAAAATATCTTAAAATTCGAAATATATCTTTTTTTTCTACTTTTTTATTAATATGAAAATCAAATGAAAGTGTTAAAATTTTTATCACCTTTTCTGAATTAAATGGAATTTTCGACACATTTAACCCAAATGTATAGACAGCCGGACGGACATTATAATGCTGCCAAAAAATATTTTAGAATACTAAAAATGCATTTATTTACTAACTTATAGATAGAAAAAATAGAACGTGGTCATCAAAATTGGGATATCACCTTTTCATAAATTAAGCATCATTTTCGTCCCATTTAACCCAAATGTATAGACGCAAGGACTGACATTACCATTCAGCCAAAAAAACATTTTAAAATTCTAAAAATGCATTTTTTACTTACTAATAAATAGAAAAATTAAACGTGATCATTAAAGTGTTGCATTATTCTCTGAATAATGCATAATTTTTGACCCATTTAACTCTAATGTATAGACGAACGTACAGATATTACCGTTCTGCTAAAAAAAATCTTAAAATTCTAAAACTGATTTTTTTTTAACTAATAATCAATAAAAAAATAAAATGTGACAATTAAAATATTGGTATCACCTTTCCCTGAATTAAGCGCCATTTTCGAGTCCTTTTAGTCCAATGTGCATCCGTCAGTAACCAGTCCGTTGCACGTTGTGGTAAAATTTATTAAAAGTAGCGATTAATTTCATTTGAAATTTCATTTTCGTAATAAAGTTGGGTACCGAATAAAAATATGTCCTGGTTCACTCACAGCAATTTTTCTTGCCGCAATTCCGAGTTTATAGAAGAAAGAGGAGAAGGGAAGAGCAAAATTTACATTCTCTTTGCTTCTCTCGCCTACGAAGTCAGAATTGCGGCAAGAAAAATTGCTGTGTGTGAACCCGGACTATACAAAATTGTATGTCAATAATATCACTAACCTAGATAGTGTTGTTTTTTTGTACGGAGCTGTCAAAGTTAACAACCTTTTTACATTTTGAAAAAAAAAAAAAAAATAATAATAATAATAAAATAAATAACAAAACTTCGGTGTATTGCTTTTATATTAAAAATCTAAAAAATAAAAAAATAAATGGAAACATAATCTCAAGGATTTTCTTATATTAAACACTGATATTTTATCCCAGGACGTAGTTAGAATCTGAACTGCAATTTTGAGATTGAAGTTTTTTAGTTTGATCTCAAAATTTGTTTTGTATAATTTAATTTGATCAAGTTGATAACATTTTGATCTAAAGGTTCACTAAGCGCAGTGCAATTGGGTGATAAATTCATTGCTATAATTAAACTTTCATCACTTTTTAGTTCCTTAACTGGGTGACACGTGACGTTATCGGATTTTTTTTTTCATGGATTTTTTAAAATATCCAGTAGTAACACTGCCTTAAACTCATGTTACACCCAGTGTTACCGTTTGGAGACTTTAGTCGTCAAATGCCCCTTTTTCAACCACCTGGACACTTTTTTGGCCCCATTTTTAAATGGCGACTAAATGGCGACTTTTTTAGACTATGAGCTAAATGACGAAAATTAATGAATTTAAACAAAAAAATGAATATTTTGATATTGTTTCACAGTATAGTAATATAATGAGTCGCGTAATATTCATAAATGAACTGAAACTGCTAGTAACTAAAAATAATAAAGTTTATGGACTGGTTTGAGAAAATAAAAAACAGATACGATGAATAGTTTTATCCTAATTTATATTTTTACATTCTTCGTAGTAATTTCTCGAGGGAACGTGTTTCAATAATAAAAAATAGTTTGCCCAAAAGACTTAAGTCAATCCAAACGTTCATTCCTAAATTTTTTCGACGAGGATTTGAAAGATTTGAGTACGAGTAAAGACGTTGTACAAAAGTACAGAAGTGTAATTAATAAAAAAAAGGATTGTATGTCAGCTATTTTTGTGCATTAATCTTTATTTTTTTCATAATCAAAATTGTTATAAAATATTTATAAATAAATTATTTTGTTGTTAACAGAATTTGATTTAGTAGTTTTTCTTAAAACACAACTTTTTTTGTTTTTGTTGTTATCAAAGGAACAAATTTTAAAGTTTTTTAGGTTTTTAAGCAGTTGGCCCCTTTTTTGGCGACTTTTTATTTTGAAATCCCCTTTTTTGAACACTTTTTAAGAATTCTCAACGGTAACGCTGGTTACACCTATCATAACCTTAACGTATAAGTAATATTTTTTATAATTAAATATTTCACATATACAAAGTAAATTATTGTTTGAAAAATGCATAGCTTAGAATTGTTGTTAATGTGTATGTATGATGTTTAATTTTGTGAAAAAATCTTAGCTAAATTTGCGAAAAATCTTTCAGTACATACGTTTCTTCGTCCATTATACAACATGAGTATTTTTGTATGAAATTCGATTTTAATTTCTGTACCCTATTCTTGGCTTCTTTGGTTTTCGCACCAAAGAGTCTGAGCACTGAACTAACCAGGCTGCTTTCTACCTGATGTGTTTGGAGCTTTTTTCAATATGCTTTCAATTTTCTTAGCCTTTTCAATATCATGTGGACCTTTTTATTCTTCCCGAACCAACTTTCCTATTGCAATTTTTAGATTTGGAAAATGTAAAGATATATTTCGATTGAACGCTATTTTACGTATAATGAATATTTAGTTTTGAAAAAAAAAGAAGAAAGAAGCAATGTCAAGTCTTATATATTCATCACAAATCTTAAATGTTAATATAAAACTTTAAGTGTCTCATATAGAAATTATTAAATCTCTTTTTTATAAAATTCTTCAAACTAACTAAATGTGTCTTTATATATTCTAAGTCATTATTAAGAAAAATGGAAAAAAAAACTAGTGATGAAATATATTTCTAATATAAAATACATATTTCTATAACTTGGCTACTTTACTATAACATCATCGTCATCAACATATAAAATGTAACTAATATTATAGAGGATGATGATATAAGATTCGTACCCTTGCTATGGAGTAGAGCAATAATTTTATCAACACAAAACACAACGCCAAAAAGATAGACAACTTAAGACACATATAGAAGGATACACAGACATACTGACAAGCCTCTATAAAAGAAAATAGCAGCCAAACAAATTTCATCATTGATGATGGTAATAGGATGGGGGGTGGCTGACTGGCTGGTGTCAGACTGTTAGTGACAGGAAAGAGGTGTTGTATGTTCAACAAAATATTACTCATTATAAAGAATATTTTTTTTTTTTATATTCCTTATAATTTTTTTTTCTAAGTTTATGATACCTTAAGATGCTACATTACGTCAAGTGTCATTTACAAAAACCAATAGATAAAGAAATATTATTATATTTATTATTACAATATTTCTTTTTTTCTTGTGCTATACGTTATTTTTATCAAAAATAGCTAAATTGAAGCACAGTGGGACTAATTGAAAAAAAAAAAAAAATGTTTGGTAATAAATCGGTATCTCCTAAACTACTGGTGGGGTCGAATTGAAATGTATGGAAAAGTTATAAAGGAGGACCTAAGCTTTGAGAAAAATCATCTGGTTGTTATCCTGTTATAATACAAGATAAGCTTCAAAGTGCCAAAATTAATCATGTAAAAATTAAAAAAAAAAAAAAAAAAAATCGTAACCTACGAATCAAGCCCGATTTCAAAAATTTTTATATTTTTGTAAAGTGATTGGCTCATTTATGCTATCTCTTACAGTTAAAAATATATTTATGCTTTTCCCTCGACTTTATTTTGTTTTTCGGGAATAAGTCCAGGGGTATATGAGATGATGAAAAAAAAAATCTTGAATTATCTCAATTCGTCAAGACGCAAAACATATTCAAAGTCAGCACTCGGAAATTAGTATAAAAATTTAATTTATTTAACAAAAAGTTTAGAAGGGTGAGCAATCGAAAAAGTGGCACATTCGTTTTTCTTAATATCTTGAAAACGAAGTAAAATTTTTTGTGTTGTTTCATCTATCAAATTTTGATATTTTAAACATACATTTTTTCGGAGGTAGATATGATTAACTTTTTTTCACTACTCTTCTAAATATTTTACTGCGAGCTTATAAGCCCGACAATGTCAGGAAATATAATTTTATAGTAATAAAGGTATGCACAAATAAATCCGAAGATCTTAAAGAAAATATACGAACAAATTTTCCTTTCCTTAATCAAAATTAAAGATTTAAAGCCTTTAGAATCTGATGGGGTAATAATGACTAAAGTATTAAATTAATCAGTTTTCTATATGATTTGGAGAGCAAATAATGAGTATAGCAAATCAAAATTTCTTTGAAACAAAAGTCAAAAAAAGTACATAAAAAAATTAAAAAAAACTCCTCTGCCCTGATAGAAAAACTTGACTCCGTTAGGATTTGTAGGAGGAATATTTTTATAAGTAATTTGAATTTAGATTTTCTTCCACGTTCGTGAGTTTCAGAAAGCTCTTGAAAAAGAAAATTCCGTAGATCCTATTATCTCCGCTCACGGATACAAATTTTTAAATCTGGCTCCGTTAGATATTAGGACAAAAAGTTTTATAATTTTCTACGTCGTCTGTGAGTTTCAGAAAGCTCTGAAAAGGAAAAAAAAAAATGCTTTGGAAATTACATATTTACATAAACCAACGTATCTCCGCTCCCTGACAGAAATTTCAAAATTTGGCTCCGTTAGGATTTGTAGGATAAATAGTTTTATAAATAAGCCGAATTTCAATTATCTATCACATCTGGAAGATTTGTAGAAGGAAAAGTTTTATAAGTAAGCCTAATTTTAATTTTCTTCATCGTCTGGGTGCCTCAGAAAGCTCTGAAAAGTAAACAGTTCTTAACAATTATATATATAGATAGACGATGGGTATCCTCTGTGATCTTTTTCTTTGTTATAAACATGATAAAAATTAACAAGAATTGACAACATATATTTTAATAAATAACTTTTAAGTATGAAAAAAATTATCACTTGTGCACAATACTCTTCCTGGGGTACACTCGCCAAACTCCTGGGGTACACTCTCCAAACTGTCGTAATCAGATACGAAGAGCACAATTTCTGCGGATTATTTACTGTACATATAGACTCAGATATAGGAAAACTATTCTGCCCCATCACTTGGCAAATTTACCATAGGATGGTGCAGTTTTGACGTTTTTGGTCACATCATTCATAACAAAAATTAACTTAACATGGAGATAGTCAGGATTAAATGGGCTTAAATATAAGCCAACATATTATGATTACTAAAGAAAGTTTATTGATAACGCACAGTGGAGTCAAACGCAAATTTTTTGGTAATAAATCTGTATCTCTTAAACTACTTGTTGGATTAAATTGAAATGTATGGACGAGTTGTAGAGGATTACTTAAGCTTTCAGAAAAATCATCTTGCAGTCACCCTGTAATAGCACAAAAAAAATCTACAGGGTGCCAAAATTGACTACCTCAAGTATGTAAAAGTTTAAAAATTAAGTCCGACTTTAAAGATTTTTATATTTCTGTAAAGTGCTTGGCAAGATAAAGAAAAAATAAGCTTACTCACCCAAGTTATCTCTTACAGTTAAAAAGATATTTACACTTGAATTTTGAATTTTTGTTTTTTTGCCTCGACTTTCTTTGGTTTTTCGGGAATAAGTCCTGAGGTATATGAGGTAAAAATAGTTTAATAATATTTTGTATTTTGCTATATATTTCAAAATAACATGCTGAAAGAATTTTTGGATTATCTCAATGCGTCTGGACGTGAAAAATATTAAAATTCAGCACTCTGAAATTGGTATGAAAAATGGCTAATTTTTACAAAAATACACCCAGAGAAATATCAATCACATACGTGTTGAAAACGATACTATTCTGTGTCAATAGTGAATCTACACCGTATGTGTTTAAATTAAACACTGCGTGTTCAATTCTTATTGAAAATCGATACCTAATTGGCACCAAGTTGAAACCATTTCGGTATCAAATTTTTAAATTACATATGTTTTGTATTAAATTTGTTAACGAAAGGTATTAAAAAGCTGTTACCGTAAATTACCAATGTGACCACAACCGTTGTTGATTTTGAATCGAATTTTTTCCCTTAGTGTATAGAACAATTATTTCACTTTTTTCTCAAAGTTCCGTTAAAGAAAATTTTTTTTCTTTATATATTTCAAAAGACAAGGCTTCATAAATGACTAATACAGAAATTTTGAACTGATTTAGGCTTACACCCTACATCAGGCATTGGTTGAAAATGGTGAATTTTGGAAAAAGTTAAATTTTTTATCGATTAATAAAAAAAAATGTCACGCAAGCTTTTTCAAATTTTTTGACGGTATTTCATAAAAAAAATATATTTAAAACGATTTGACACTAAACTGCTTCCCGCCCGGCCAAAAACGAATGCAGGAGGGCTGATTTCATGAAAAAAGACAATTTTATAAACGACTTTTTTTGACTGCATAAAAAAGCATATTAGCATAATATTTTTGACATTATTTCTTATGTGATTTATAAAATATACATCGGTCTTTCTCTCTTGCAAAAATCATTTAAATACCTTTGCAAATCAATTTTTCGAAATTAAAAAACATAAAAATTATATAAAAACCAAAAAAATAATGTTTTGTAAAGCAAAACTCCGCCTATTTTCCAAAAACTAATTAAATATTACAAGAATATAAAAATAATTTTATTTACCAATTCATTGATGTATAATATGTATATATAGAAAAGCATTATATCATCGTCTCAAATCTGACAACTTTGGTCAACTCCCACAAAATTGAATGTTTTTCAATGTTTCCATATGTGCGTATACGTAACAAACAATTGTATTGGTACGTTTTGGTTGTTGAACGAGATAATATTCGCAATAATCGCTTGTATTTATTTAATATTGTTTACATTTGAAAAATTGCCAAAAATTTATTTGTAAAGATTTTTTAACGATTTTTACAGGAGTGAAAGATCGATATATGCTTTATACACCACATAAGAAATAATAGCGAAAATATTATGCTAATATGCTTTTTTATGCAATTAAAAAAAGTCGTTTATAAAATTATCTTTTTTCATGAAATCAGCCCTCCTGCATTCGTTTTTGGCCGGGCGGGAAGCAGTTTAGTGTCAAATCGTTTTAAATATATTTTTTTTATGAAATATCGTCAAAAAATTTGAAAAAGCTCGCGTGACATTTTTTTTTATTAATCGATAAAAAATTTAACTTTTTCCAAAATTCACCATTTTCAACCAATGCCTGATGTAGGGTGCAAGCCTAAATCAGTTCAAAATTTCTATATCAGTCATTTATGAAGCAACGTCTTTTGAAATATATAAAGAAACAAATTTTTTCTTTAACGGAACTTTGAGAAAAAAGTGAAAGAATTATATTATATTTTTGTAAAAAATAGCAATTTTTCATACCAATTTCAGAATGCTAAATTTGAATATTTTTCACGTCCAGTCGCATTGAGATAATCCAAAAATTCTTTCAGCATGTTATTTTGAATTATATAGCAAAATACAAAATATTTTTAAAAAATGTTTACCTCATATACCTCAGGACTTATTCCCGAAAAACCAAAGAAAGTCGAGGCAAAAAATCAAAAATTTAAAATTCAAGTGTAAATATCTTTTTAACTATAAGAGATAACTTGGGTAAGAAAGCTTATTTTTTCTTTATCTTACCAAGCACTTTACAGAAATATAATCTTTAAAGTCGGACTTCATTTGTATAAGTTACGATTTTTTTAAACTTTTACATACTCGAGGTAGTCAATTTTGAGACCCTATAGATTTTCTTGTGTTATCACAAGGTGACTTCAAGATGATTTTTCTCAAAGCTTAAGTCCTCCTCTACAACTCGTCTTTACATTTCAGATACAGATTTATTACCAAAAAATTTGCGTTTGACCCCACTGTGTATCGTTAACCTTTTTGAAAATGCAGCATTTTAAACAAAAAAGTGGCGAATATTCCTCGTCTACCCTACAGTGCTTTCACGTTTTATGAACAAAATTAACACAATTCAAAAGACAAGTCTTTATAAACTGTAAATAATGAAATTTAAATTTGATTTAAATTTGCACCCTACATTCAACAAAGGTTGAAAATTTTAATTTTTGTAAGAAAGTTTTATTTTTATTGACAAATTGTTTGACAATAATTAATGAAAGAGTGGATTTGGATCAATTTGACACTAAATTGATTCCCGCCTGGCTAAAATTAAAAATGGCAGTGCAGATTTTATGAAATAAGTTAACTTTTTAAATTACGTTTTCCAATTGCACATATTTATCATTTAATGTATAAAATAAATATCAGTCTTTCATTCCTCAAATAATTATTTAAAAAGCATTACAAAACAATTTTTGGAAAATGTTCAAATATAAACGGTATTTAATAAATTTAATCTGTTATTACGAATATTATCTCGTTACACAAACTAAACGCGCCAGACAAATTTTATGTTACGTGTACGCCTTTGTAAATATTGTAAACGAGAATGAAAGATATAGTCGGTCAAGTCTGACCATTAACAGTAAAATAAAATATACGAATATTACGTCGATACTAACATTTATATGAATTTATTTACATTTGGGTGATTCCCGAAAGTGGTACTTATATGGGGTCTATGGTAAATTATGGATCGATCTTCGTAAGTTTTGGCACTTTTATTTATATTTATATTAAGTTTATTTGTGTCGAATATAACCTTGATTAGTAACATTTTAATGTGATGCTCGTTAAAGTGATTTTCTGAAGAGAGGTTTATATGGCAACTATGGTCAATACTGGACCGATCTTCAAGAAATTCGGTACATAGATTATCTTATATGATACTTATATGTGCCAAACTTCATTAAAATGTTTTTATATCTAAGAGATTTATAATCGTTAAACCACTTTTCGGGGAGGGGCTATGTGAAATAATGGACCGATCATAACCAATTTCAACAGATTTTGCCCTGAGACTGTAAATAACCTATGTGCCAAATATCTTTAATTTATATTAAAAATTGCGAACTGTAGTTTGATTACCATGTTTACATAGACGGACAGACGGACGGACCGACATCTTTAAATCGACTCTGAAAGTGATTCTAAGCCAATTGGTATAAATTGAGGTTAGAACTAAATTAAAAACATCATATTCTTAGCTCAATTAATACATTGTTGAATATATTTAGTGAAATTTTTAGCTTGTTACGAAATATAAAAATCTTTGAAATCGGATCGATTTGTTGAAGCTATGGTTTTTTGAAACTTTTTTTTAACCAAGGTTATAACATTTTAAACCCTTTAGCTTATCTTGTATTATAACTGAATGACTACAAGATGATTTTTCCTGTAAGTTTAGGTCTTTATCTACAACTTTTTCATACATTTCAATTTGATCTGAGAAATAGTTTAGTAGATATGAACTTATTACCAACAATTTTAAGATTGTCCCCACTGTGTGAGGTTAAGAAAAGAAAATAAAAAATAAAATAAAATTTTTGTTTGTATGTGTATTTAAGATGCTATATTAAGACGTTTAAAAGTAGCTGAATGAATGAATGAATGTATATAATTAGTTTCACCAGTCTTTTTGGCAATAGATAACAGATATTTAGTTAAATATAAATTTCAAGACATAAAAGAAGTTACTTTAATAAAATACAGATAATGTTCTTAATAACAAGGATTTAAGACTTTTGTATTTGTTTTCATGAATATTGATTGATAGAGATTATGGACACATGTTTTATTCTCATCACAATAACTTTGAAATCTTTAATCATATTCAAATGAAAAACTACTTAATTATTGTATATTGTAATTAACTGTCTATTTAAGAGCTAAGAGGTTTAAAGGATTTAATAATTGTGGCAGATGGACAGCAATAAATTTCTTGTCTTTTTTTTCAAATGTTTGATAAGGATTTTTTTTTTTTTAAATACTGTATTCAGCAATTCGCATATACTGACTTCAGTTTCCTTAAAATCTCATTTAAAATTTATTTATTGTTTGTCCATTCATTGTCCTTTATGTCCAGCTGTCTGAGTACTTACACGTTTTTCTTGTCTTAGATTTTCATCGCAATAAAGTATTATTTTTTTTCTGCAACGTCTATTGAACTTTTACTTCATTAACTTGCTAAAAAAGTTTTATTAAAAATGTTTTCAAAAAAAGAAAAATTTAATTCTATTAAATGAAAATGATACAGCGACAATGATACAATCAATTTTTCATTGAAATTGAAATATGATTAAAAACATTTCACCCCGAAAAAAGTCAGTGACATTTTGCAAACAATTGAACTAAACTAAACCACTAAGGAATTTACAAGGTGTATAAGTTTAAAGCAAAAGTCTAAAAATAAGAGAAAGAACAAGAGTAATCCAACATATACATAAGGCAAAATAAAGTTTTGAAAAATAATACAAATACAAACAGATGTAGACGATAAAATAGTCAACGCACACACATACACATCGAAATAACCAAAAGAAACCTTCAACTACATTCACTCTCATATACAATTTCATGTAGATTTATGCCTTTAGGCTTACAACTACATTTGTAGCAACAAGACTGTATATGTTTGTTCTAACATTGTGTACTTTTGTTACCAAAAAGGTCTTATTTAAAGTTCAAGGACATCAATGAAAATTAAACAAAAAAATGTACTCTAAACATGAAAATGACGTTGACGTTGTTGTAGTTGTATAAGAAGATAAAGATGATAATGAAAAAAAGTTAAAAGAAAATAAATTTTATTTGATTTATAAAGACCAAGCAACATCTCCTAAGTCTATTTAGTTTTGAAGAATTTCTTTTTATAGAAAAAGTAGAACAGCTGTAGTTATTTTACATGAGAACAAAGTATTTAATTTCCGTTGGAGGTTTTATTTTCGTTCGGTGACCACTTAAATAGAAGCATGTACTCTATGTAATTTAAGTTTAAATTGTTTCAGGGAATATAGTATGAGCAGCAACATTTTAGTGTGAAAATTATTTTTGAAAGGGCGTTGATAAAAATGTAATTTAATATAGTTAGCTACAGTTATTAGAATTTTCTATTGAAACTTGTTCATCTCCTTTTGTAAAATATAGTTGTAATATAAAGATTTGTTTTTATAAATAACATCAAATATATTTTGATATATTTGATGCTCTGTTTGTTTTAAAATGTCATAAGGTAATATTTCTTTAGAACAAACATATTAAGAATGTAATAAGATGTTCCACAAGAAAGTGTACCCGAAACATTGAAGTTAAAAACGTCTAGGTAAGATAAACAGTGGTAAAAATATATCAATATGTATTTCTATCAATATGTATTTCTGTAATATTGTATTTATTATTTACTCAAGGAACTAATAATAAAAACCCATTTCGTACCACTACCCGATCCCGTTAAGATAAAAAAAAAAAATTTGGTATGGAGTACATTTTAGCAATTGTGATCATAGAATCGAAAGATTTGTGTACCTATCTATTTCTGTTTCTGAGATATAGAGTGTTGCGAAAACGCATCAATAGTGATATCAATATTTTAAAGACCATGTTTTATTATCTTATTGATTACACTGGTCGACAAAAAAAATTTTCGTGCTCAAAAAAAAAAAAAAAAAAAAAAAAATATGTGTACTAGATGGAATTCTGAAAGATTAGCTCGAATCAGCTTTCATTTTTTTCCCATCAGGACGAAATTTTTTATGGGCGTGTCTAATATTGCGTCCCAAATAAGCCAATTACTCGAGTATATTTCACTATAACTCGAGAACGGTATGCACGATTTATATAAATGATACACCAAATTATGCACAATCAAATTGGCTTTAAATGGTTCCACTATCAAATTTTTATCCGCTCAATAGTTTAGAAGAAATTTCATGCCAAATTGAAGATTTGTTTTTTTTACTAAAATTTCTTTTTAGAAGTGAAAATATCAAAAATGCTTCAGTTGTGCTAAACAAGAATCAGTTTTCACTTTTTTCGTATCACGTATTGATTTTTGTTTATGGTCATACCACTATGACCCCGCCTTTAGGCAGTCACACTTGTATAACTGAAGAACGGTTTGCCTAATTAAGATAAATTGAACTCCAATAGATAGCGATTTTTATATTTGAGCTGAATTTACATAATTTTTTGTTCACTTAATATTTCAGTACTTATTCGGTAACATAGCTGTAACTTATGAATGAAATAAAAAATAAAAATACTTTTTATTTCATTTCTATTTCTTACTTCTAATTAAAAATATTTGTTAATCAATCTATTATCTTTTGAACAAAAATATTAAGGATTTTTATTTATACTAAAACGATTGAATTTATTATAAATTTGTATCTGATTGAACAAAATAAATTAAAAATTAAAATATTTTATTTAAGCAAAAGAAAAACAAATATATTTTTATAAGAAGATAATCAAAAGTTTTTTATTTGATTATTTTAAAGTTTAATAATATTCATATGTATTTTATTTAAATAAAAAAAGTTCAACAAATCTTTCTGATTTTTATTCAAAAACTTTATATTCAAATAGAAACATTTAAAATAAATATTTTTATTATTTTATTCAACAAAAACTCCAAAAAATAAAAATATTCAGCCTCAAAAGGCTTGAATAACAAAAAATTATAAAATTTTTTCAAATATTCAAGTATAAAAAAAATATTTTACTTATTTTTCTTTTTCAAAGTAAATTTAAAACTATTCAAACAAATTCATGTTGAATAAAAATATTCAAAAGTTTCCTATGAATAAAAAAAATTGAATGTTTTAAAACAGATATTATTTTATTTTTAAAATAGAAAATAAAATAAAGAACAATTGTATTTAAACTGAAGAAATAAAATATATTTTAAAATTAGTTAAAGACTTAGGAATTTGATTTATATTTTATAAATTCATATTCGAATACTTTTGTGGAAATTTTATTTTATCTAACTTGTTAACAAATGGAATAATATTTAAATAATTTTTATTCAAATTAATTTCAAGTAACTGAAAATCATATTACAAAGAGTATAAAATAATTTTAAAGAAATTTATTTCTAAAAATATAAATAAAATATTAAAATAATTTATTTTTAACAAATATTTTGATTGAAAATATTCACAATGAACAGCTATGTTCGGTAATTAGTACTAAAAAAAATTATTATTTATTTTTAAAATCGTGAAAATTTTGATCCATAACTCTGAAATTCTTAAGCGAATAAAAAATATTTTCAACGTACCTTGAAAAAAAATTTCGTATGCATCTTTTCGCGTACCATTTATCAAAATCGTGTAAACGGTTCTTGAGTTATAGTCTAAATTTGACAAACCATTTCGAATTTTATAGTGTGACCGCTGAATAAGGGGATGATATTAGTTATGCTAATAAAAATAAAAACAGTAATTGATAGAAAAAAAGATTTAATTCGTCAAAATTCATCTAGTCCACCTACTTTTATTGAAAGGAAAAATAAAAAAGAATTGTTTTTGCCCACCACTGTATTTCTACTCAATTGCATATATACATGAGAATTTCTGCTTAACTGTGAATAAAATCAAGATTTGTGTATTAATTTTATTTTAATGTTTTCGCTTTTAGAAACACATTGAAGTAACAGAAAGATCTAGAATTTTGCATACATTTTTTTCGGACATTTATTTCAAAATAACTCCGAAGCTATTGAGCACTAAAAATGTGATTTGAAGATATTTTTTTTTATTTATTTATTTATTTATTTATTTATTTATTTATTTATTTATTTATTTATTTATTTATTTATTTATTTATTTATTTATTTATTTATTTATTTATTTATTTATTTATTTATTTATTTATTTATTTATTTATTTATTTATTTATTTATTTATTTATTTATTTATTTATTTATTTATTTATTTATTTATTTATTTATTTATTTATTTATTTATTTATTTATTTATTTATTTATTTATTTATTTATTTATTTATTTATTTATTTATTTATTTATTTATTTATTTATTTATTTATTTATTTATTTATTTATTTATTTATTTATTTATTTATTTATTTATTTATTTATTTATTTATTTATTTATTTATTTATTTATTTATTTATTTATTTATTTATTTATTTATTTATTTATTTATTTATTTATTTATTTATTTATTTATTTATTTATTTATTTATTTATTTATTTATTTATTTATTTATTTATTTATTTATTTATTTATTTATTTATTTATTTATTTATTTATTTATTTATTTATTTATTTATTTATTTATTTATTTATTTATTTATTTATTTATTTATTTATTTATTTATTTATTTATTTATTTATTTATTTATTTATTTATTTATTTATTTATTTATTTATTTATTTATTTATTTATTTATTTATTTATTTATTTATTTATTTATTTATTTATTTATTTATTTATTTATTTATTTATTTATTTATTTATTTATTTATTTATTTATTTATTTATTTATTTATTTATTTATTTATTTATTTATTTATTTATTTATTTATTTATTTATTTATTTATTTATTTATTTATTTATTTATTTATTTATTTATTTATTTATTTATTTATTTATTTATTTATTTATTTATTTATTTATTTATTTATTTATTTATTTATTTATTTATTTATTTATTTATTTATTTATTTATTTATTTATTTATTTATTTATTTATTTATTTATTTATTTATTTATTTATTTATTTATTTATTTATTTATTTATTTATTTGTTTATTTATTTATTTATTTATTTATTTATTTATTTATTATATTTAACTACAATTAAAATTATAATTAAATGAAAAAAAAAAACACTAGCAGCTCAGGCTATCGGCTTAATTGAAGATATTTTTAGTCCGCATCTTTTGATGTATTACTTATGTCAATCGTACACACCGTTCTTGAGTTATGAGGAAATATACTAGAGTAATGGCCTTACTATGGGCGAAATATTAGACACGGCCATAAAAAAAAAAAAAAATCCAGACCTGATGGAAAAAAATTGAAAGCAGATTCGTTTTTACTACATCAAAATACATCAAATCCAACTATTCGTCTTTGGGATTTTTTTGTCGACCAGTGCACCTGGCCCTCGATTTTTGGCCAAAACCCTTGATCGTTGTCGGATATGACCAAAAACTCATATTTCAAGGTTATTGGACTTGCTGATTTCAAAAATTAACTAATTTGTAAAAAATTAAAAAAAAAAAAAATTCTGATCCACCTAAAATTTTGTGTATAGGCAGTTTAAGTGTTACTTAATTTAAAACTGAAATCATAATTTGAAAAAACAAAATGGCGGACTCAACATGTTTCTTAAAGTTATGTTAATATCTTCAAAAATAAAACGATATATGTATCAAAAACCAAATACAAGCTAACTTTAAAATTTGTATTCTACAAAATGAGTTTGTACATTAATGCGTTTGTACATTAAAATGATTTCCGAAATTTTCGAAAATGGACCTAATACGAAATTAGTTTATATGATTTTTACAGATTTTAAAGTTAATTGTGTCAAATATTACTATTATACTGTAATTTATGTTCGATTTTGGAAGTTAAAGTGATTTTCGAAAGTGGGTTTTATATGGAAGCTATCCCTAATTGTGGACCGATCTTCCTGATATTTTGTACTCCGATTTAATAATGTATTAAACTTATTTGTACTGAATTTTATTGAAATAGTGATATAAATAAGGAATTTCTAAGCGCTAAAACCCTACTCGTGGGGTATTTGTATGGGAGCGAGTTGAAATAATTGAAGAATCACGACCTATTTCCATACTGTTTTTCTTCTTTTAAATAGAGATAGAAAATTAACTGCAACTATAATTATATCGAAAGTATCCGTTTTTGTGTAAATACACTGGAAAACTATTTATTTGAAAAAATATCTAAATGTTTTTTTATTTAAATTTATGTTATTTTGATATCTAAGAACACTATTATAAATTGGTGCGATATAGTCATTTATCATTTTGAGCAAGTTTGGGCAACTTTTTTCAAAAACTAACATTCTTTTAGATATAAAAATAGGAAAAAATTGCTTTTATCGGACTGAGGATTTGTGTGGATTTTTTTGGAAGAAGGTTAATATCAAACGAGAGAAGAAGATATAGTCGGTCAAGCCCGACTATATGATACCCTACACCATTACGATCCACATAATTTTGTTTTTACTTATATACAACTTACTTGTGCTAAATATTAACATAATACTAACATTTGTATGGGATTTATGCACGTTAGTGATTTTCGTGAGAGGAATTTATATGGGAGCTATAGTCAGTTATGGACCGATCTTCATGAAATTTGGCAGACAGATTTTTGTTGATATAAAACTTATTTGTACTAAATTTCATTAAAATATTCATATTTTTAAGGTATGTTTATGTGTTAAAACTCTATTCCGGGAGGACATTTGTATGGGGGCTAGGTGAAATAATGGGCCGATCATAACCAAATTCAATAGGCTTCGTCCTTGTGTTGAAAAAAGTATATGTACCAAATTTCATCAAATTATCTTCAAAATTGCGACCTGTACTTTGCGCACAAGCTTTACATGGACAGCCAGCCAGCCGACCAGACGGACGGACGGACGGACATCGTTAAATCGACTCAGAAAATGATTCTGAGTCGAACGGTATACTTTAAGGTGGGGGTCCGAAGATTTTTTCTCTGCGTTACAACTTCTGCACAAACACATAATACCCCAACCACCTTTGGTGGTGTAGGGTATAAAAAATTATATAATTTATAATTATAATTTATAATTAAAAAAAAAAAAAAAAATATATATATATACTATATGTAAATAATTTAAATTCGGGTTATTTTTGTTATAATTGCCAATTTAGATGTTATTTGATGCGAAAAAAATTTCAGCTTTTGTCATAAAAATATTTAGCAAAAACCAAAAAACTGGCCTTTCAATAACATTAATTTCTAACAACTTTTTTAACTTTGGAGCGATACAGAAGGAAATGGTATAGATGGATAACAAAAAAAAATTCTGAAAACTTGCTTATAATTTGCCATATTTGTTATTTTCAAATTCTTATAAACGACTTATGGCAAAAATCTATCTCTCTGGCCCTCTGTGCAATGTTATTAGGTAAAATATAAAGTTTTAGAATTTTAAGATTTTATTTGGCAGAACGGTAATGTCCATCCGTCCAATTATACATTAGATTTAAATCGGTCGAAATCATACATAATTCAGGGAAATGATCACATTTAATTTGTATTTTTAGAATTATAAGATGTTTTTCGGCTGAATGGAAATGTTTGTCCTTCCATACATTTGGGTTAAATGGGTCGAAAATGGAGCTTAATACAGGAAAAGGTTTTCTATTTATTTGTTAGTAAAAAAATGCACTTTTAGAATTCTAAAATATTTTTTGGCGGAATGGCATTGTCCGTCCGTCCGTCCGTCTATATACATACATAAAGGTGATATCAATATTTTAATATTGAGATTTAGTTTTTATATTGGTCAAGAAGTGAAAGGAATATTATACTTTTAGAATTTTTGAGACCTTTTTTAAAGAATTTTAATGTCTGTCCTTCCGTCCTTCCGTCCATCTGTTTATTAATTTTTGCAAACTTGCCAATTCAAAATCGATTATATTTTGACTCAATAAAGATATCGAAAAAAAAATTAAAAAAAAAAATCGATTAAAAATACTGAAAATATTTGACCACCATCTTGCAAGCCTTAGATTGTTGAAATTTCAAATGAATACATCTGGAATAACATAGTTGGGGGTAGTACACTAAATTTGCAGTTTCCACTAACACTTAGTGATAGTGCAAAATTTTTAACTACAATCTTTATTTTTTAGTGGTGAGTTGAAAAATATCAGCATAATGGTAGTGAAAAAATATTTTTTTCCACTAAAATTTATTAGTGATAGTTAAAATTTTTTCAGTTCAAGCCTAGTGCTATATTGATATTGATTTATAACTTTGTCTTCAAGAACTACTAAATTATTTCTATCATATATTGTATTTATTTTAATAGAAAATGTGACTAACAGAGTTTGTGGATTTTTAACACTGAACCATTTATCTTTAGTTTCATTTTTGAAAGTTAATTATTATTACAAAAAATTCAAAGAATAATATTATTATAACGAATAGTACTACAAAGTATCAGTTTCTGGATTCATTTTCTTAGGACAATATATGTGTCTTTAATTTCATTATTTTAAGATAAATATTATAGAAAATTCAAAAAGTACCATTAGATGAACAAAAAGTACCACAAAATTCCCTCTTTTAATTCTCACTCTTTTAGGACTACATGTACTTAAGTTCATGTTTCTATGTTTAATACAATAAAAAATGCATTACTTAATTTTAATAAAATTTAATTTCCCGATTTTATCCCCTTTTTGGTACTTTTTATTTTCCTTGGAAGTGACGAAATTGTATTCCAACGAATTTCTAAATTGTACTAATTGAATATTAAAATATTCATATGTATGGGTCAGTAAAAACGAAAAAAATGTTTGTATGAAAAAAATTACCCCTTAAACGTTCGAATTTCAAAAAGTACCAAACTTGTATTCGCCAATTTTCAATAATGTATCAATTATATGCACATTTTATTTCTATGCTTACTGAATTAAGATAGATAGGTTGCCTAAAAAGTACCAACTAATAGTTTTTACCCGTTATCTCCCTAAAACCAAACCGATTACTTTTTAAATGAATAACGATATCTATTCTACTTTTTTGTATATATATATTAGTTTAGGAGATATAAGGTTACCGATTTTACCCGTTTTTACTTCCAAAAATCCCGTCTTAGTGGATCTATTTGGTAGGAGACCAACCGTTTGCGTTGTGCGATGATGAATCACCATGAATGTCAGTCAATAACGTTACACAGTGTTCCATTTCAAAAATAAAATGGAAATAAATCTGGAATTAACGAACTGATTATCCGATTTCAATGAAATTTCATACAGTGATAGTTGAAATGTGGGCGAGATTAAGTTTTGAGTCTGCATCATATAGACTTACCGGGGGCGTGTCCACATGGTCCCAAATTTGGACACCTCAGGTAAGAATATTTTTAAAAACTGTCCTAATTCGTTATATCTGAATCGATTTCAATTACTTTTACATGAACAGATTTTACTGGAAGAGATTTACAAAAAACATTATCGTGTGCATATCTCATCTCTTTTAGATTTCGAGATATTCGGCTTCAAAGATAAAAAAATTTATATTTTTGGTGAAGTTTTTTCATTATAGCTGGTGCAAACTTTACCCGATTTTCTGGAAATATTTTTTTATTTTATTAACAACAAATAAAAAAAATTATATAAAAAAATTTAAAAAAAAACTTTACAGAATCAAAAGTTATATGCATTTGAACTTTGAAAAAATTTTGATTTTTTAATTTTTTTTTTTTTTTTTTTTTGTTAAAAAAGTAGTTGCAGTTTTTTTTAGTTATAAAAAAAATCTTGAGTAACATATATAGTATTTATATTTTTCTGAAAGATAACTCTATAAAAAAATCTATGAAGGAAAAAAAGTTGTACAAATTTTATTCCTGAGATAACTATTGTCTCCCAAATTCGACCTATTTTTTTTTTCATGATTTTCCTACTTTCATGATTTTCCTACTTTTTCAATTTCTCAAATCGCAAAGCTGGAATTCAAAAAAAGTTATATTTTTAACTTTGATTAATGTGTTTTTAAATTTCTGGTAATAGACATTTTTGCTCCACGATATTGGTTCGAGAGATATGGTAAAAAAAAAATAAAAGTTACATTTATTGTAATAAAATATTTGTTATTTAAGATATATTAACGAAATTTTCGGTGGATGTAGACTTTATTGTATAAAATGAGAAAGTGGAAAAAACTTTAAGATTTTTGTAAAAGGAATCCCACAATTCCCTTTTCTGTGAAGATACCTTTCAGAAAAGTATAAAATTAATATATATTTTTGAAGAAAATTTTATTGTAGAGAAAAAAGAGTGAAGATAGTTTTTCGGCCAAAAAAACACAAAAAGTCGTAATTTTTGCAATTTTCAAATTTAGAATCGCTTATTTTTGGACTCAGTAAAGATATCGACTTCAAATTTTTTTTATTCAATAAATAATTTTGTTCTTTAATTAGCTAAAGAAAAATTAAATGAAATCGGAAACAATAGGATATATATGACAAAAACTGGACCAAGAACATGCAAAATTGAACATGCATATTTTTTGTAGGTCTTAGCAGTGCCTACAATAATGTATAAAAATATTTGAAATTGGACGAGAAACAAAAATTTGGCAAGCGATTAAAAAATGTGTGTATCAGAGGTACACAAATTTGAGCCCATTTAGCTCCGCCCCTGAGGGGTATGTACGGCCCCTCTTTGCCTATACCAAATTTCATGCTAATCCAACCAGCCGATCAGAAGTTACAGATTTATTTCCAAAAAATTTTGATTCTGCCCCACTGTGTATTGCAAGATTGCAAGAATTTTTTTTATTATTCCTGGTTTTATTATTACCTGGATAAATAAAGATATAAAAAGTTGCTTTTAGAGGTAGAGGATTTTGTATATATGACCCCGATATTTTTATATTATTCGATTTCTAGATGCATATAAATTTGGAATTGTGATTAAATTTTTTTTCTATGTAACATAACTAAAATGATTTCGTTTTATCCTTCCTCGGATTTAAATTAAAAAATAATGATTTGGTAACCTTCTTTACAATTTTACTATTAAATTTCTTAAACTTCCAAAAACAACCCCTCCCCTTTAAATAGTATTAAAAAAAGATTTTCGCAACAGGGTATACAGGTGAATGATTATATATTTCTCCCAAAAAAAAAAAAAGAAGAAAATAAAAATGTAAACAAAACAAAACAGATTGCAAAGTGCTAAACAGAAAAACATAAACAAAACTTTTGTTTTTATTACACATACAAACATACACTTACGCACAAGTAGAGAAAGTGAAAAACAAAAGAGCTTAATAGAAAAGAGAATTTTACTTAAAATGCTCTTTCAAGTAATAACTAAAGCGCAGGTTTAATGTTATTTTTTTTGGTAAAACCATATGAAAATTTCCCAGTATTTTTTTAAAAACTAAAAGTATGTGTATATGTTTTTAATACTGTTCCGAGTAGAGATTTTTTTCGGACGAACCAAAAGCAAAACAACAACAAATGCAAAAAAAAAGAAGGTATTAAAAGATTCCGTTGATGTGTTTCAGAAGGTACTTAACACATATTCACAGAATCAGTTGAGTTTTGGTGGTTAAAGCGTTTAGAACAAATTTCAAACGAGAGTGTTGTTTAAGTGAATTTAAAAGAAAAAATAAATGAAATTTTTAGAAAGAATTTAGCTAAAAATAAAATAAATATTTTAGAAAATAAGAAATAAGAAACCTAAACACTTAAACGTTAAAAGTGTTTTTTAAATTAAATTTTAAAATAAATATTTAATAAGCGATTTAAAAAATAAGAAATAAATTTTAAAGTTTATTTTTTTGCAAACAAAATATAAAAAAGTAGCTGTTTAAAGAAGAAAAAAAAAAATCAATGAAAAGTGAAAGTTAAAAACAAATAGCAAACAAAACAAAAAATATAAAATAAAATCTGCCCTTAAAAAAAAGTAGCAAAGTTGCCCCAAAATATAAAAGTTGTGTTGGTTTTTTTTTTTTTTTTTGCAAAAATAAAAAAAGAAAAAGTTGACGTCAATGTTAAATTATTACAAAAAACCAAACGTGTTTGAAATATTTTATTTAGCAAATAATATTAAATTTCCTTAATATTAAAGTAAGTTTAAAAGAAAAACAACTAGTGCTAAAAATTATACGCAAAAAACAAAAAAAAAGGAAATAATTGTTTTAAAAAATAAAAAGTAAGTGTAATATTAGCTCAACTTACATAGATAATATTGCATAATATTTAAAGAAAATAAGAAAAAAACAACAACAAATCTACCGCCTTGCTTGGCCTTACATTCTTTTTTCCCCGTTAGCCACTTTCTCCCCTTCTTCTAAAAAGGCCTGTTTAAACTCTTGTATCAGTTATAAAATAATTGGGTGTCTCACAGTTTGTGTATGTGTTATACTAGTAGATGACTGTATGTTTATGTGTGTGTGTATGGCTGTGAGTTTTTAAGAGTGAGTGTGTATTGAAACAAAATAAGGCTAAGGACGTTTGCTATATTTTCTTGTTATTGTTGTTGCTGTTTTTTTTTTGCGTGTCTCTTATAGAAAAAAGGCAAAAATTAAAAAAAAAAACGTATTGTGAAACTTAAATATAAAAGTTTGTTACGTTTTTATATTTATGTGTGTGTGTGTCTGCATTTGTAAATGTTGTTATTGCTGTTGGTGTTTTTTAAATGTTGTTGCTTTTTAATACGTCATAAAGTAACACACACTCCCATAAAATTTCAAATAAATTACAAGGAAATGCAAAATTAATAACAACTACAACAAAAATGCGAGGGCAGCATTAACATTTATTTAAAATGGATAGAAAAACTCTTCTAATATATTTTTTTTTAATTTTAAATCGTTTTCTAGTTGCTTGCTTTTAATTTAACTCATTAAAAAAAAAAGCTTATAACGAAAAATTCTTATAAACTAGTTTAGTGTAAAAAATATTGCAGTTATGCTACAAATTTTTAGTCCAGTTATTAAATTTTTGATGCAAATTGTACTGCGATTATATTTTTCTCAAATCTTGATCGAAATGTAAGATAATTAAAATAGAATTTGTGATTTATAGTCTTTCAAATATTAGTTATTGTGCCGTTAGCTTCAGTTTATATTTCCTATTTTTTAAAAAAGTAAAAAAAATAATTGTTTTACCTTTCAAATATTTTTGCTATTTATAAATTTTAATATTTTTAAATTATGAGAATTTGTACGAGTATTTATTTTTTTATTATCAATCAATTTTTATTTTTGATTCAAAGAAATATATAATAAAAATGACACTGTTCGACAAAAAAATTCTCCCCCAAGACGAATTGTTGGACTTAATGGATTTTGATGTGCTAAACAGAAATCTGCTTAAAGTTTTTTTTCCATCAGGTTCGCAATTTTTTATGGGCGTGTCAAATATTTGGCTTATAATAATTTTTTTAACTCTTATTTAAACAAAAATAGGTGGACTAGATGGTATTTAACGAGCTAAACAAGAATCTGCTTTCACTTTCAAAAAAAATTCAATTTTCATTAAATTTCGGTGAATTTTTTTTTTAATAAAAAGTGCTTTGAAGGAAAAATTTAAAATGGAACGATTAACTTCAGGTATTTGAGTTAACTTTTATTCAAGAATTTGTAAATTATTTTTTGTCCAGGTATTTTTGTTATTTTTTTTTTTTTTAATTGTCAAAAAATACACTAATTTTTAACTTTCATGGAGTGCAACCAAAAATGTTACAAGATGTTTGTTCAAAAAACTGAAAAAAATCGTGCGCATATGTAGTCCGATTTGAGAAAATAACATTTTTGTGAAAAAACTCTTGTAGATTTCACATAAAAAACAGCTTAAATGCCAGACACTGTTTAATGTTTGCTTTGTCAAATTGCCATGCTGCCAAAAAATATTTTAGAATTCTAAAAATGCATTTGTTTACTAACTAAAAAATAGAAAAAATAGAAAGTGATCATCAAAATTTCGATATCACCTTTTCCTGAATGAAGCGTCATTTTTGTCCCATTTAACCCAAATATATAGACGGAAGGACGGACATTAACATTCAGCTAAAAAAACAAGTTATAATTCTTAAAATAAATTTTTTTACTTACTAATAAATAGAAAAATTAAACGTGATCATTAAAGTGTTGATACCACCCTTCTCTGAATTATGCATAATTTTCAACCCATTTAACTCTAATGTATAGAGGGACGAACAGACATTACCGTTCTGCTAAAAAAAATTTAAAATTTTAACTAATAATCAATAAAAAAAAATAAACGTGATTATTAAAATATTGATGTCACCTTTCCCTGAATTTTTTTATCCCAACGTGCGGCGGAACGAAAATGGCTGCCCACATTTTTAAACAAATTTCTGATCCAGCTAAAACGTTGTGTAAAGGCAGTTTTACAGTTGCTTAATATAAAATTGAAATCAGAATTAAAAAAAATGGCAAATTCAACATGATTCTTTAAGTTATTTCATTTTCTTCAAAAACTACATTATTTTCTCATCCATAAATTTGTGAAATATAAATTTTAAGAAAACTGAAATCTGTATTTTATAAAATTATCGAAAATATTAAAAATACGAAATGGTGGAAACAATATGGCATCCAAATCTTTTTGTGGCCGTATCTTTCTAAAATTAAGTTTTCTGTTTATTTTTGGCGTTACTGAATTCAAGAGCAAACTTAAAAAAACAAACGTTTTCACGTGATTTCTAAAAAACAAAATCTACCATGTTTACATTACAATTTTGTAGATTTGGTTTTGACAACTGCTTTCTATTAAAATTTAAAACATGCACTAAACATTTTTAATTGATTTTTATGCTTCATAAAATACTTTTTAATCTAATTTTGTTCTTATTTATAAACACTTTCAAACAATATTGTATTTATTTCTAAATTTTAAAAATATTTGTTTAAATACAAAAGTAATTTTTATTTACCACATTGTTGTATTTTACTAACACACCAAAAGAAAATCAGTGTTGAAAAGTGAACATTTTCAAAATCAATTTAAATTTACTAGATTTTGGTAAAATCTCATTTGAAACTAGAATTTGTGCCAATGTAAATGGGGTACAATTCTGTTATTGTTGTTTAAATTATTTATTTTTGTACTATTTTAAAAAATTTCGAAAATAGAATTTTTGCTTTATCAAGACCAAAACAATTCGATTTCATTGAATTTCTAAAGTGCTAATGATAATGGACCGATCATAACCAATTTCAATAGAGTTCGTCCTTGACCTAATAGAAGATCGTGTGCTAAATTTCATTGACTTATCTTTAAAATTGCGACCTGTAATTTGATTACAAGGTTTACATGGACAGGAAGACGGTCAGACGGACGGATGGACGGACATCGTTAAATCGACTCAGGAAGTGATTCTGAGTCGAATGGTATACTTTAAGGTGGCGGTCTGATGGTTTTTTGTATGTGTTACAAACATCAGCACAAACGCATAATACCCCAACCACCTATGGTGGTGTAGGGTATAAAAATTATAAATTTTTTTCAAATATTCAAGTATAAAAAAAATATTTTACTTATTTTTCATTTTCAAAGCAAATTTAAAACTATTCAAACAAATTCATGTTGAAAAAAAATATTAAAAAATTTTTTATGAATAAAAAAAAAATTTTATGTTTTAAAACAGATTTTATTTTATTTTTAAAATAAAAAATAAAATAAAATAAAATAAAGAGCAATTGTATTCAAGCTAAAAAAATAAAATATACTTTCAAATTAGTTGAAGACTTTGGAATTTGTTTTAAATTTTATAAATTCATATTCGAATACATTTGCGGAAATTTTATTTTATCTAACTTGTTAACAAATGGAATAATATTTAAATAGTTTTTATTCAAATTAATTTCAAGTAACTGAAAATCATATTATAAAGAAAATAAAATAATTTAAAAAAATCTAAAAATATAAATAAAATATAAAAATAATTTATTTTTAACAAATATTTTGAATGAAAATATTCACAATGAACAGCTATGATTTATATACAACAAACTTTTCCTTATGATTTAAGAATAAAGATTTGCTGTTTTGACATTTACGAATTTTGATGATTTTTTTAAAACAATTTGGTTTTTTTTAGAAAAAAAAGGCTTAATAAGTACATAGCGGTTGAGCGTATTAAAAAGTAATGTAAGAATGACTGGAAGACAATTTTAGTTAGAATCTCTTGATATTGTTTTAATAAAATCAGGCAATTAATTTTTAAAATATGCTGCAATATATAGTACAACCTCCTTAATTTTACACAATTGAATATAAGGACTGTGCACAAAAATTCGAACATAAAAAACTGCTTATAGAAACTAAACCAATGGACGAATTTGATTCCTTTTAGATTTTCTTCTAAAGATTAAAAGTAATTAACTTTTTGTGACACTTTTCTTCCAGAGATGAAAGTATTTTCTCTCAAAATACAGCCTGAAGATAATTTTTCTTCCACTGCCAGGTTTCATTTCAGTGACCATTAAATCTTTTCTTAATATTTTGATCCAAGAAACTGCATTTTGTAACAACAGGAAGCTCTTTCCTAGCAATTGTTTTATATGACCGATGTAAGGTTTCATTTAAAATTTTAATTGTGCGTTTAGGTGTTTTTTGTTTAATGAGAAATATATATTTTTGTTTATTTGCAACAAATTTATATTTACACAGAAAAAAGTAAAATTGGACTTCAATTACGAAATTGCTTATATTAATTAATTTTTAATTGGTTTTTCTCTACTCATCAAAATTACATTATTAACTAGAATAATTGATTTTATTATTACTGCTTTTTCTTAAATAGGTATAATGAACTGAAAATTGTTGAAAATTTACTTAAATTTATTTTATTTCAATATTTTTATAGAAAAATTTTGTATTTTTCTTTATATTACATTTATGTTTGAATTGTAATATCTCGTTTTTGAGATGTGCTACAATATATGGTGCAATCTCGTTAATTTTAGAAGTAGCGATTTATTGCGAAAACCAAAGTTAATAAAAAAATAAAAAAAAAAAATGGTTTAGACTCTTAGTACTTCCACAGAAAAAATTATTACGATCTTTTTTTCAATTAACATAGTTGCTTCATTTTGCATCGAAATTTAATAAATTTATTCAAGCAAAATTAAATAAAAATAAAAATTTAACTATACTTTTATATTCTATATACATTTTTAATTCATCCAATCAACTACTTGATTGATTTAATTAATTTATTAATTGGGAATTTTTCTCTGTTTTGTATTTTTTACAGTTTTTAGTAATTGATATAAGAGTACGTCCATATCAAAATGGACAAAAAACAGTCATTTTCGGATTTCATGTCTCCGCTACAGTTATTACCTATTACAAGTGTTGCTCAAATTGCTAAATTTCAGACTTAAGACCCTTTCCGGTCCAAAAATATGACGTTTTAAGAATTGAAAAACTATCAAATTTTATCCAAAAGTGTACATAGTTCATTGCCCATAACTTTTAAACTATATATTGTAAAATTCTAATTTGTATCTCATTTAATAGAAATAGATATTGGTTTTAAAATTACGCATATAAAATTTATTTACTTCGAAAGTTCAAAGGTTAAAATATATAATATAATAATCAGAGCTGAATATCTCAAAAAACGGTATTTTAAAATTGTTTAAAAAATTATATATTGATAAATTAACTCTATTCTATACTCGAGCCAAAATTCAATTTGGAGTCTCTTTTAGTTTAGGATTTATGAAGCAAAATATAGAAAAAAGAATTTTTTTTGTATGTAAAAATTTAAAATATTTACAAAAATTAATTTAAATTATTTTTTTATTTAAAAAATATAAAATTTTATATACAAAATTTGACTTTGGTTTATATTTTGTTACATAACTTCTAAACTAAATGAGTGTCCAATATGAAATTTTGCACTGGTATGGACAAGAGTTGTGGTAACATTATATAATTTTTTAAGAATTTTAAAAATATCGTTTTTGGAGATATAAAGATTTAATTTTTATAAGTTTAAATTTGACCTTTGAACTTTCAAATTAAATAAATTTACTACACATAATTTTAAAGACAATATCTTAATCTTTAAAATGATACTAAAATTTAAATTTTATTGTGTATAGTTTAGAAGTTATAAGTAATTAAATTTTATTTTGGTCCATAACCTCTAAACTAAATGAGACTCCAACTTGAAATTTTCCGTACGTAGATAGAAGAGTTACGTCAACATTATATATTTTTTTCAGAATTTTAAAAATACCGTTTTTTGAAATATAATGATTTGATTATTATAAGTTCAACTTTGACCTTTGAACTTTTGATTTAAAAACAATTTATAAACATCTTTATAAAGGTAATATTTTTGTCTTTATTATGAAACTAAAACTAGATAACTACCGTATATAGTTTAGAAGTTATTAGCAATTAAACAAATGCACCTTTGTAAATTTTTTAGCTTTTTCTCGTTTTTCAAACCGTCATATTTTTGAACCGAGAAGAGGCATGAGTCTAATATTTTGTTCACATACACAAGTTTTTGGCTCGTTTTTTGGAAAACACAATGAAATTAAACATCACTGTTCACATATCAATTTATTGTGTTTTCCTTTTGGTCTGTTTTTCGCCTGCCAAAATATTTTCACAAATTTTGTATTTAAATAAAAATTTCACACACAAACACTTTCTAATTTAAAAAATAAAATTTTTAAGAAAATAAAATTTATGAAGAAATATAAATTTCATTTATAATTTTTAATTTTTGTTTTTAAACTGTTTGACAATTTTTTCAAATTCTTTTTAACAAATTTCTATGTACTAAAAATACTAAAAATTGCTTCCCTGTGTGGAAATTTAGTTTGGTTTTATTGTGTTAAATAGTTAAACAACTCGCATCGAGATGTTTTCTGGCTCTGAAATATATAAAAAAAACAAGACAATTTGTTTGTGTTTTTTAAGAAAACGACTCGTTTTTCAAAAAAACTTTATATGTGAACATAGTATAAAATTTGATTATTTGGGAAACATTTCCAATTGCCAATATCTGTACTGAATTTCATTGACATCCGATTGCTGTCCGTTTTGACATGGAATCACTCATAATCATTTTGGTGAGAGGTGCTAATTTAAATAAGTTTTTAATTGAATGAATTATTTTCTAACATATTTGTTAATTGGTGACTTTTTTCTCTGTCATAATAACGAATGAGAAAATCCTGTATCGCAGAAAAAATCTTCATTTTGCAAACCTGTGAAATTGGAAACAAATTGTATTCTTTAACTATAATACCATTTAGAGCTACATTTTTGCAAACTAGAATATATATTATTTTAAAATAACTTTTCATACTCTCTCTCTAACAATCAATTACGTGTTCGTACTAATAACAAAAACATAACAACTACAACTTAATAATTAAAGCTTTAGGCAGGTGAAGGTATTAAAAGCAATTAAAAACTAACAGAACCGTAAATAAAAATATAATAATATTCATAACAAAAACAACAAAAATTCAATAAAATCCACAACAACTAAATAAAACACTCAAATCACCTGCAACCAAGTCAGAGCTAATAAATGGTTATTAAAGAGTAAAGTGTTACAATTTATATTTGTATATGTGTTAGTGTATAAAAGTGTAATAACTCTGTATAAATTATTGAGTGTGTGAGTGACTAAAATGGCCTTGAATAGAGCAAAAAAAAAAAAGGCAATATAAACACACCAATACTACTATATACACATATACATATATTGTACTATAAAGCAAACGGAAAACAAAATTTCTGTCGTCATCATTTTTAAACATTTTCTACTATAAAAGTGTGTGTATAACAGTTTATCTATGTGAATGTGTATGTGTGAGTGTAGTATTTGCTAGAGAGTAAATTACTTCTTTTTTTTTGGTCTTCGTAATTATTGTTATAATCATTATTATAGAGAATATAATTGTGTTCTTACTAAAACTGTTGCTAAATTATGCGTTAGAAAAATGGGTGTTTAGTTTTTTCTTTCTGCGATAAGCAACGAAAATTGTATTTCTTTTGATGTAGGTTTTTTATACCCTACACCACCATAGGTGGGGAGGGTATTATGCGTTTGTGCTGATGTTTGTAACACCCAAAAATATTGGTCTAAGACTCACCTTAATTTAAACCAATCGGCTTAGAATCACTTTCTGAGTCCATTTATAGATGTCCGTCCGTCCGTCTGTCCGTCTGACCGTCTGTCCGTCCATGTAAACCTTGTAATCAAACTACAGGTCGCAATTTTGAACCAAAATTAATGAAATTTGGTACACAGGTTTCTTATAGTCCGAAGCCTATTGAAATTGGTTATGATCGGTCCATTATTTCACCTAGCCCCCATACAAATGTCCTTCCGGAAAAGGGTTTAACGAACATAAATCCCTTAAATATAGCAATATTTTAATGAAATTTGGCGCATATAAGTTTCACATAAGTCTAAATAAGTGTGCCGATTTTTAAAAAGATCGGTCTATAATTAACCATAGCTCCCATATAAACCCCTTTTCAGAAAGTCACTTTAACGGGCATAAATCCCATTAAAATGTTAGTATCAAGTTAATATTCGTCGCAAATAAGTTTTATATGAACACAAATGATGGTGCTAAATTTTACAAAGATCGGTCCATAATTTACCATAGCTCCCATATAAGGCCCCCTTTCGGGAATCACCCAAAAGTGAATAAATTCATATACATGTCAACATCAACGCAATATTCTGTATTCGTATGTTTTACTTTACACTTATGAGTATCGGTCCACATTTGACTCCAAGTCAAAACCCCTCCCCGAATTATAATGTACACAATGGTGTAGGGTATCATATGGTCGGGCTTGACCGACTATATCTTTTTCTCTCGTTTTTTTTTTTTTTTTTGTTTTGAAATTAAGCGTATATATAATTGCTAAAGCATTTCCGGTTGTTTTCAAAAACAAAATGCCCAAACATAGTTTGGGGAAAAGAAGGGAGGCTAGAAAACTGTGGCATGTTATTAGAAGTGTAGACGTGCCAAATATGTGTTAATGAGTATTTATTAACGTGTTTCAAATTTGTATAATTATAAAGAGTAAAATAAAAAAAATTTAAAGGGTATGAATTTGATAATTTAAATTACAGATTTTTGGTATCTTATTAAAGCCAATCAGAAAAATCGTACTCGTTATACTGCTAGATTTTACCCTTTGTTATTGAAGAGTTTTTTTTTTCTTTTAAATCCTTTTAACTTAAATTACTGTCCAAATTAAACTAACCATATTACTTCTTTAAATTAAGGTTCTACAAACTTTTCTTTTAACTAAAATTCTCTCTTTCTCTCATATAATTTAAGACGGTTAATGAACCATCTATTTTTTTACAAATACATGATTGACATACAAATGATAAATAAAATGTAAAAAAATATGACTGTATTCTGTTACCACATGTCAAAATTGAACAATGACTGAACATTTGTCTGACGAAAATAGTCTATGAATAGAAAAATTTGCTAACACAAAGAAAATCAATGAAATTGAATACTTATGTTGAGGCCTGCAAACAAATATTCGTTTATGATACTTGTTTGTTTTTATCATAAAAACGGTATTGTCCTTAAACACATATGTACATTAGGGTGGGTCAATTCTTTTTGTAGATAGGCATATAGCAAAAATGTAATCTACAATAAATTCTAAAAAAAACTTGGGTATAAAATCAAAAATTAGCTCCCGCCAAGAGAAATGGAAATTGGGGGAAAATCGTTCAATTTAACAACAGTATTTTGATATACTTGCTGCTATCTCAAAAACTACTCAAGATACAGATCTAAATTAAGTTTCAAATAAAATTGGTCGACAAAAAAAATTTTTTTGAGCTCCTTCCAAAAAAAAAAAAAAAAAAAATAAATAAAAAACATATGTAGACTTTCAGTTTTTTTCCATCAGATCGGGATTTTTTTTATGGGCGTGTATAATATTGCACCAATATGTGGAAAAACATTGGCTTTAAGTCACTTTACTAACAAATTTTTAACCGCTCAATAGTTTAGGAGATATTTCGCAAAAAGTGTCGGAAAATTTTTTTTTCATTAAAAATTCAAGATTTATTTCTTTTACTAAAACTTCTTTTTAAAAGTAAAAACATCAAAAATATTTAAGTTTATCACATTTATCTCAAAGCTGGCAAAACTACGAGTAAATAAAGCCACGTTTTATGGATTCACAGTTAAGTTTGGATACCCATGCATACCTCTACCTATAGTGGAAATACACTAGTGGGCAAAAAAAAACATTTTTTTTTTTTTTCGTCTTAAATAAAAATAGATGGATTGGATGTAATTCAACGTGCTAAATAAGAATCAGCTTTTACTTTTTTTCTATCACGCATTGATTTTTGTATGGGCATGACTACTATGACCACGCCTTTAGACAGACACAATTGTATAACTCGAGAACAGTTTGTCCAATTAAGACAAATTGAACTTTAGTATATAGCGATCTAAATTGTCTTTGAGCTGAATTTATATAATTTTTTGTACAGTTAATATTTCCGTAGTTATTAGTAGCGAAAATTTTAAAATTTATTTTTTTTGAAAAGTGGTGAAAATTTTGATCCATAACTCTGAAATTCTTCAGAGAATAAAACATATTGTGAACGTACCTTGAACATAATTTTCGTATGCATCTTTTGATGTATCACTTATCAAAAGCGTGTAAAGAGTTCTTGAGTTATATTCTATAGTGTGACTGTTCTCGAATTTTATAGTGTGACCGTTTCAAGAAAAGAATAAAAAAAAGTTTTTTTTGGCCACCACTGTATTTCTACTCAATTGTATGTAACATGGGTAGTTTTACTTAACTGTGAATAAAATTTAGATTTCTGCATCAATTTTGAAGATACATGCCTTATTTTATTCGCAGCATTACCAGCTTTAAGACAAAGATGATAAACTGTAACATTTTAGATGTTTTCATTTATTAAACGAAATTTTAGTAACAAAAATATCTAAAATTTTTGCATGAAAATTATTTTTTTCGGACATTTATTTCAAAATAACTCCGAAACTATTGAGCACATAAAAAAATTTATTTGAAGATATTTTTAGTCCGCATCTTTTGGTGTATTACTTTGATCAATCGTACACACCGTTCTTGAGTTATGAGGAAATATTCTAGAGTAATGGCTTTACTAGGGGCGAAATATTAGACACGCCCATAAACCTGATGGGAAAAACTGAAAGCAGATTCATGTTAAGCACATCAAAATACATCAAGTCAACTATTCGTCTATGGGAGAGGATTTTTTTTTGTTGACCAGTGTAATAGGTAATAAGATCACCTTCAAAATGGCATTCCACATTTTTTCATAAATAAAGGTTAAATTTCATTGGTTAAACCTTAAGTCTTTGAAAGCTATATGTCGAACGCTATTTTGAACATTTTGCCAAAAACCGCATGTTAATACAGATTTCCTATACTACTTAAGTTTTTAGAATAGAAAGTTGCTTGGATGCTGAGATATTTGAAAACATAGTGGCAGGTAAATAAAACTGTGTATTTTCCTTGGAAAAAAAAAATAATTGTTTTTTCTTTAAGACTTTTTTAACAAAATACACTTTTCTAAATGTTTTGATTTCGATTTTTGTATAAGCCTGTCACGTTTTTTCTCACTCGAACAAATTGACCCACCTTAATGTACATAGATATGTATTAACAGTAGGGTAGTACGAGAGAATTTATTTTGAAAACTTTTTGTGTTTAATTCTATAGAAAGAATCTAACAGGAGGTTTTATTTCAATTGGATGTAGGAATATATATATATATAATACAATTTTGGAAATGTATATATATATATATATATATATATATATTTTAGTTAAATGGGTGGAAAAAAATAATGTTTAATTCAGGGAAATTTCATATGACTTAACTTTTGACCATTCTCCTATAATAGTAACATATTATGGAAGGACTACCATACCAAAATATCCTACGAATACTTTCTATAGGACAAATTGGTTAAAACATAGAAAATGCATCAGTAGTCACATCCATACAAATTCATATTTTGAGTATGAGGAAGATATAAACAAATGCGTACACTACTTTACGTCGCACATTGGGTTAAAAGAGTTCGGAAATGGCGATTAATTCAGGGAAAGGTGATATCAATATTTTTATTTTTTTTTATTGATTATTAGGTAAAAAATCAGTTTTCCAATTAAATTTTTTTTTTTTTTGGCAAAATGGTAATGTCCGTTCATGTACACATTAGATTTAAATGGGTCGAATATTATGCATAATTCAGGGAAAGGTGATATCAACTCTTCAATGATCACGTTTAATTTTCATATTTATTAATAAGTAAAGTATTAATAAGTAAAAAAATAAATACACTGAAAGTTGATAAAAATTTAATTTTTTACTATTTTTTAAAAAATTCTTAACTTTGAGAGCTCCTTATAAGAAAACAGCAAAACCTAGCTTAAGGGTTTTAATTTATGTTGATACATAATTTTATCTATTTTTATTCGGTATCCAACTTTATTACAAAAATTTAAATTTTAAAATTCAATTAAGCGCCACTTTTTACACATTTCATCCCAACGTGCAGCCGATTAGAATAAGCTAAGAAAAAAGTCTTAAATTAAGTAAGAAATTTCCAAAAAAACACATACAATTTTGCAGTTTTTTTTGTTTATATTTTCCTTACAGATAAAAATTTCTATTAACAAAAAATTAAGAACATTTCAGATGATATAATATGTCTAATATGTCATGCAGATCCGCTTTCAGTAGGTCTGCTTGATCCTAACTCAAAACTTATACTCGCCTATACCTTTACTAATACTACGTAAGATTTCATTGAAATCGGAAAAGCCGTTCTGAAATTCCATAATTATATTCACTTCATTTTTTTTTTATAAAAAGAACTACATTTGAAATGTTTTAAAGTTTTCATGCAAAATACAGATTTTTGATTAAAAATAAGAGTAATTACATAAAAATAAATATTGTAAAAATATCGATTTTTGATTGAAAATTGAAGAGTTTACAGATAAAAGTGTTAGTTAAAGAACTGGAGTCTACATAATTAATAATACCCTGAACCACCATAGGTGGTTTTAAGTTACTCGAGTTATTCGATTTATTTATACCTTAAAATTTTTCAATGCTTATCAAAAAAGAATACAAAAATATAGTTTAAAATAAGAAATAGTCTTTCCAAAATAATATATAATTAAAATTTGCGTAAATATTTATAAATATTTGTCTCTTTTGATTTGATAATGCCGTTGTTTCTCTATATTTAATATATTCATTGATAGTTAAATAAATAGATCCAACAAATTTGGTCTATCAATTTGAACCAAATTTGATATTAAGGGTAGACCAAAGTGCTTTTTATAACTTTTGTGACGCTATAAAATGACTTGATTTTACACTGTAAAAAAAAAAATAATGATACCCATTTAAAGGTGATAAAAATTCATAAAAACTAAAATTAATGATGAGTTTTTATCCACTTTGGAATAATTTGCTATTTTGTCTCATAAAATCACTTTATAATTTGGACACATACTAGTCTATATACAACAGAGGTTTTCAGTTATATTCAAAATGTTTGTACAATATTTTTAAGTATCGGAGATCTACTAAACCCAAATTTATTTTGAGTATAAGATTTTAGAATGTTTTATAATTCATTGTTCAGTTATGTTAAATTTTTAGAAGGCATTAGGATGATCATTTAAAATTTAAGATAATTTACTCTTATTTGTATTATAGTGATCTCGTGATTATGTTTTAGTTCAATTTTGTGGAGAAATATTTCTTTTAATTTTCTATCAGTGTAAAAATATAATAAATTCTATAAACTTGTATAATAAATTAGTCAAATATACAATTAGTTAAAACCAAGCACCCGAAAACGTTTTATTTTTATTTTTCAATCAAAATAAATATCTTTAATGTTCAAAATATTTTTTCATTTGTTGAAAAAAATATGTGAGGGATTTTTATTTTTAAAATAAATATCCATCAATGATTAAAAAAATAAATATCTTTAACGATAAATATCTTTAACGATAAATATCAGTTCGAAAAAAATTTAAAATGATTGTTTTTTTTATTCATACTTTTGTTTTGTTTTCAAAATATTTTTTTATTCAAATGAAATTGTTGTTGTTTAGAATTTTTTCCATCCGATGAAAAAAGTTCAAAATAATTTTCAACTTTTGATATAAATATCACAAAAGATATTTATATTTTTATTTTCATCATGATGAAAAAAATTAAAATATTGATGAAAATAATAAAAATCATGATGGATTTTTATTATTTTTTGAACATTAAAGATTGTTTTTCGATTGAAATAAAAATAAAAAGATTGTTTTTTTAGTATTAAAATCCGGTCTCTGGTTAAAACTACATACTTTTCTCCATTTAATGGACAAATTTATTGCAAATTTAAGATAAATAATTCTTTCTCCCAAATATATGCCTAGGAATTATAATTGGCTCTATTTTTAATTAAACCACAATTTCTACCAAAATGTAAAATATTTAATTTCTCCTTTCTTCCTATTTTTGTTATAATTTAATAAAAACGACTCAGTATAATATTTTACACAAATATTATTCGGGTCTTTGTCCATTAGGCTGTGAAAGAATTGCGAAAATATAATTATTAGTATCTGAGTTTTTGCATTTTGAAAACGACAAAAAGCACTTTGGACCAACCTTTATTTTAGACAAAGAAGTTTATCGATTCTTAACATAAAGAAGAAGTTTAAATGCTAAACTTAATTTTAAGTCCAAATTTCTTCTATATTACAAATTTCATTCAAACCATCATATCCTCTACACCAAACTGAGCATTTATTGGTACATAAATCATTCGTAGATATGTTTTTCAAAATCAAGTTTAAAATCCTTCAATTTATTTCTTATTATTTATTTTATTTATATTAAAATTATTTTAATTTTACTTTGTAATTTTTTAAAGTGACGTTTATATTTTTATTTAATTTTTTTAAGTAAAAAACGACATTTAACTACATATTGTAATATAGGAATATATTCGGTTCTTTTTACTAAATACAAGTTTTTTTTAATAAAATTCCAACTTGTGGTACCACTTTTAGATTCGAAACATTCTATACAAATTTTGAAACATTGTTTTTAAGCTAAATATTTTAGAAAACTAAAATTAAAACATCCTAAAAAGTAGTTAAGAAAGGAAATATTTAAAATATTTTTTACTCGAATTATTCAATTAACAGGCATAATTTGCTTGAATAAATTGTTACTCGAAATTCTTGATTTTAATTTCATCGAACAATTATTTGATTTTAATTTGTCGATTAATCGAACAAACAATATTCAAGTGAATACCCTAATAAATATACAAGCTCATAAAAAAATTGTCAAACTTTGTTCGAAAAAATATTTACACAATTTATAAATATTTACGCTTCAATTTCAATATGTAAATAAATTCGTAAACTTTTATATTTGAAAAGTCAAATTTGAATAAAGAAAATTATATTATTTTTAAAATGTTGGAATATTCAAATGAATAAAAAACGAAACACAAAATTAGGAAAATTGTAAATTCATATTATTTGCCAAAATTCCCAAAATTCATGCAACATGTGAGTAAAACGTACAAATTTACAAATTGTGTAAATTTATCCGGTTGAATGAAAACCCTTAATATATATTTATTTTATAGCCTGTTTCTCTATGTCGAACGAAAATCAAAGCAAACGAAAGCAAGTCGAACGAATTCGAATAATTTTGGGTTTCTGTATTTCCTACGCTTTCGTTCGCATGGAGTTACGTCTTTTCGTATTGTTTTTGTTTTATTTTTCTTTCAGAGTAAATTTTTTTCGTGAAAATATTAAAAGTACTACTAAATTGTTTAAACTTATATACAACCAAGTAAATAAACAAACAAAATTAAAATAATTAAAAAATAAAAATTTTGTTGATTTTTTTTAGAAATGTTTTTTTAGACACAAAATCGTCATTTATGGATACCAAATATGAGTATTTTTCCTATTTTTCTTTAAAAAATTCAACCAGTCAGCAAGTGACTGATTTTGACATTTTTGTTCTTATCGTTCGAAATACAGAAACCCAATTTTATATGAAAACACTTACGTTTTCTTTCGACTTGTCGTTCGACTCATTGTTCGCATAGAAGTGAGTTAGAGAAACCCAAATCAGTTTTCGTTCGCTTAGAAGGCGAAAGAAAGCTTTCGTTCGACATAGAGAAACAGGCCATTAGTTAATTTTATAAATTTGGTTAAGGAGTATGCCTAACTATTTTGATTTAATTTCGGATCTTTCGTTAAGAAGATAATGTCTAAAAAAGTAGATTGTCATAAAAAAGTGTACACTTTGCACCATAGTGTATTTAATCGATTTTTAAAATATTTTTGAAAATTTTCTGTAAATGTTTTTATGTTCTGTCTTGCTTAAGTTAATTTTTTGTATTGTATTTATGTCAATCCCGGGATTCGTGACTTTTAGCCTGTTTCTCTATGTCGAACGAAAATCTAAGCAATCGAAAGAAAGTCGAACGAATTCGAATCAATTTGGGTTTCTGTATTTCCTACGCTTTCGTTCGCATGGAGTTACGTCTTTTCGTATTGTTTTTGTTTTATTTTTCTTTCAGAGTAAATTTTTTTCGTAAAAATATTAAAAGTACTACTAAATTGTTTAAACTTATATACAACCAAGTAAATAAACAAACAAAATTAAAATAATTAAACACTTACGTTTTCTTTCGACTTGTCGTTCGACTCATTGTTCGCATAGAAATGAGTTAGAGAAACCCAAATCAGTTTTCGTTCGCTTATAAGGAGAAAGAAAGCTGTATTTAATCGATTTTTAAAATATTTTTGAAAATTTTCTGTGAATGTTTTTATGTTCTGTCTTGCCTTAAGTTATTTTTATACCCTACACCACCAAAGGTGGTTGGGGTATTATGTGTTTGTAACGCAGAGAAAAAATCTTCCGACCCCCACCTTAAAGTATACCGTTCGACTCAGAATCATTTTCTGAGTCGATTTAACGATGTCCGTCCGTCCGTCTGGTCGGCTGGCTGGCTGGCTGTCCATGTAAAGCTTGTGCGCAAAGTACAGGTCGCAATTTTGAAGATAATTTGATGAAATTTGGTACATATGCTTTTTTCAACACAAGGACGAAGCCTATTGAATTTGGTTATGATCGGCCCATTATTTCACCTAGCCCCCATACAAATGTCCTCCCGGAATAGAGTTTTAACTCTTACAGATGCCTTAAAAATAGGAATATTTTAATGAAATTTAGTACAAATAAGTTTTATATCAGCAAAAATCCGGCTGCCAAATTTCATGAAGATCGGTTCATAACTGACCATAGCTCCCATATAAACTCCTCTCCCGAAAATCACTAACGTGCATAAATCCCATACAAATGTTAGTATTATGTTAATATTTAACACAAGTAAGTTGTACATATGTGTAAAAATAAAATTATGTGGATCGAAATGGTGTAGGGTATCATATAGTCGGGCTTGACCGACTATATTTTCTTCTCTCGTTTTGTATTGTATTTATGTCAATCCCGGGATTCGTGACTATGTAATCCCGAAAAATTCCGGGATTTTCGGGATCGGGATTGGCATCCCTAATACATATGAAGTATCAAGTTAATATTTGACACAAATAAGTTTTATATAAGTAGAAGCTGCAGTGCCATATTTTTTTGAGAATTGGTCCATAATTTGACCCATGTACCGAAATCACCATAAAATACAGAAATCCCATATAAATGTACGTATCAACGATATACAAGTGTTTTATAGAAATAAATATTACATTTAATAAATATTACCCTACACAATGGTGTAGGTATCATAGAGTCGGACGTAATCGACTATACCTTTCTTACTTGTTTTTTTTTTTTTTTTATATATTTTTATATATTTTAGATACACAACACATAGTAGTCTAATGTTAGAAGAAATTTTGATAAAGTTAGTCTAATATATTTCTACACACATTCATAACTGTGGATCCATAACAACGTATATTGTAACTAGATCCTTATGATATTTATATATACATATATGAGTTTATATAAATGTATTTATTTGTATTTATATGAGTACAACAATAAAATCAGCCTTGTCCATCTTCAATTTAGTTAGGCATATAAAAAAATACTCATACATACCCCTGTCAAATAATTATATGTGCAATATTTGTTTTCTAGTTTTTATATATTCCAAGAGTGATAAACATTTTTTTGGTTTATAATTTTTTTCACTCTTATCTACTGTTCCTATTTGCAAAATTTTAGGTTCCTCTTGGCATTGTATTCGAAGTACCGTTATAATAAACAAATCATTCTCTAAATTTTAATAGAAATTTTAATATGTGCAAATTGACTTTTTTACTCAACAGACTGACATAAAGTTCACAGTTTGAACCGTTTAACAAATTAAAGGTAAAATTAAAGTTATTTGGGGAATATTTAAGACGATTGGACCTAAAAAACCAAAAATTTTTTTATTTTTTAGTTAAATTTATAGCCAAAACAAGTCACCAGGTCGCGAACTGTCAGTTTAAGTGCTGAAATCATTAAAATAAGACGAATATTTATGTAAAATTCCGAAAAAATGGTGTATATAGAAAATGTTTATCATAATACTGTTGATAATTTTCAAAAAATCTGAAAAATTGCTATGATTCTAGGAGCGGTAACCCATAATCATTTGCTGATTAGTGGGACTTAATGACATTTTTCGAAGAAAACAACATTTGTTACAGACAAATAAAGGCGAAATGAACGGTTTTTAATAAAAGGATGTGTGCATAAATTAATAAAAGAGGTTTTAGATTAAAATTATAACTCTTGGGTGGCAAAAACATAACTTATAGAGCGGTACAAAAATACACAAGCAGGATTTTATGATTAATATATTGTACGAATCGGTACAACGAAAGATGCATCTGGTAACGTTATATTAGGACAACACAATTCCTTAACAACTTTCATGAATATTTAAAATTAAATTTATTTAAATAAATAATTTTTATTAAATTCCTGTCGTGCACATATAATTATTTTCTATGAACAATTTTAAAATCAATTAAATTTTGCCACAAAATACACAAAAGAAATAAATTTTTCATTTGACTTATAAAGCTCTAGTAAACATAAAAAGTATAAAAAAGATTTGAATTTGAAAATCCTATTTTTGAATAAAACAAATTATTTTATAGGTATGCACATATAATTATTTGACTGGGGTACATAGATTATTTTGTTTCAACTGCTGTTGTTGACGTAGTTGTTTATATTTTATTTTTTGGTCTCTTTCACACTCAGAAAAAAACATGAATAAAGGATTCTCAAAAGCTTTAGCAAGCAGTTCAAGGCTCTTTAGTTTTGGTTTTATTTGTTTATTTTTACTTTTATTTATTTTTTTTTTTTTCTAACATTTGGGGTCATAAAAGTTCATTTGCTTTTAATGTTTGCTGAGCTAAAAATATATTTTTTTTTTTTAATACTTCCAGTTTTATTTAAATGTCTTTGAAATTTTTTGAATGTTGCAGATTGTGGTAATTAGAATTTTGTTTGTTGTTATGTATATGAAGGACAAACGCCGAAAAATTTTATATTTTTAAAGGAAGTTTTTAGGTGATTTTTAAATAAAAGATAAAGGATGATATATGGTTGGTTTAAACATAAATTATACAATAATTTTAATTATAAATTATAAATTTTGTACTGTAATTAGTTTGAAATTTAGAAGATATTTTTTAAAATTCAAGGTTTTGATAAAAGTATACAAAATAAAGCATTTTAAAAACGAAACGAATGATACCCAACACCATTGTGTACATTATAATTCGGGGAGGGGTCTTTTATTAGACTTGGAGTCAAATGTCGACCGATACTCATAAGTATGAAATAAAACACACGAATACAGAATATTACGTTGATGGTGACATTTATATGAATTTATTCACTTTTGGATGATTCCCGAAAGAGGGCCTTATATGGGAGCTATGGTAAATTATGAACCGATCTTAGTAAAATTTGGCACTATCATTTATGTTCATATAAAACTTATTTGTGTCGAATATTAACCTGATACTAACATTTTAATCGGATTTATGCCCGTTAAAGTGATTTTCTGAAAAGGGGTTTATATGGGAGCTATGGTTAATTATGAACCGATCTTTTCAAAATTCGGCACACTTATTAAAACTTATATGAAACTTATATGTGCCATATTTCATTAAAATTTTGCTATATTTAAGGGATTTATGACCCTTTTCCGGCAGGAAATTTGTATGGGGGCTAGGTGAAATAATGGACTGATTACAAGGTTTACATGGACGGACAGACGGTCAGACGAACAGACGGACGGACATCGTTAAATAGACTCAGAAAGTAATTCTAAGCTGATTGGTATAAATTAAGGTGGGTCTTAGACCAATATTTTTGGGATTACAAACATCAGCACAAACGCATAATACCCTCCCCACCTATGGTGGTATAATGGTATAATGAAATAAAAATCTTAAGCAATAATAACTGTATAAAATTTTTTTTAATATCTTCCTTTTGAATTGTAGTTGAGAATGTGTATAGTAGAAAATAATTAAAATAGCTTGGGTTTAGCTGTGTAAAATTGAGTTAATAAAATTAATACTTAAAATCAATTATAGTAACATGTGGCTTATTTTCCCTACTAAAACCTTTAATTACAATAAATAAGTCAATATTTTTTTCTAAACTATCTAGACAATTTTACATTTAATCTTCTAACCAATATCTGTTGTAAATTGTTCACCCTCAATCTAAATTGCTATACGCATTCTAATAAATACATTAATTGCTTAATGTACAATGTGCATTAATAGGCATTTTAATTCTTCCAAAAGGTTATTAGCAGTGTCAATTATAATCAACCCCTAAAACCTAAAATCAGCATCCTGTATAATGTAAATTACATGCATTTACATTTATGGTAGGTTGTAGGCAGTGTTGCCAGGACATGAGAAAAAAAGAAGCTACATTAGACTTTAAAAAAATTCAGAAAAGGCTAAATGTCCCAAAAAATAAAGCCAGAAAAAAAGCCAATATATTGTTTTATTTAAAGACGCTTTTCTCATTAGATTTTGGTATTTCTTAAAGATATTTTAGTGAATTTGTAAATATAACATAAATAGTTTTTAGAGGTAACAAAGTTTGTTAAAAAATACTTATAATATTTTCGTAGAATGAAGCAAGCCAAAATTTTCGTTAAGTATAAATAATTTCGATTTTTTGTGCGAACTAATACACAAAAATGCTTAAATTGATGATTCTGTAGAAATAAAATGAGTAAATTTTTTTAGCCTTTTTAAGGCTATGTTAAGAATAAAAAAAGCTAGAAAAAAGGCTAAAAGCTAAAACGAAAATTTTGAGGCTAAAAGCAAAATAAAAAGGCTAGATTTATCCTTAAAAAAGCTAAACTGGCAACACTGGTTGTAGGTGATGTCTGGAAATTTATTAAGTAGTTAATAGGAAACATATGATGGTAGTAAAATATAGAGTCTGAACATTTTGTAGATGGCCAATGGAAATAATGATGGTGAGATAAAATGGCTTGTAATATTTATTGGAGGAGAAACAATTATGTCGGAGAGAATATCGAACAAAATTTGAAATTCATGCTGTACATATATATATGTGTATTAGACTTCACCAAAATTTACCAACTTTCGAATTTTGACCGTAACTCCCCCCCTAGAATTGTTTTTTAGGTAGCGAAAACATACTGTGTGAAGTGAAATCGGATATCATTAACCTGTGTCGCATCGGACCTATAGTTTATATGAAAAAAAGTTGGTCTTTTTTGCAGTTTTTAGAAAAATGTTCCTATTAAATACTTTGTCTTGCCATGTAAAAAACCTTAATCTACACATAATCATCTATCAAATAAGATATAAAAAGAGAAAATCGATTAAAGAATGATAAAGTTATTACGAATTCCCCAGACCATTAATGTGTTTTAGAATGCTTGTGTAAGGAGTGTACAACGAAATTTTTAATTTGTTGATAAATCTTTAAATTAAAGTCTATTTTCAATTTAAATTGAACCATAATAACTAAAAAATTCATTTTTGTTTCCGCAGGATAATCCAAACACCTTTAAATGCTCGATTACAAAATATTTAAAAATGTTTTTTAAGACTGTTTCAAAACTCCATTTTCAACTTTTAAAAAAGTTTGTTTAACAAAATTGAAAAAAGTTAAAAAAAAAGTTGCAGGTTTAAATACAATTCCATAGCAGTTTTAAAATTTTTTAGATATAGGCAATTCTCTTTTTACGTTTGCATTCATGAAACTGACCTTCAACCTCAAATATCTTTTTAAATTCTGACTTTTTTAAACAACTTTTGATACAATTAAGTTAACAACGTTTAAATGTGTAACACAAAAAAAAATTCAAGACCTGAAACGGTTCCATGTGGTGCCGGCAAGCACCCAAAGTCAAAAATTCCAAAAAAAGTGTTTGAAACTAACAAGTTTTTTTTTATTTCTATTTATTGCTGTAGTCGCGGATTATAGCATAAATGTCCAATTCTTCTAATGTAGACTATAAACACTTGTAGAAAAGGACCAGCATGGATTTAATTAGCGTGCAATTAACCAGTGTGAAATTGTGTTGTGCAAAAGTCGTGAAACTAAATTTTAAAATTTTGCAGTTTTTTCACTGGGGATTTTACGCCGTTTCGGATATTTGAAATTCAAAACAGAGCCTAATAGACCTTGAAATTATGCATAATTTGACTTAAATCTCGTTAATGTTCGCTCAATAGAAATGCTGTAGGAGGTACCCAAACTTGGAGAGAAAAAACGTGAAGGGCTCCAAGAGGTGCCTTTTTCGCGAGGCACACTCGCAACGTTATTTCAGTGAAGCTAGAGTATAGCGTTATCAAAGAAGGTTTCCAAATGACATTTAAAAATCATTGTGGCGTTTTAAAATATTAATTTGCTAAACGTGTATAGCTATTTTAAAGAATTCAGCAATTTTGCATATTTTGTTATAGCGGATGCTGGCGTTATAAATCAATTTAAAACTGAAATAAGTTCCTTTGTAAAGTTTTACTTACGCAGAAAATATAATTTCTCTGAAAATGTTCATCAACGGTTTTCATGGGCTAAGAACGCGATGTTTTTAGTTTAACATTAATCGTCGAGGCACACCCAAGGCGCTAATCACAATTGGCGATGATATATGTCAATCTGTAGCTGCCTTAATACCATATATCAAAATCAATATGGCGTTCGAAAAAAAGTACGATTTTTCATTTAATGCAACTTTAGAGATTTGACTAAGTGCAATTAAAAAATATGTATAAATGAAACTGTCTTTTGACTTATTTAAACAAAATTATGAATTTTGCAATAAATGGATGAATATGAACAAGGCTACATCACTAAAAACTGAATTTTGTAAATTTTATAAGAAGGTTTAATAATTATTAAATCGCTTATATATCCACGCATACCTAACTTATCGCGATATTTTTAATTTGTTGATTTTAGATTCAGCATTGTATAGTACATAAATGCAATAATTTTTGATTTAGGACTATAAATAGAATTTTGGCAATTTTTTTTATAAATTTTTATCTTAAACAGCCATAACATAGATGACGTTCGGTAAAAGTCATTCACGCGAACAAATCTGTGTTCCACTAGAGCCAAGGAATATTGGTACTAAATATCGTTGATGTGCCATTTAAAAATTTTCGAAATTTTTTGGAAAATCAAAAGTAAACGAGTTTGAAGAATTTCCCATGTATATTCAACAATTTTTTTAAACTGATGACAAGACTTAACAAAATTTGTATATAATAATAAAATTATTTTATAATTTAGAAAAGCCAAAACTCTAAAATCAACAGTTTCCAAATTCTTGAATTTTATATAAGAAAAATCCGTGCATGCTCTTGGGCTTATAACTTTTGATGTGGTGGAAAACAAAATAGTTCTGTTAACTGATTTACATTTGTCATTATGCCCACTAGCCATGTGCTAGCTTTCATGGCTGTAATGAATTTAGTTTTTCTTAAAATGGAAATTGAATAAAAAACACCTAAACACATAATTAAATTCATAATATTATAAAAAAAAAAGTAATGGTCACTAAATGGAAACTTGGTAGTGAAAGAAAAATAATATCTTCGGGCTGTAGGACTCAGAAAAAATAGAAAGTATTTTGAGAGAAAATCCCCTCATCTCAGAAAGAAAGTGTATCAAAAAGTTATTTGCTTTAAATCTTTATAAGAAAAGTTGAAAGGAAATCGAGCCTAAAGATGTAAAAAGTACAGAAGCGCAACCAAGAATTTGGAGGTAAAAAAATAATGCGAAAGTTCTTCAGACGAATTTTTATCATAATTATGATTAGCGTATAATAGACGATGAAACATTCGTGCAGTATGACTTTTTTCAACTTCCTGGCCAGGAATTCTATGTTGCAAATGCTAGATGGAATATGGCAGAAAAAATATCGTGTATCATAGAAATTAAAGAAATTTGTTGATTTGGGAAGCCATATGCATATGCGGGAAAAAAGCACTTCATTCATAAAAAATGGTTCAATTAACATCGAAATATATGTGTATTTGGAAAAGACTTTTCCATTTTCTAAGAAAATACAGTGTATCCACTTTTCCCTAGCTTGTTCTCGCTTCTTCTTATTACAGCAACAGAGTGGTAACAAATAAATTGGTAGAATTTGTACCAAAAGAGGCTAATCCCTCAAATTGTCTGGAACTCTGAGCAATTGAAAGATATTGGGCTCTAGTAAAAAATACTTTAAAGAACACTAAAAGCTAAATTTAAAATGAAGCGGAGTTTAAAAATAAGTGGACTTATTCCAGCAAAAAAGTGACCGAAATACAATAAAACCTTTAATTGGAAAATAATTTATAATTTTATGTTTAGAACTTGAACATAACTGTCATTAATAAAAATATTATTAAAAAAAACGCCCATTGGTTTAGTTTATAGAAGCAGATTTGTATGCACGGAATTTTTCGTGCGCAGTCCTTATGTTAAGATTTTTCGTTGGCACTTCTAAAATCCGGAATAAAAAGTTGCAATCAATCTGGATTGTAGAGTATATAATGAGTTGGAAAATGCCATACGTATTACCGAATTATCCGGACTATCGATGTCTGATTATACTCTATCTTCATTGGATCCAAAAGTAAATATTTTTGAATTTGAACAATTGCAAAATAGACGAGCAGACAAACGGAAGATCGGACATAAGAATTATCTTAAGAAGAAATCTTAATATTTCAAAAATACATTTTTTTTTTTACTTTTCTATCAATATAATAACCAAATGTAAATAGTAACCCCAGTGCATAGACGGAATTCTTTTTACCATACTTACCAATAAATAGAAAAATAAACTGTTAATATTAAAATATTGATATCACTTTAATCAAGCTCCATTTTCGACCCCTTTTATTATAATGTGCGTTTATGAGAAAATTCCAATTCAAACGTCATATTATTAAAATAAAAAAAAAACAAGTAAAATCGGATATACTTATACTGTAAAATTAAAATTTATTACTGGAAAGTGTTTTGTCTGTTAATTATATCGATAGTTTATAAATTTTGTATTTTTTTTTTTCTAAAAAAAAAAAAAGTTTTTTGACAATTTTATTTAAATTCTAATGCCATATGTACTACAAAAGTATGCCGTTGCAAAAATAGATATGCTGCCTACTGAAAAATACTTAAATTATATTAATTTTAATACCAACAAATGAAATTCACGAGTCTTGTATATTTGGCAAAAATGCTTCACATTTTATTTCTAAGTTTATATCGACCCACGAAATATCTGTATAACATTTCGTTTTCATAGATGCTTTTGTTAAGGAGATATCAACAGACGAAATTACAATAGACACCATGTGTTTGTAGTATTTAGCCCATAACTTTTTTGTTCATTGACCGATTTTGAATATTTTCAATCCCAAACAAACCTTATATAAGATAAATATTTGAACCAAATTTCGTTCCGTTCGAGCCTTATCCTGCTTTCAACAGACGGACAGACGGACGGACATAGCTAGATCGACTCAGAATCTAACCAGGTCCCAGAAAATATATACTTTATGGGGTCTTGTTTGTATACCTCCCATCTTTTTGATGGTGGGTATAAAAATAAAGGATTTAAATTTTAATATAATATTTATAAGAGAAGATTGCGATTTATTATAAAAATTAAAGAAATTTTTATTTTGAAATAAAATTTGTTATCATAAACTAATAAAAAAATTAAACATTAAACGATTGTAACTAATTCAATACAAAACCAGTTTTAATCTCTAAGTATATAAACTTTTCTTGAAATATTTGAATATTTTTTTAGATAAAATATTATAAAATTCTTTAAAAGGATACTTATTTAGTTTTTTTTTCTTTTTATTTTAGTGCCTTTTTTACTTTAGCGGTTTATTTTGCTTTTAACGCTTTTGTTTTTTTTCGTTTTGTCGTTTTTTTTACACCATTTACCGATTTATTGACTTTTTTGGAGTTAAACGATTTTTTTCAACAAGTCGATTGTTTTTATTGTAGTTTTATTTTTGTCTATTTTTTCCGTTTAGTTTAATTTGGTGCGTTTTTTTTCCTTATTGACATCTTGTTTTTTTTTAAATTTTGTTGAAACCATAAATTTCAGGTATTTAAGTCTACATTTCTTTAAGTTTTTTAAAATCGTATTTTTTCGATATATATATATATATATATATATATATATATATATATATATATATATATATATATATATATATATATATTATTATTTTTTTTTTTTTTTTTCGAATAGAGAAAACTCGAACACAATACAGAATAAACTCGATACTTGACTACAGACCCCAATCCGTATTATCAAATCATCCGAACTATCAAGTTTTTTTTCCTGGTTTACTTTTGTTATAAATAATTAAAATATATTATTTAATGCATGAAACATTTACAGCATCGAGTCCAAGTTTTACGTCTTATAACATTCCATACTTTCAGTTTTCAAAAGATTTTTAATTTAGCAAAAAAAATAAACTTTATACTTTTTTTACTAAAAAAAAAAAAAAATTGGAATAATTCTTAACTGATAACCAATGAATTCAATTGCTATCAACTCTTAAATAATAATTCTTATGATGTTATTCAAGGATATACATACTTAAGTTTAAATTAAAATAGTACTTTATTCTATTAAATCCGGATTACAAAGTTGCAATCAAACCGGATTGTAAGGTATATAATGAGTTGGAAAAATGCCGTTCGGATTACCAAATTATTCAGAGATACAGTATAATTGGATATTATCGATGTTCGATTATACTGTATTTTCATTGAATCCAAAAATAACGTTTTTGAATTTGAAACGTCGGATATTAGAATTCTCTTAAGAAAAGGTCTTAATATTCTTAATCCAAAAATAATTTTTTTTTTAATTTTTGACCAATATAAAAACTAAATCTAAATATTAACCCCAATGTATAGAAACAAAAAAAAAAAAAAAAATCAAATTCAAATTTTTTTATTACTTACTAATGAATAGAAAAATAATAAAGATATATATTAAGCACCATTTTCGACCCCTTTTAGCCCAATGTACGTCGATGAGTAAATTCCTAATTCAAACGGTATATTCTTAAAATAAAGTAATTACTAAAATTGGATATAAACTGTGAAATTAAAATTGATTACTGGAAAGTGTTTTGTCTATTAATTATATCGATAGATAATATCTTTTGCATTTTTCTCAAAAACAACAGTACGTATACATGTTATAAAATAATGAATATTACTCATACTGCATACTTTTCGCCAGAAGAAATATTTAAAACACTTTATTTAATAAAATTGTGACTTATTAGAAACACAAACATATAAAAATTTTTTCAGCAATATTGCATTTATGTAGAAAATTATATATATAATTATATATGTATATTGTTTTTAATTTTGTTAATAAATAAACTCAATTCTTTTTATATTAAATAGATTTAATGAACATTTTCAATAAATTTTAATTTACTTAAAATATTACTGCATTTTTAAATTAATCATAAATTACCAACAAACAACAATATATGTGTACTAATATCTCTTAATTTATTTCTAATATATTTTCAGATCTTCCTCTTACTAAAATTTCAATTAAATAGAAACATAAATAATAAATTACAAAATATTTGACATAATAAAATACCAAACTAAATATAAATAATAAATAATTAAACTTAAACCTAATATTACCCATTTATATAACTATAAGATAAAAAAATAAAAAATATCTGAAACCATTACGAACTACTTAATTATGTAAATTAAAATAAAAAAATAATTAAAATTGAAATTATAAAATAAATAAAATACTTAATAATTAATATGTATTTAACGAAAAGTAATAACAATCATTTAAAAACATACGCCATTTAAAACAATAAATAAAAAAATAAATTATTTATTAAAACAAAAACACACATACAAACCAAATAGTAAACCAAATATAATAGCAATTAATTTAAACAATAAAAATAATATTAATTAAACACTGCCCACAGTTGTGTCCTGTTTATGAGCAAAATTTTTCAATTCTATGATGAGGAGAAATATTGAAAAAAGAGGAAAATTAATCAAAAACTATTTAACCAGCTTTTAAAATAAATTAAACGTGTGCATAATATTTAAACAAAAAGATTAAAAATAATGCCATAAATATAAAAAGGATCAGAAAAACAAAAAAATTGGATAAATAATTTTTGAAATAATAATGATAATGTGATTATACAATATTGAACTAAGTGATAATACATTTAAATGTAAGTAAAATGCTTTCAATCATTTATTTACTTTAATTTCATGGTTTAATGAATTTGTATTGAAATTATTGTTGTACAAAAAGAGTTGAAAAATAAGTCATTTAAATAAGTAGAATAGGACATTAACAATATGAGTCATTCCATTTAAAACCAACACGAAAAATTACAATTTTTTACTTTATCTCTCCGAATTTAATGATATTTGGTACAATTATTATTCTTGTCAAAACTAAGACTTGTTCAAAATTTCAGATAATTTCATCAAGTGGTTCGCGAAATATCGAGGTTGAAAAATGCAAAATAGCTCAAAATGTGTACAAAGTTGCATACACAAAATTACATATATCTTTCGAAGTATTTATTATATAAGATTTATTGAGATGTCATATTAAAGGTATCAAAATTACCTTTAATATGATGTATAATATGATTTTTTTTCTCAACAACAAAATGGTCCACATCTCGCGATTTTTCATTCGCGGCCAAATATCTCGAAAAGTGGTCTTTTTAAAAATTATAAAAAGATATATGTTAATGGCTGAAATGTTTTCTATAAGCGTGGTAGGTGGTATTCTGGGACTCGCAATATTTTAGAAGTTATTACAATAAATGTCATAATAAATACGAAATATTTGTTGCAACTGATATTGTTTTGTTTATAATAAAATTGAAAAATCGCAAATTTTTTCCAAAAATCATGCGAATTTAATGAAATTCGATAATAATATTAATATTGACGCTGGTAACGCAAATGCCTAGTTTAAGTTTGATAACCGCAATATTTCGCGACTTGTAATATCTCAAAAATGAGGAAAATTGTGTTTTTAAAAATACAATTATCTTCCAAAATATTTACGTTACAACGTTCATTAAGGCAAATATTTAAAGATAATGAAATTATCTTAAATTAAATTTCGCGGTCGCGTATTTCAAAAAGTGGTATTTTTAAGTTCGTGAAAAAATATATATGTAGATGATTTAGCCTTTCTGAGTGCTCTCTGTAAGTATCGTGTTGGGACTATAAATAACTTCTGAATTATTGCAAAAAATAAAATGCAGTGTAAAACAAAAAAAATAATTATTTTGAAAGAAATTTCAAGCATAAATTTGTTCACTTTATTCGGCGCGACTTTTTTCAATAACTCATAAAGTATTTAAAGTCTCCTCACGATACTTGCAGGGAGCATTTAGAATGGTTTCATCCTCTAAATATATATTTTTCACGAATTTAAAAGTACCACTTTTTGAAATACGCGACCGCGAAATTTATTTCGCGAATTTTCCGCCAAAAAAAAATTCAACATGAAAACATGTTTCAGGTATCATTTTAAAGGTAATTTCATTAGCTTTAAATATTTGCCTTAATGAACGTTATAACGTAAATATTTTGGAAGATATTTGTATTTTTAAAAACACAATACTAATTACCGAATAACTAAGGAAATATTAACTGGACAAAAAATTATCTTAATTCAGCTCAAAGACAATTTAGGTCGCTATATACTAAAGTTCAATTTATCTTAATTGGACAAACTGTTCTCGAGTTATACAAGTGTGACTGCATAAAGGCGTGGTCATAGTAGTCATGCCCATAAAAAAAATCAATGCGTGATAGAAAAAAAGCTGATTCTTATTTAGCACGATGAATTCCATCTAATCCACCTATTTTTTTTTTTTTTATTTAAGACGAAAAAATTTTTTTTTTTTGCCCACTAGTTCCACTTAGCTATAGGTATGCATGGGTATCCAAACTTAACTGTGAATCCAATCAAAATTTGTACATCAATTTTTACAATATGTGGCTTTATTTACTCGCAGTTTTACCAGCTTTGAGATAAAGGTGATAAACTTAAATATTTTTGATGTTTTCACTTTAAAAAAAAGTTTTAGTTAAAAAAAAAGAAATCTTGAATTCTGCATGAAAAAAAAATTTCCGACACTTTTTTCGAAATATCTCCTAAACTATTGAGCGGATAAAAATTTGATAGAAAAGCGACTTAAAGCCAATGTTATTCCACATATTTTGGTGTTTATTTGTATAAATCGTGCATACCGTTCTTGAGTTATAGTGAAATATACTCGAGTTATCGACTTATTTAGGGCGCAATATTAGACACGCTCATAAAAAACATCCCGATCTGATGGAAAAAAAAAAAAAATGAAAGCAGATTCGAATTTAGCATGCGGAATTCCATCTTGGCTAAATATTTTTTTTGAAGGAGCTCAAAAAAAATTTTTTTTGTCGACAAGTTTTATTTATTTTAAATGCCAAAAAAATAATCCCCAACAAATTTTCATCCTTTTAAATTAAATTTTATTATCGATTGAAAAAATGAAATAAGCACCAATCCACTGGATGTTATTTCGTAATGAAATAAATTCAAATATATATGAGAGAAATGTCTAGAATTTATTTCGTTTTGAAATTATTTCACAGTACCTATGAATCTTCTTGTTGATCTTATAACATTCGTCCATACGTCTGCCATAGAGTCAAATATTTTCTTTCCCAAAATAAAATGTTAAATATTTACTAAACAATGTGTAAAACTTTAATTTTTTAAGTTTTAGTGTTAAGAGGACATTCCGTTAAAAATATACAGAAAATTCTTTATGTACAAAATAATTTTTCGCAATATGTTTAAAGTAAGCTATCTCTGCTTACTTATTTCTATACTATTGTATATTGTAGCAACATAATACCATTATTTTCACAAGTAAATACATACTTATTTATAGTAATATTAAAACTTCTGTTCTATTATCAAACCATAAAATATCTCTAAAAATATCAGAATTTATATTTCATTAATTTTTCATCCTTTCAAAGGATTTTATATATTAATAAACAACAACTTTGCTGGCAGCAAAGCAGAAAATATATAAAATTTGTTAAAATATTTTATTGTTGTTGTTATTACACACATTTGTTTACTTGTAATTTAAACTTTTAATAATGTTTATTTAAATATACGTTGATAATTCGTCGTTTATACTTTAACAAGTTTTATGAGTAGGAGCAATACATATTTTTTCATGTCTGTATACCCAACTGTTCTGATGACTATTTATGATATAGTAAGACCATTATAATATAACTTGTACTAAGTATACGTTTACTTTAATCTAAATTACCTAAGAATCTGAGTGGGTTTAATAATGTATTTCCGTCAGTCCGTCTGTCTGTCTATCTGTATGTCTGGGTGTTGTCCATATAAACCTTGTGAACAAAGTACATTGCAGGTCGCAATTTTAAGATATATTGCTTAAATTTAGCACAAAAAAATTACTTTAATATCATATAGATCACTTTATAAGAACTTTCAGACTCGATTTAATAATGTTCTTCTGTCCGTTCGACTGTCGTTCTACCCGTCTGTCTGTCCATACCAATATTGGAAACAAAGTACAAATCGCAAATTTAATCATAAATTTATAAAGTTTGGCACAGAAAATTAATTATAATCGGTCCATTATTTTACATATAACCAATACAAATAATGTTCTTCTGGATAAGGAGTGCGATCGAAAAAATTTTAATACACGTTTTGCCTCATAACTTTTTTCAGTAGCAATATATAAATTCCTTTTTTTATCTAATTATCATTGCAAAATATGTCAGTTAATATTTATACCCTACACCACCAAAGGTGGTTGGGGTATTATGTGTTTGTGCAGAAGTTGTAACGCAGAGAAAAAATCTTCCGACCCCCACCTTAAAGTATACCGTTCGACTCAGAATCACTTTCTGAGTCGATTTAACGATGTCCGTCCGTCCGTCCGTCTGGTCGGCTGGCTGGCTGGCTGTCCATGTAAAGCTTGTGCGCAAAGTACAGGTCGCAATTTTGAAGATAATTTGATGAAATTTGGTACATATGCTTTTTTCAACACAAGGACGAAGCCTATTGAATTTGGTTATGATCGGCCCATTATTTCACCTAGCCCCCATACAAATGTCCTCTCGGAATAGAGTTTTAACACTCATAGATGCCTTAAAAATAGGAATATTTTAATGAAATTTAGTACAAATAAGTTTTATATCAGCAAAAATCCGTCTGACAAATTTCATGAAGATCGGTCCATAACTGACCATAGCTCCCATACAAACTCCTCTCCCGAAAATCTAGCTAGTATTATGTTCATATTTAACACAAGTGTGTTGTACATATGTGTAAAAATAAAATTATGTGGATTGAAATGGTGTAGGGTATCATATAGTCGGGCTTGACCGACTATATCTTTTTCTCTCGTTTTAATTGATTTGTTGTGAATTTGATCAAAATGAGTGATGAAACGAAGTATATGCTGAAATCATTAAAAATTAAAAAAAAAAATCCAAATTGATCCTACAAAAAATTGGCTAAAGAACTAAAGTTCTGCAATCAAACTGTTTCCAATGTCACTAAACAGTATCAAGAGAATTTGACCTTTGATATGAAACCTGGTTCGGGAAGGAAAAAAAGTCCACATGATATTGGGAAGGCCAGAAAATTTAAAGCATATTGAAAAAAACTCCACACATCTTGTAGAAAAGCAACCGGTTAGCTCAGTGCTCCGACTATTTGTTGCGAAATGTTAAAGCTAATGCGGAGTTGAAAATATATAAAGTCCAAAAAATAACAAACAGGAATGCTGCAAAAAATTTAGAAGCCAAAAATAGGACACGGAAATTAAAATCAAATTTCATACAAAAACGAAAAGAAAAGTGATAGTTGGTCAAGCTCGATCATATCATACCCTACACCGTTGTCTATGTGTACAAAATTTGGGAAGGGGCCAACTATGGACCGATACTTGTATAAAAATGTAAAAAAAAACATACTAATACAGAATATATCGATACTAACATTCACATGTATTTATGCCCTTTTGGGTGATACACGAAATTGGGTCCTATATAGGAGCTATAGTAAATTATGGAACGATTTTCGTTAAATTGTGCACTGTTATTTGTACTTATAAAAAATTTATTTGTGTCAAATATTAAGTTGATACCAATATTTTTATGGGATTTATATACGTTAAAGTGATTTTCGGAAGAAGGGTTTATATGGCAGCTATGGTCAATTATGGACCGATCTTCACGAAATTGGGCATTCAGATTTATAATTATATAAAACTTATTTGTGCTAATTTTTATTAAAATATTTTTGTTTTTAGATTATTTATGAGTGCTAAAACTACATTCCGGGAGGACAAAGTGAAATAATGGACCAACTATGACCAAATTCAATAGGCTTCGTCCTTGTACAAATTAATCATATGTACCAAATTTCATAAAATTATATTCCAAATTGCGACCTGTACTTTGAGCACAATCTTTACATGGACAGCCAGCCGACCAGACGGACGGACATAGTTAAATCGACTCAGAAAGTGATTCTGAGTCGAACTTTATACTTTAAGGTGGGGATCGAAAGACTTTTTCTCTGCATTACATAAATTGCACAAACACATAATACACCAACCACCTATGGTGGTGTAGGGTATAAATACTCATGTTGTATAAAAGACGACGAAACGTATTTGCTATCTGAATTTGCGCAGCTTCTATGTCAAAATTTTTATGTTACTAATGCTCGAAGCAATATTGAAGATACACAGAAAAAAGTCACCTAACAAATATATATGAAAATAATTCATTCAATTATAAAATTGTTTAAATTTTCACCTCTCACCAAAATGATTATATCAATTACTAAAAACTGTAAAAAATACAAAACAGAAAAAAATTTCCAATTAATAAATTAATTAAATCAATCAATCAATCAAGTAGTTAATTGGATGAATTAAAAATTTATATATGATATAAAAGTATAGTTAAATTTTATTATTATTTCATTTCTGCTTGAATAAATTTATTAAATTTCGATGTAAAATTAAACAAATATGTTAATTGAAAACAATACCGTAATAATTTTTTTTGTGTAAGTTTAGGACCCAAAAGCAGACAAAATTTCCTAAAAATTTCTGGTATGACAAGCTTTAAGTAATTGTGGCAAAACAAGACTCTATAAATATCGAAATATACATCAAAGAATGTTTGCAATAAAGGCTTCTTCCCTTTATAAAAGACCATAATATGTCCACATATTTTTCACCTGATTTGGCATCATGTCACTATAGTAAGAAAGCACTGGAGTGGTACCAAAACAATAACATAGTTTTTGTTCCAAGAAAGGTCAATTTTCCAAACTGTCCGGAGCTTAGACCAGTCTTGTGAAAAATAAATTGAAGAAGACAAAAAAGGTATCCCAAAATATCAAAGATTTAAAAAAAAGAGGATGTGCAAACTATTCCAAAAAAAGTGACTGAAATAATTATCAAATCTCTAATGGAAGGGTTCTCAAAAGTGGTCCACGAGTTTATAAGAACTATAAGAGTAATATTTTTTTATGATCTGTAATACAATATCAATCAAATGAAAAAGCTAGGAAAATTCTATGATCAACAGCTTCCAAATTATTAAAATTTGAATATGTTAAGATTTTTTCGAACGCACTCCTTAGGAGCTTAATTCACATAGATGCCTTAAATATACAAATATTTCAATGAAATTCGGCATATGTAATTTTCGTATACGAATAATCATGGTCTAGATATAAAGACCAGTTCACAATTATCCAAAGCTACCATATAATGCGCTCTTCCAAAAATGACTTAACAGACAGAACTGTTAGGTGTTTAAGTAACAGATTTTGTACTAGTAGGTGTAGGAGTTTTAATTCATTAAATATTTTCACAATAACTTTAAGTTGTTAAATAATAACGTTTTATGTTTTTCTTGTTATTGTTTTCGTTTTTGTTGATATTTAAAATGAGTGTTTTTGTTAATTATTTTAAAAGACACCTTATTGTTTTTGTGGTAATTAAAAACACGTTTGTTTTAATTATTTATTTATCTTAATGAAATACTCACAAACACAGACACCCACATTTGTACTCGTTAATACTCTAGCACACATACAAATATATTTTATTATTCTTTAATAATAGTTTTCCTTTGTTATTATTGTAACATAAATGTGTTTTAAAGGAATTTATTTATTTTTATACACACCATCAAAAAGATGGGGGTATATTGATTTTGTCATTCCGTGTGTAACATGTCGAAAGAATCATCTAAGACCTCACAAAGTATATATTTTCTGGGTCCTGGTTAGATTTTGAGTCGATCTAGCTATGTCCGTCTGTTGAAAGCAGGATACGGCTCGAACGGAGCAACGTAGGAGGACAAAATGCACAAATATTTGTCTTATATAAGGTTTGTTTGGGATTGAAAATGGACAAAATCGGTTAATAAACAAAAAAGTTATGGGCTAAATACTGGAAACACAGGGTGTCCGTTTTATACTTTTTTGCTGATATTTCTTCAACAAAAGCATGTACGACAACGAAATTTTGTATAAATAGTTCGGGGATCGATATAAACTCGGAAACCAAAAATGGGCGTGGTCCGCCCACTTTACCGCCCACCTCTCATATAAGGTGAAAATCAACGGAATTGTGTTCAAATAGTTCAAGGAACAATGTAAACTCGGAAACAAAAAATGGGCGTGGTCCGTCCACTTTACCGCCCCCTCCCATATAACGTAAAATTTGAAAAAGTTGATGGTGGATATATAGATATAATTCGCCCTTGTTTTTTTTTGTTTTTTTTTTGTTTTGATATTTTATAAACAGTGGTACGAATAATCTAGAAATTTAAAGGAAATTTGTTTACCCACCATCAAAAAGATGGGGGGTATATTGATTTTGTCATTCCGTGTGTAAAGTGTCGAAGGAATCATCTAAGACCCCACAAAGTATATATTTTCTGGGTCCTGGTTAGATTCTGAGTCGATCTAGCTAGGTCCGTCCGTCTGTCCGTCTGTCCGTCTGTCTGTCCATCTGTTGAAAGCAGGATAGGGCTCGAACGGAGCAACGTAGGAAGACGAAATTTGGCAGCAATATTTATCTTATATAAGGTTTGTCTGGTATTGAAAATGGGCAAAATCGGTTAAGAACCAAAAAAGTTATGGGATAAAAACTAGAAACACAGGGTGTCCGTTTTATACTTTTCTGCTGATATTTCTTCAATAAAAGCATGTACGACAACAAAATTTTGCACGTATAGTTCGGAGATCAATATAAACTCGAAAACCAAAAATAGGCGTGGTCCGCCCACTTTACTGCCCACCTCCCATATAAGGTGAAAATCAACGAAATTGAGTTCAAATTGTTAAAGGACCAATGTAAACTCGGAAACAAAAAATGGGCGTGGTCCGCCCACTTTACCACCCCCTTCTATATAATACAAAATTTGAAAAAGTTGATGGTGGGCCGGGCCGAATATAACATTCGCGCTTGTTATATTTAAATTTTGAGCAAATAATGACATAATAAATCATATTATGCCAATTTTTAGTTTGTTTTTAAATTATCAAAAATTACTCGAGATTTGACAAAAAAGTTTCACAAAAATATTGAGTTTTGTTTCACTTTTTTTTTTTTATAAAACATCACACTGTTTGTAGTTTTCATCATGATTTTCATTGATGAAAAAATATAAACGGATATTAAACGTTATGATGACATTATTATTTAAACGTCAAAGGTAGTCATTGTTATTATTATTGTTTTTATTTATATTTTCTTTGTATTCATACAACAAGAGTATTGAGTATTTTTTTTTTTATTCTCTTGTTTTGTTTTCATTATCATCAATTTTTATTGAAAATGCTACATATGGAAATGAATAAAATTTACCTGTGCGTTGAAAGAAAACCAAATACAATGACTACAATATATTATATGAACATTTTCTTTAAATGTAAAAATCCTTGTGTCTTGTTCAAGGTTTCTTTTTGTTATTTCCATATATATATTTTTTTTTTGTATTTCTTTAAAGAATTATTTACTTTTAACATTGAAATGTCCTTGTTATGCTCGAGTGTCCACAACTGGCAATTTTTTTTGTTTAGTATCTCTATAAAATATGAAAATGTTTTTGAAAATATTTTACTTTCAGTTTTGCATGCTGCTTTTTTTTTCATTCTCATCTTGGTTAGAAAATTTAGGTCATGGACGGTATGCAAGAAGAAAAAAGAACATATTTTCTAGTTTTTTTTTATTTTATTTTATACATTTTGTAATCTTAAGAGAATTTAAGCTTAATTGAGAAAAATAAAGTTAAAACGATTTTTGTTGTCCACTTTTTGATGAATGTTATTTATTGGATTTGTTTTACATGGACATGGAGAGTTTGATAAATTATATTGAAAATACCTGTAGTAAGGAAAGCTTCTTTTCTTTATAAAGAAACTGGGGGATTTCTAAGAAAAACTTTGTTAACATTTATGTTGACAACCGCATACCCGGGTATGTTTTTCATTTTTAAATTAGCATAATTGGAGTTCTGGTTGTCATATGAAATTGAAAATTTAGATGTTTGTCAATAATATTGTTAGCTATGATATTCTGAAGAAAAAACTTAAATAAAGTTTTTATAGCCAAAGTTATAAGCGTTTTAGTGACGATACCTCTTACGTTTACCACCAGCATATCCGGGTATGTACAGAGCAATTTATGGAAATATTTTATCGAATACAAGTAAAATATTTATTATATTTCCTTTTTATAAATAATAGATACATTAAATTATAGTAAATTTAAAAAAATTGTATCTTAGGCTGCGCAGTCTTTGCATTCCGTAATATCTTCTGAATATTCAGCACATACTGGTTTATGGCTTTTCTTATATGCCTTTCGCGTTGGTCTTCTTCTAGATAACATAAAACAATTCACTTTATTCTTCATTATTCCACTAATGTCTCGAACTTCTTGGCTTCGGATAAAAAAATATTCATCTCTTAATCTTACTGGGCCTTCCAACATGCTTTCGATTCCACTTCTAGAGCAAAAAATGTAACATAATTTGTAAATTTTTTTTTTTTTAAATTTCCTCTACAGTTAGTTATTCGCTCAGCTGCAGCAGGAATTACCTTCTACGATTTGTTGAAGTTTTTAATTGTGGATTGTTTTTCATATATGTATATAATATTTGTTGACGGTTTCCAAAATTGACAAATTGTAGTCCAGCATCAAATTAGAGCCCAAATTGTATCTTGTGAAGAAATTATCACATACGTTTTCGTTCTCTAGAAAATGACATCTCTTCCAATATATGTGTTCATTGAGGCTTCAAGTGCATGTGCATCCATTTCTTCATCCGAATCAGTGTCATATGTAGGATCATATTCTGGTAACTGTATTTCCTTTGAATCTGAATCATCTACATTTCTCACGTAATCTTCAGCATCTTCATCTATCGATAAATGATCCTGCTCATCATCACTTTCTGTATTTCTAACTTTCTCCAGCATTCGACTTATGTACTCTTCTTTGTCTTCAACATTGCTTTAGCTTCAAATGATAGGAAAACCAATAACAGATGCATCTCAAAAGTACTATTTCATTTAAATTGGAAAAACTTAAAATTAGTTTACAAAAACCCTTTTTAGTCTTGTGCTTGCATTTTATTATCATTCACTCAAGATGAGGTAAAAACGGTTTTATAATAATTAGCAAATTATCATAGAAATGTAAAAAATCTCAAAAAATTTTATAAGGAAATTATTTGAATGAGTGAATTCTTCAGCTACTTAGCAAAGATCAATAAATGAATTGCAGAGGTTTTTAATTGCACATGGAACAAATGAAACCGTTATACTTTCGAATAAAGGGATAACCGGATTATTCTTGAATGGGAAAAAACTCAAGGGTACTGTAAAACCTTTTAGATCTTTCTTTTTGTAGTTTTAGTAACACTCAGTCAAAATTAGGTAAAAACGGTTGTATAATAATTAGAAAATAATCATAAAAATTTAAAAACATCGAAATTCTATCATAAAAAAACACTTAAAAAAGTGTAAACAAATCATATAGGAATAATTTCCATGAGTAAAATTTACAGGTACTTTTCAAAGATTAATAAATGAATGGGAAACGCAATCTGAAATTTGAATGCACGAGGAAAAAATAAAACTGTTATGCCTTCAAATGATGGGAAAGCCTGATTTTATTTAAGTGGGAAAAATTCAAATGTTCTTAGCTTCACTCAGTCAATATTAGGTAAAAACGGTTATATTTTTAGCAAATGATAATAAAAATTTTAAATTATATAATTCCTTACAAAAAATTATTTATTTATATTATTATCAAATATCACGTGTTTTTCTATCGTAAAAACGCTTGAAAACATTAATGTGTTAAATATTGCATACAAAATGTGTGACATACCCAGGTATGTTGGTTGTAAGGATACGTATGTATAAATTTTTGGTTGTAAACATAAAGGTTAAGCAAATGGCTTATAACATAAATTTATTTAAATTCTTCAGTAATGATTTTGAAGAAAATATCGCTGAGTCCAAAAACGAAAAACCGCGGTTCTTTTAAAAATGAGATTTTTCACATAAACCGAAAAACGGTTTAAAAAAGTCCGATTTTTGGTTAATGTAACCATGTTTGAAGCTAAAACTAAATATGAATATTGAACAAATATTTATAAAGACTCTTATATAAAGATTTATGCTTTACACTTATTGTGGAAAAATCAGGGATTAAAATTATGTATTAACTATTTTTCTGATTACTAAAAACTAAACAGCAATATGTTTAGTATTAGTTTTTAAAAGAAAGTAATTTCAAATATGAAAATTTATTTAACTGTCGCTTATATTAAACTAAAAATATTTTTGTAAATATAAAATATTTCAAATTGGTTTTAGTTTAATAAAAATAATAATTTTAGTATACAATTTTTTTTTAGCTTAGAAAATTTTACTACCAAAGAAATGAAAATTTTAAAATTATAAATTTATGAGAAATTAAAGCTTAAAAAATTAAAATTTTAGTTTTATGAGAAATGATTTTTTTTACTAAAAAATGTAAACTAAAATTACTAAAAATTAAACTTAAACTTTTGGCTGCCAAAAGAAAATTTTTATTATATTATACATAATTAAAATTTATTTACATGTTATTAGAATAAATATTTATGTATTTTATATATTTTTCTCAATAAATTAACTGAAATGGAACCAATGTTAATGTGCAATCCTTTTAAGAATGAATACAGATTTTTGTAAAATCTGTCGTGGAATCGTAATATCATAAAATCATTTATGGAATTTTAAATGTATTTGTTAGACTTCTTTTAAATAATTTTATGATAACTTTGGTTTGATTTTTCTCTCTTTCACAGTTGGAAAGAGTTTGATGAAATATATAAGACGCCATATTAAATGAGACTATCGAATGTGTTTCCAAATTTTGCCTCACAAAGACTTTTTATTAAAATTTGTTGGCTTGCAAAAAAAGAATGTGTGAACTGTCTGTCACTGATTTTTTATGGCATGTCAAATATGGTAGTCAAACAAATATTTAACTATAAATCCAGAATTATTTGTTCGATTTAGAAAAATTAAAAACTGCCGACTAAAATTACTTTTAATTTATCTAAGCTTTTTTTATGGGGCTTTGCTAAATTTCGGATTTTTTATGACATATGTAATTTTTGATAAGATTTCGGAATATGGATGGGATTTTATTATTTTGGATTTCAGTGAAATTTCGAATTTTGGGGTAAATTTGGATTTTATTGGAGACATTTCGAAATTGTGTATTTTTAGTCGAAATTTCATATTTTTGTAAAATTAAAAATGTTTTGCGAAATTTTGGATTTTTAGTGAAATTCTAAATTTTTTGGAAATCATCATATTTTTGAGAATTTATGAAGTTTTTGGTAAAATTTTCGATACTAAAATTTTGTGAAATATTAACTATTAAGCACCAAATATTAAAAATAAATTCTACTAGACAAATAGTTTGAGTTTTTTGTCTAATTTGTTTAAGATGCAACATATTTTTTAAGGACGATACAACTACAACTAGAAAAAAAAAAAAACATGTGGCTTATTTATATATTTTTCCAACCATTTTAACCAGAAAATTTCGGCAAAAAGTGCAGTTAAATTTGGTTCTTATTTGGTTTAATAAGATCATTTTCAATTATTTTAAACAACTCTAAGAATTTACTTTTTGTAATAAAAAAATTTATTTCCATTTTTTAAACTTAAAATGAAATTTCGTTAGTTTTTTTTAGTAAATTTTGTTAAATTTCTCATATAATTTTAGTTAAAATTTTTTAGTAATAAAAATTCAATTTCTCATAAATTTTTAGTTTTAATTTTTCAAATTTTCATTTCTTTGAAATTATAAACAATTATAATTTGAATATATGAAAAAGCTAAAAAAACTAAAATTTTAAAATTCAGTTTTAAATTTTAGCAAAATTATTTTATTCTGTTGGCTAAAAGCATAAATGAAAAATTAAAAATTTTGATATTTTAAATTTGAATATTATTAAAATGATTATATTTAAAAAATTTTATTAATAATTATAAAATAGAAACTAATTTCTCTACTAATTTAGTAGTTTTTTTAATCTCTGGGAAAAATAAAAAAAATATATATCTTATTAATTTTAATAAATTTTATGATTAAAAATATTTATTATTTTTGTCATATTAAATACAGTTAATGTAAGCAACAACTTTTACCAGTAAGTAAAGCTTAAATAAAGAATTTTTTTAATTAATTGAAATATTTATATACACGTTTTTAACCGCCCAAAAGGAAATAATTTTAATTAAATTTAAATATTTGCCAGCCAAAAGTGTTTTACAAATATTTTACATAGACAAAAACAAAAGCAACAGTGAAAACAACAAACTTAAACTATTTTTAAACACAATATGTTTATACAAGTAATGTTCTTACAAAGAAAACAACAAAAATAAATTACCACTAAAATAAATAACGATATCAACGTTACTACAAAATATCGGCAATAAATAAATAAAGAAAAAAAAAAAAAAACAACATTAACAATATTGGCCAATATTGTTCATGCCAATATTTAAAACAGAAGCCATATTGATTGTAATTAACATGATTATCAAACGTTATTTGTTGTTGCATAAAATAATACAAGCATATAGTTAAACATACGTATATATGTATATATGTATGTATGTACGCTTAAAGTTAAAGTGATTGTGTTTGTATGATACATTGTTGTATAACTGCAATTACATGATTTTCTACCACTCTAACACTTTTATATTACAAGCGATGTATTTAAATACTTGTACATGTTATTTATATGAACACGCAAATACAGTATGTGAAATAAGTAAATGCGTGTACTTCACTCTGGCATAAAGTAACATAGTGAATATTAGAATATTACTCTAATTTGGAAATCAGAACAGTATCTTTACTATAGAGTAATGTATAGTAAGGAGTGCGATTGAAAAAATCTTAACATAAGTTTTGCCTCATAACGAAGCAATATTAAGATTTTTGTTCATCTAGTTATCATTGAAAAATATGTCAGTTATTACCAGTGTTGCCAGTTTAGCCTTTTTAAGGCTAGATCTAGCCTTTTTATTTTGATTTTAGCCTCAAAATTTTCGTTTTAGCTTCTAGCTTTTTTGTTAGCCTTTTTTATTTTTAAAAAAATTTTAAAATTTTATTTTTACAAAATCATCTATTTAAGCATTTGTGTATATTAATTCTTGCAAAAATATCGAAATTATTTATATATAATGAAAATTTTCGCCTGCGGCGCTTCATTCTACAAAAATTTTACAATTATTTTTTGACAAACTTTATTACCCATATAAACTAATTACTTTATATTTACAAATTCACTAAAATATATTTAACAACTACCAAAATCTAATGAGAACAAAAAAATTAATGCCTTTTTAATTAAAAAAATATGTTAGCTTTTTTCTGGCTTTATTTTTTGGGGCATTTAGCCTTTTCTGACCTTTTTTTAAGTCCAATTTAGCTTCTTTTTTTCTCAAGTCCTGGCAACACTGGTTATTACTTTTAATGACAACAATGTTGATTTGTTGTGGGTTTGATCAAAATAAGTGACGAAAAATATGTACATGTTATAAATTATTAAAAAATTAAAAAAAAAAAAAATCCAAATTGTTGCTACAAATAATTGGCCAAAGAATTAAATGTTTGCCATCAAGGTAACTAAACAGTATCAAGAGAATTCGACCATTGAAAGGAAACACGGTTCGGGAAGAAAAAAGATCCACATCATATTGAGAAGACCACGAAATTGAAAGCATATTGAAAAGAACTCCAAACACATCTGGTAGAAAAGCATCCCGTTTAGCTCAGTGCTCAGACAATTTGGAGTAAAAAAATAAAGCTAATGCGGAGTTGAAAACATATAAAATCCAAAAAGTTCCAGACTGGAATGTTGAAGGACCGAAAAGCTGTCGAAATTTCCTAACGAACTCCTGGTTTGGCAAGATTTATGCAATTGCGACAAAAGAAGCAAGTCATTTGTTACACTGGGCTCTATAAATGCCGAAAAATACATCAAAGAATGTTTGCAAAAAATCTTCTTCCTTTCATTAGAGAGTACAAAGTGTTCACATATTTTTGGCTCGATTTGGCATCATTTCACTACTTAAGAAAGCTCTGGAATGATATCGAAACAATAATAGCTTTTGTACCAAGAAAGGTTAATCCTCTAAATTGTACAGAGCTAAGACCAGTGAAGAGATATTGGGCTTTTGTGAACAGAGAGTCGAAGGGGCGTCTTTTGTCTCAAAATATTGAAGATTTTAAAAGAAGGTGGGCAGACTGTTCCAAAAAAGTGACTCAAAAAACTATCAAATCTCCAATGAAAGGATTACCAAAAAAGGTCAAAGAGTTCGTAAGTAGTGGTTAGAAGAATGAAAGTTATATTTTTCTGTGGTCTGTAGTACGATAACAATTAAATAAAAAAAACAATCAAAACTCTAAAATCAATCGTTGAATTTTACATATTTTTTCGATCGACCTAACTCATCACCAAAGTTCCAGTTGAGAACCAGTTAACATCACCAAACACACTAAATATCAGTTGAGAGTGAATTTGTAATAGGCATGTTAAGTGCGCAATTTGCAACTCGCGCGAAATAACAATATGTGGCAGAGTGATTAGAGTTGAAGACTAGAAAACGTAGGATACCTCAGAAGAACATGGGTTTGATACGGAGTGCCGCCATCGACATTAACGGAAAATTGTAAAATAAAAATAAATAAAAAAATAATAAAAAAGTGTTTAACAAGTAAATATTTTTCTTCAAATTTTTATTATATTAATCGACTCTGAACATGTTCTCTTGGACCAGTCCTGTGACCTGTCCTACGACTTGTCCCAAGGGGCTAATTAGCTATCTCCAATGACAACCCCATGTAAAAGCGACAGGTTTCTCTCATATAAAGTTCCGGAACTGGAACCGATCACTAGCTCTGAGAACCTGTCACGTGACTAGTTTTGAACCGGTTCTCTTTTCTCTAGGGTTATTACTCTACACTAGACTACAGTACAGTACTCTTCTCTAGAGTAAAGTATTCTTCTCTAGAGTAGTACTCTACCAAAGAGTACATTAATATCCTTAGAGTTAAGAGAAGGTGCAAAACTAGTCACGTGATAGATTCTGTGGGCTATTGACCGGTCCCAGTTCTGCAACTTTATATGAGGGGAACTTATCACTTTTACATGGGGTTGTCATTGGAACAGATCACAGGATAGGTCACAGGACTGGCCCAAGAATACAGGTTCAGTGTCGATTAATATAATTGAAATTTTATAAAAATTCGGTAATTGTTTAATTAAAAAAAAAAAATTATTATTATTTTTATTAAATTATTTTTTTATAATTTTTCGTTAATGTCGAACATGGGTTCAGCTAACGTATCTTATGTTTTATAGTCTTTAACGTTAACCACTCAGCCACTGATTGTTATTGTGAGCGAGTAGCTAATTGCACACTTAACAAGCATGTTATACAGTTAATTATTGAGTGTGTTTGTGTCAACTGGTTCTCAATTAGTGACGTGTTAGGTGTCAAATGGTACGCAACTAGTACTAAGGGACCGGTCCATTACTGCAATTGCCGCAAATTTCTCGCAGGGATACTCTTCTCTAGAGTACAGTAACGTCCTCTACTCTAAATTTCTTTGATTTACTACATAATTTTTCAACAATCCAATAACTTTTTGTTATCACTGTATTATACGTTTTATGTCAGAAATTTAAGTGTGGGTGAATGTTTGTCTTTGTAGTTGTTTTTATTTATTTTTACTGTAATGTGCTGAAATTTGAATCAATAATCAAAAAGTCTTTTTTTTATACCCTACAACACCAAAGGTGGTTGAGGTATTATGCGTTTATGCTGATGTGTGTAACGCACAGAAGAAAAATCCCAACACCCACCTTAAAGTATACCAATCGACTTAGAATCACTTTTTAAGTTGATTTAACGATGTCTGTCCGTCTGTCTGGCTGGACGGCTGGCTGTTTGTCTGTCCATGAAAACCTTCTGCAAAAAGTACAGGTTGCAATTTTGAAGATAATTTGATGAAATTTGGCACATGGGTTTACTTTGGCATAACGACGAATACTATACGAATACTATTAAAATTGGTCATAATTGGTCCGTTATTTCACCACACCCCCATACAAATTTCCTCTCTGAATAGAGTCTTTACACTTATAAATGCCTTAAAAATAGGAATATTTTAAAGGAATAAATTCTTTATTAGCACAAATCAATTTCATAAAGATTGGTCCATAATTGACTATAGTTCCCATATAAACCCCTCTCCCGAAAATCACTTTAACATGAAAAAATCCAACAGAAATGTTAGTATTATATTAATATTTAACACAAATAAGCTTTATATAAGTAAAAGCAAAATTTTGTGGATCGGAATGGTGTAGGGTATCATATGGTCCGTCTTGACCGACTATACTTTTCTCGTTTTTTTTTTTTTTTTTTTCTTGTTTTCGTTCAATATTATTTTACACACGCTATTTTATAAAATTTCATCCCTTCGTATTTTGTTCGTATATTTGCAAAATATGTTGTAATTTTCAAAAATATGTTTAATAGTTAAATTAACATTTAATATTATCGGAAATTCAAAATTAATGAATTGTAAACGTTATTCAGTATTTTGTTCCTTCATGTTTTTCATCTTTCTATTCAAATAATAAAATTTTATTTAAATACCAGGCTATCAAAAGACTTTTATAGCAGAAACCTTATAGAGAAGGCAAAATTTCATGTAATCATGTCATGTAAATTATATAAAATCATTTAAGTAAATTTTTCAATCAACAACTTACATCAGATATTTTTATGTTGTTAATGAAAACACAGAAGATTAAAATGTTTTTGGGTTACATAAAAATAATAAGGGTATTATTGGATCAACTGGATTTAAAGGAATTTTAAGAAATTTAATTTTTATTAAAATAAATACTCAATATATTTACTTTAAATTTGTAGCAAATTAAAGTCATAATATTTCACACTCTTATGTTTTGAAGAAAAACTTTAACAGCTGAAAATAAAGAATGAAAAATAAACTTTTGCTAAACCTTTTTAAAAATCTTAATCAAAATTTTCTTATTGAAATTTATTTGCACTTTGTACAAATTTTATGATTTCATGGCAACAAAAGATATAAAAAACTTTTCATAAGTTGCCATGAAATCCGCTGTCTATAAATAATAAACAATAAAACATATGATTTTTGTTTTATACATTTCATTTTCGTTTTCAAATATAAAAAAAATACATAGAATGAAATTGCCAAGAAAGAAAACAACAGAAAAACACTTAAAAAGAATTATAATGAAATTTAACTCAACAACTTGACTGTGAACTTTTGAATATAAAAGTGAATTTATATGAAAAACTAAATAAATACATACATTTACATACATATGTATGTATGTATTTCAATACATGCACAAGTTTATTAAAGTGAACTTAAACTGCTGTGTGTATATGTGTGTGTTTGTCTAGAACAATACTAAATATGACATTTATTTAACAAGTTTTCTTTGACACATAAAAAAAAGCGAAATAGAACAAAAACCTAAAATGAATTTAAACTAAAGATGAATAACGTAGACTGGCTGCAAAGAAAAGATGGAAGAGATGATGAAAATGAAACAATCTATTGTTTGACAGAAAACATTTTTGATGAGTTTTCATGCAAAATAACTGTATAAATACATCCTAAACTTTTTCCTTGACAAAAAAAAAAAAAAAAAAAAATAAAATATATACGCACACTAGCATAAATGATTACGAGGAATATTTGAAAAGTATTTGTAAGTAGTTAGCAGTGTTGCCAGGACTTGAGAAAAAAAGAAGCTAAATTGGTCTTTAAAAAAGGTCAGAAAAGGCTAAATGCCCCAAAAAATAAAGCCAGAAAAAAGCTAATAAATTTTTTTATTTGAAAACGCATTTAATTTTTTTCTTCTCATTAGTTTTTGGTATTTCTTAATGATTTATTAGTGAATTTGTAAATATAACATAAATAATTCCTATGAGTAATAAAGTTTGTTAAAAAATAATAAAAGTATTCTTGTAGAATGAAGCGCCGCAGGCGAAAATTTTCGTTACGTATAAATAATTTCGTTTTTTTGTGCGGATTAATACACAAAAATGCTTAAATTGATGATTCTCTAAATATAAAATTAGTAACTTTTTAGCCTTTTTAAAGCTATGCTAAGAATTAAAAAAGGGTAGAAAAAATCTAGAAGCTAAAACGAAAATTTTGAGGCTAAAAGTAAAATAAAAAGGCTAGATTTAGGCTAAACTGGCAACACTGGTAGTTAGTTTTAAATTTCCTTTTCTTTGCTGCTGGTGCGATAAAAAAAAATATATATTTATAAAAAAGTTGTATGAAAGTCTTAAGCTCTCCTAGACGACGCATTTTGGGGTAATGTCCTTCTGTCTATACATTAGGGTTAAATGGGTGAAAATTGCGCTAACTTCACGAATAAGATGATATCAATATTTTTATGATCACGTTTTTTTTTTTTTTTTTTTTTTTTTTTTTTTGTATTCATTAGCAAGTAAAAACAAACATTCTTAGAATTCTAAAAAAATTTCGGCTGAATGGTATGTATAAATAACACAGAATTACAAAATTAAACCTAAATTTTTGCGGCGATTTGTTAAATTAAGAATGTTGCACTATATATTGAAGTATATCTCGAAAACTACTTGTCTGATTTTGTTCACGAAAATATAAAAAAATTCTAATTAAAATTGCCTTCAAGCCTTTTTTACATTACATTTCAAAATGGCCAACTATTCCGGATTAAGGAATACAATTTTTAATTTTTTACACTTTCGAATTCATATGATTTTTGAAAAAAAAAAAAAAAAAAAAAAAAAAATCCCTTTTTTGTATAAAATTAAATAGTTTTTAGGAAAATGGGCTTAATATCTCCATAACTGTTGACCGTATTGAAAAGTAATGTAAGAAAGGCTTGAATTTTACAATTTTTTTATATTCTTTTGAATAAATTAAGACTAGTAATTTTCGAGATATGCTTCAATAAAAAGTACAACCTGTATATAGTGAATTTAAATAAAGTGGATTAGAAACTAAGTACTTATTGATACCGTGTATCCGAATTGACTGAAAAACCCTCTGTATAATGTTTATATGGAATTTAAAAATGTTTTTCATTGAGGAAATTTTGATGTTCGTGCTTCCGTCCATCTGTTTGTTAATTTTAGCAAATTTTCAAATTCAGTTTTTTTCGAACTCAATTTAAATATTGACTCCAAGTTTCCTGTATTCAATAGACAAGTTTTTTTATAAATAATTACATAAAATACCTATAATAAAATCGGTTAAAAATATTGAGCTATATATGTAAAAATAGCTTCACCAAGACCATGCAAAATTGAGACTTATGTTTTTTAAAGGATTTATCAAGTGCTTTAAGATGATATAAACATTAGTACCTAAACATTTTCTATATCAGGCGTATTATATTTTGAGCCCTCATAGCTCCGCTCCTGTAATGTATGTAGGATTCTCCTTTCAAACTTATAAAATTCTTTCCTCTGCTACGCCTGTGCGAAATTTTGTGTTAACCCACCAAGCCTATTAGAAGCTACAGATTTATTTCCAAAGATGTTCGATTCCGCCCCAATATCAATTTAAAGCAAGGAAAAAGTCTGCACTCTTAAATCGGGCTATACATGCGCACGTTTTTTTCTCACAATATTAAAGAAGACAACATTTACTATTTTTCATTCTGTAAAATTTTTAGCTGCAATGCATGAAAGTTAAAAATTAGTGCACTTTAGGACAATTTTTAAAAAGTAACAAAAATATTTGAACGCAATATACTTTACAAAGACTTAAAGAAAAGTATACTTATGTAATTACTGGAAGTTTACGGTACCATTTTAAATTTTTAGTTTAAAAGACTTTTTATTTGAAAAAAAAAAAAAAAAAATAAAATACACCGAAAGTTGATGAACATTTTTTTTACTATTTTACTCCAAAATGTAAAAAAAGGTTTTACTTTGACTTACTTACTATATTCAAGAAAACAACACACATTGACACATAATTTTTCCTTTTTTTTATGCGGTACCCTCTATTATGAAAATTAAAAAATTTCAAAATTCAAATTTTCGCCACTTTTAATACATTTTACCCCAACGTACGACATGGAAAATTAAAATTTAAAATGTAGCCAAAATTTGAAATTATTATCAGGGAGCGGGAAATAAGCGATTTTTTGTGCCATTTTATGTTTAATTTTCTAAAAGTGTTTTCCCTTTCCACAGCCTTTTCAAAGATGACTTAAAAAAATTCATATTCGGTTTAATTATAAAAATATTCATCCTACAAATCCTTAAGAAGTCAAATTCGGAAGTTTGTAACAGGGAGCGGTGATGCGGAGATTTATATACATATATATAATTTCCAAAGCATTTTTTTTCTCTTTCAGAGCTTTTTGAAGCTCCCAGACGATGTGAAAAATTAATATTTGCTTACTTAGAAAACTAATCGACTTATAAATTCTTACGGAGACAGATTTTTAAATTTATAACAGTGAGCAGATATACATAGATTTTACATATCAGTGAGCAGAGATATCCGGATTTTACATTTAATTTCCTAAGCGTGTTTTCTTTTCAGAGCTTTATAAAGACGACATAGAAAATAAAAATTCGGCTTACTAATAAAACTATTCGTCCTAGATATTTTTAAATCTCTATCAGGGAGCGGAGATACGGAGATTTATTTTTGTAGTATGTAATATTTTTTAAAATCGGTTTCGATTTAAGGAATTTAATGGCTTGTCCCACGATGTCGAACGAAGAATTCATTCTACACAATGTATTAAAAAGAATAACAAAATTTGAAATTTATTTGTCGTTTTCCATATAAATTGTCGAAATATATTTTTCGTTCGACATCATGGGACAGGGCATAAATTTGCTATAGTCATGGTTTTTTTTTTCAATTCCTATCGAAAACTAATTTATTATTTCGTTCAGGGAGCTCATTTTCGCTGCTCATTTTTTTCTATTTGGTTTTAAAAAGTTTCATTTGGATAAAGACATAATAAGTTGTAGACAGACATCTCATTATATTAAATGATGTGACCATTAAATGATGTAAAAACATATTTTGTATTAACTCTGCAGAACCGAACATTTTTCGAATAACTTTAAATTGACTGGTTGGATTTGAATAAAATTTAACACAAATGTAGCAGAACAGAATTTTAAGTTTGGAAGGCGGATCTTACAAACCCCTTAAGAATGGACTTAAGGGCACTCTGTGACAGAGTAAATGTTTTATCGCTAACCAAATTTCTATTTCGTATACTATTTAAAAAATTTTTATATTCCATTAAAAGTAAAACCTATGAAAAACATATGTTATTTATAGATTTCGTATAGATTTCGAATTATTTACATTTGAAATTTCAAGTGTCTTAATTTTCGAGATCTTGGTCAATAGTGTCAATGTGTTCAAACTCAACACTGAATGTTGAAATCATTAAAGAAAATTGATACCACATTAACATCAAGTTGACGACAGTTCAGTATCGAAATATTAAATTATGTTATTTTTTTATTTTTAAACATAATTTTGAATAAACTTTTTCCTTAAGTGTAGGAAGTTTAAATTTGCCAAGATATTATACATGTGTCCCCTTTCTTAGTAGGTACGTTTAAATGTGTGATATCCTGCCTTTAATTTCATACATTATTGAATTAATATACTGATGTTACAAACAATTTAATACTGGGCGGAAAAACGTACTTCAGGCACTATTTTTAGAATTATTAAATTCTACAAAACTTCCCAGCAGAAATAAATGGAAGTCATTTTTGAATGAGTACTTTTTCATTACTTTCAAAGTATCAAATAGTTTATGTTTTCTATCTCTTAAAAAGTTATTTAAACTGCATCCGCAGATGTTATTAAAAAGCGATTCAAATGAAGTTTGCTGTTGCAAAACATTGATTAACAGTTTCCGTTATAGCAAATATTTACTTTATGTCTATTTTCAATAAAAATTACTTTAAAAATGACAATTTTTCTATTCGAAGGAAATAACTCCATAGAAGTAATTTAAATTACATTCCTTGTACCGATTTAAAACAACACCATCAAAATAATTTTTTCATGACATCGGGAATATGACTTACTAAGAGAATAGGCGTCAAAAAAGAGAACATTCTCCAATGACAAGTCTACGTTAAATTCATTGAAAATGATTCGAATTTGCACTACTTCTGGATCACAAGTACAGGATCTTATTAATTTCTTTGAATGTTCTTTTTTTGCTGGGTTGCTTGAAAAAAAATATTTGAATACTATCATTGTCTGAGAAAATATTGGTCCTGTTTTTTCATATATAATATATCATTTCCAATTGATGTATTTTTCTGTAATTAGTTAAAGACCAAAATTACCTATCGACTAAAGAAAATTGGAAGTCGAGTCCAATTTGTGGCCGAAAATATAATTAATTAATATTTAAAAAAAAGCGCAGTTTTTGTAATTTAAAAGATATTCCATTCAAATATTTTGTATATAATAAACGTATAAATGGCTTAAATAATTTTTGGAATTAATGTAAAATTTTCTGTTATAAAATAAGGACTGCGCACGAAAAAAATCCGTGCATGCAAATCTGCTTATAGAAACTAAACCAGTGGGCGAATTTTTTTAAAATGACATTTTTATTAATGACTGTTATGTTCAAGTTCTAAACATAAAAGAATAAATTATTTCCTGTTGGTTTTTAAGGAAATATCAGATATTTTCCAGAATTATTATAATTAAAGGTTTTATTGTGTTTTGGTCGCTTTTTTGCTCGAATTAGTCGACTTATTTTTAAACTCCTTTTCACTTTTTGCTGAGCTTTTAATGTCCTTTAAATTATTTTTTACAAGAGCCCAATATCTTTCAATTGCTACGACTTTCAGACAGTTTGATCTTATAATTTCTTTGCTACAACTCCATTGTTTTATTGTTGTAATGAGAAGAAGCGGGAATAGACCAAAAAACAACGGATACACTGTACTTTCTTAGCAGAGAAAGAAGTCTTTTCCAAAGGCACTTATTCACATATATTTCTGTGTTAATTCAACAATTCTTTAAGAATGAAGTGTTTCATTCTCGCATATGCATATGACTTCCCAAATCAAAAATTTTCTTGTAAATTTTGATTTCTTTGATACATGAAATTTTTCTGCCATAATCCCTCTAGAATCTGCTATATAGAATTCCTGGCTAGGATGTTGAAAAATGTAACCCTGTACGAACGTTTTATCGTCTATTATACAGAAATAAAATTTTCGTAAACAAATTTGTCTCAAGTACTTTTATGTTATTTTTTACCTCCAAATTCTTGCTTACCTTTCTATTAGGATTTTTTTCTTACACTATAAGATTTCAGGCTAGATTTCCTTTCAAATTTTCTAGTAAAAATTCAAAGCAATTTGAATTATGTGTTTAGGTGTTTTTTGTTAAATTTCCATTTTAAGAAAAAACAATGTTGCTATTACCATGAAACTTAGCACGTGGCAAGTGAGAATAATGGCAAATATAAACCAGTTAACAGAATTATAAGTTTTTCACCACATCAAAAGTTATAAGCCCAAGAGCATGCACGGATTTTTTCGTGCGCAGTCTTTATTTGTTGGGATATCACAATAAAATTTTTGGTGATACTCGACTCAACATTTAAGATTATGAAGTATTAAAAATACTTTAGGATTTTGGTAAAATAAAAGACCGACAAAAATCCATCTTTTTAATTGTTGCATGTCTGGAAAAAGCCATTGGCAAACTCTTTAGAATACATCAGAATCTGTATGGGTGATTAAGTTTTTTGTTAGTTTTTAAATCATTTTCGTAAAGATACCTTTCAGAAAAGTATGAAACACTTCTAACGTCACCGAAAATGCAAAGCAACCTAACATTAACTTTTTCAAATTAGGGTTTTTGATTAAATATAGTTTATTTTTCCAAAATACATGAGATTAGAAATTTTCAGACTTGCAGCTCGAAAAATTAACGAAGACAATGATTTTCTCAAGTCAAAATAATGTAACATCAAATTTGTTAAAGAAAAATAATAATTTGTTTTTCTTTTTTTCTAATTTAAATTGCAAATTATTAAAAATATAATAGCTATTAAAACTTTGGAGTAAAAGTTATTAGAAATCATTTTAATTATTATTTTTACTAAAATTTGTATTGATGTTACGTCTTTTTGGTTTTAGAAAATTGATAATTTAAAAAATATTTAATAAAAATATTCATCACCAATATATTAAGCTATATTTAAGGATGTAATATCCCAAAAATCTTGTTTGTAGGACAATTCGTTTTGATTTTAGAAAGATTTTTGTACCTCCTGTAAAATTATGAAAAGTCATGTTACATTGTTTTGCATTTTCGGTTCTGAAGAAAAATTTTATTTTTGAGAAAAAAAAAAAAAAAAAAAAAAAGATTTCTGCATTGTCCTAAAAGAATTTTTCAGACCCACCTTCTTTCAAAACCTAAGAAGAAGGGACTAAGAGTAAGGTTAAATACCATAAATATATTTGTATGTTTGTGTTTTTGCATGTACAATACAAGTGCAAAATTTAGCATTAAATTTTTTGTAAAAACTTTTGCTTAATTTATTAAAGAATAAAAAAAAAAATAATAAAAAAAAACAATATTCATTCTATTCATTTAGTCATTCATTCAGTTCTGTATGCTCCCTTCATTCTTGTAATGATTATACGATTTCAAATAACTACATATACTTACATATATATAACTACAACAATAACAATACATTTTAATGCTTAAAAGTATTAAGGAGAAAGAACAACATATTGAAGACACATAGAGATGATGAGGAGAGAAGTTTTACGAAAAACAGCTAAATGAATTGAAATTTTTACAAGATGCTCGATGCCACTAAATAAATGAATAAAAAATACTAAATAAAACAACAAAAATAAAAAAAAAGTATTATAAACAAATGACTGAGTGAAATTTTTGTAAAGAATAAATAAAATATAATAAATGTAATGTATTGTTTTGTTTTGTTGTTGCTGTTGTCATTATTATTGTTGTTGTAGATGTTATTTTATAAACGCTATACAGCCATTAACATTTCAATTCATTACACTTAACTTCACTTTCGTTGTTTATAGCGTTTTTCAGTATTTTTTATTTTATTTATTTTTTATTGTTGATCCAAATTGTGTTGAGTTTTTGTAAGGGAGGTAGATGGGAGGGTGTTTGTAATAAAATTAATATAGTTAGTTGAAATGAAAAGTAGAATTTTTTTATTTTTATTTATTTTTTTTTTTTTTTCAATGAACATGGTTTTTAACAATTTTTGAAAATAACTTTTGAAATTTTGGATTTTAAAATTAAAGAAAAAATGTGATCTTAAAATTCTATAGCATGAGTTTATTTAAATGTTTCCATTAATCTTGTTAGTTTTTCAAATATGTCACACATTTCCTTTTAGTACTTTTACTTACGATATGTATTTGTTTTTATTTTTTTGGCAGATTAATTCAAAATACAATTGTATTTTACAACACGGTTGGTGAGCACAAATAATGTATAATAAAGTAGTTTTCCAAATAGAGAAATACTATTGAATTATAGTGAAATTATTTATCCTTTATAGATTAAAGTAAACTCAATATAAATGTAAATCTTAATTGCTTTCAAAATATTGAAAATAATGGAAAAAAAATCATTAAATATAAGCTTTTAATATGCAACTATACGTATGAGTGTTATAATAAGTTTTAAAAAAAATTAAATATTAAGTATACGCTTCAGAGTTGTGATTAAAATTCGTTGAATTAATCAATTTTAATGGAGTATGAATAATTTCATTTGAAACATTTTTAGCTTTCTGATAAAGAAGAGTTTTTGGGTGTTTTAGATTTTTTGATATACAAAATCTTTTAAATTTTTTAATATCTTTAAAATCATAAATGCTTTAAAAATATTTAAAATAATGTACAAATCAATTATTACAACGAGTTACAAAATGAGTAAAAATGTCTGCTTCACGGTATTTCTCAGTCAATTCGAATAAACGTATTTATATGTACAAAGCCTCTAATCCTCTTTTTTGAATTGACTATAGTTCTCGCGATAAATTGCGATTTGTAAAATTTTGGAGGCTGCGCTATATATTGAAGCATATCTCGAAAACGACTTGTGTTATTTTGTTCAAAAGAATATTTGAAAATTCCAATTCAAATTATCTTCAAGTCGATCTTACATTTATTTTTAATACGGCTAACAGTTATAAAGATATTAAGCCCATCTTTTGAGAAAAAATAAAATTTTATACAAAATTGCAAGAAAAATTGCTTTAAAAAAATCATAAGAATTTGAAAGTATCAAAAATTTATTTTCTTTTTCTTTATTCATAGAGACAAACTAGTTTCCAATAAAACAAGATATATTTCATTAAAATCAATGTATAAGTTTTGATTTTATTCACAAATTAGTGAAAATACTCAATTACAACTTACATAGAAAAATTAAAAAATCACAAAATCATTTTTTTTTTTATTTTCACAAAATTGTGAATTAAATCAAAACTTAGGCATTGATTTTAATGAAGTACATCTTGTTTTATTTGCAACAAGTTTGTCTCTATGAAGAAAGAATAAAAAATTAAATTTTTGATACTTTAAATTTTTTATGATTTTTTTAAAATAATTTTTCTTGAAATTTTGTATAAAATTTTATTTTTTCTCAAAAGATGGGCTTAATATCTCCATAACTGTTGACCGTATTAAAAAGTACTGCAAGAACGACTTGGAGATAATTTTAATTGGAATTTTCTGATATTTCTTTGAACAAAATAAGACAAGTCGTTTTCGAGATATATTTTAATATATAGTGCAGCCTCCACAATTTTACAAATAGCGATTTATTGCGAGAACTAGAGTCGATTCAAAAAAAAGTGGATTAGAGGCTTAGTACTTATTAATACCGTGTATCCGAATTGACTGAGTAACCCCGTGCCGCATAATCAGTGTATCCCAGTGTTATTTATTTTAATAAAAGAGAAAAGTTGATATTTATAAGTCGATTTTAATAAAATGTGTCCCGTTTTATTTACAACATATTCAGCTTATTTTTAATAAATTTTGGTAAAAATATTTCTTAACTCTTTCTTTTTAATACCTCTGTGCTGTAACATATTGCAAGTTTTTAAATGCTTTTGGATTGATCTTCAGAGAAAATTATTCTAAACAGATAGGTTTAAATTAAGGTGATAGATATATACTAATATGATTCAACTTTAATATATTATAATACTATTTTTTGTAATCATATTATGATCTAATTTTTTCATTAATTATTACTATAACATATTTATAATTACTTATAATATGTTTCGTATTTATTTTTATGTTACTAATCATTATTTATTCATTAATTTATTTTCCTAAATTATTAACTTGCATTATGAAAATTTTTTGTAAAAACCAAAATATATACTAAATTTAACTAAACTAAGATTCTTAACTCTCGTGGGAACATTTTTAATAACGGTGTTTTGTAGACATTAACAACAGTAAACGTTTTAAATATTTTACTTAAAATAGTATCAAAAATTTCAATAAAAAATAAGATTTTCGAGAAGTACAAAAGGCATGTTTATTATATTTGTAATAAAATAAAAATAATAAAATTTAACTCTATACTTTTAGCTTAGCATGTTCGTAGTATGCCAATAAAGTACCAATTTTTAACATCTTTAACGTTCGAAAGTTAAAAAAACTACCAAAGTATTTATATTACTATTTTATAGTATAGAAGAATAATAGAGCTTGAGAATTCTCATCCATAAATAATATTAGCACATTAATTTTAGGTTTCTAATATTAGAAAAACGAAAAAGAAATATTACGATAAAGAAAAAGAATATTGAAGTAACGAAAAAGTACCACAAAATCCCTTTTAATGATATTGATACGCTTAAGGCCTTACATCTTCAATTTTATGTTTGAGTGATTCCATGTCAAAACGGACAGCAATCGGATTTGACATCTCTGATTTCAAAGAAATTCACTACAAGCATTGACAATTGGAAGTGTTTCCGAAAACATGAAATTTCAGACCTATGTTTCTATTCGGTCGGGAAATAAAACTGTTTAAAAAACGAAAAAATGTTAAAAATTTTACAAATTAATACCTATTTAACTTCTAATAAGTTCTTAAATATACATGGTAGATCTCTAGTTGTTGATGTATATAAAAAACAAATATATTACCTTTGTAACAATATATACAAAGTTTTTTACATCAAAAGTTCAAAGGTTAAAGTTGGAGATAAAAAAAAATTGAAACCGGTATCTTTAAAATTCTTAAAAAATTAAATATTGTTGACATAACTTTTCTCCATATGGATATAAAATTTCAAATTGGAGCCTTATTTAGTTTTGGAGTTATGGACAAAAATAAAATCCAATTATTAATAATTCCTAAGCTATAGAAAATAAAATATTAATTTTTATGTAATTTTAAAAACAAGGACATTACCTTAAAAATTATATATATTGAGTTACTTTAGATCGAAAGTTGAAAGGTCAAAATAAGACCTACAAATATTAAAGCATTATTTCTCCGAAAATGATATTTTTAAAATGCTAAAAAAAATTATATAATATTAATACAACTTTACTTCATGCTTGTGCAAAATTTTATGTTGGACACTCATTTAGTTCAGAAGTTATGTAACAAAATATAAACTGAAGTCAAATTTTGTATATAAAATTTAATTTTTTTTTTAATAAAAAGAATTATTTCAACATAATTTTTATAAATATTTTAAATTTTACATATAAAAAATGTGATTTTTTCTGTATTTTGCTTTATAACTCCCAAACCAATAGAGGTTCCAACTTGAAATTTGGCACAAATATAGAAAAGGGTATCATTATCAATATATGTGCTTTTTTATGAATTTTAAAATACCGTTTTTTGAGATATTAAGCTTTAATCTTTATATTATAGATTTTGACCTTTGAGCTTTCGAACTACACAGAAAAAAGTCACCAATTAACAAATATATATGAAAATTATTCATTCAATTATAAACTTGTTTAAATTTGCACCTCTCACCAAAATGATTACTATAATAAATAAAAACTATAAAAGATACAAAACAGAAAAAAATTCCCAATTAATAAATTAATTAAATCAATGAAGTAGATGATTGAATGAATTAAAAATGTTAAAATCATACAAAAAATTATTTTTTTTTTATTTTTTCTTGAATATATTTATTAAATTTTGCTGCAAAATTAAACAACTGAGTTAATTGAAAAAAAGACGGTAATAATTTTTTCTGTGTATATTAATATTTTACTTGTCGTTTTAAAGTCAATGTGTTTTTCTATTAAATGAAATAAAAATAAATATTGTACAATGTATATTTTAGAAGTTATTTGTGATTTGGGCAACATTTGCAATACTTAATATCTGTAGCGAATTTCATTGAAATCGGAGATATCAAATCCGAAAATGTCTGTTTTTTGTCCGTTTTGATATGGAATCACTCTATAACAAAATATTATCTTATACTCTTTTATGCGCTGAAGTAAAAGAAATAAATTTTATTCCTTAAATATATATAGTGGCCGCAAAATTAAAAGTATAGATATTCCCAGCTCAAATGAAAATTTAACACATTTTTAAATAGGTTTTCTCAAAATTATGGTCCTTTGCTTTTAACATTTCAAAAGCCAAATGAGAATCCGAAAAAAACGTTTTCAGCCAAGAGAATAATATGAAAATTTGTTGAGGAAAGAAATGCCTTTAAGAGAAGCATTTCGAACTATATATATTTTTTTAAACTTTTTTTAAAGTTTCAGTCACCTTCTAAAAAATTTTCCAAATGCTTTAAATTATCCTAAAGTTACCCTAACATTATCACAACTTTATAATATCTACTAAATTTAACTACTCCAATAAATTTTTTTAAGTAAACAGCTAAACTTTTTCCAAATTTGTAAAATCTTCCCCAAAAAACAAAAAAATAAAAAAGAAAAAAACTTTTTATAAGTAGCATAAGAAATCGTTTAAGTTAAAACCACTTTCATTACATACTTTTTTTTCTTTTTGCTACACTACACCCTGCATTAAGGTTTGTATTTTATTCTTTTATGCAACATCATCGTCGACGCTTTTTTTTAAGTGAATCGATAAATACTTAAACTATATTTTGTAACGACTAAAAATGAAATGCATTTAAACAACTTTACTGTTGCTGTTTTTGTGCTGGTTTTGTCTTGGTTTTTTTTTTTTTTTAGAAAGAAATTTGTAAAAAAAAATATTAAATATTTCTTGGAGTTCTACTTAGTACTCACTCGTACATCAAAATATGGCATTTTGTATACTATTGAGAAAAACCAAAGAAAAAGGCAAGCCATTACAAATAAGTATAATATCTTAAGAAAGAGATGAAATCCTTGAACCATATTATTTATTTTTTTTTTTTATAGTATTTCCTTCATTTCGCTAGTATTATATATATTACAGTGACAAAAAATATATACAGTGGTGGCCACGAATTTAAGACACGACATGTAACGAACTAAGTTGTGATAATTATTACAACCCTGCAATATAAAATTAGATTTTGTTAATTTGTCAGTGTACCCTGTAATGTTAAGATCAATTACCGTTATTTGGTTTTGTTTGTGTATACATTTTGTTGCTGTTTTTATTATATTTTCGTAAAAACGTGCTTTTGAAGCTGGTCACGAATTTAAAACATATAAGAAATATTTGGTTTTTAAGTGATTTTTTGGTGTTTTTTGAAGCTAAAAGGTAAGTAATGAATGTTTTATTCCATTTAATGTTAGAATACATCAAAATATTTAGTTAGAAATGGCCAGAGGTACTTGGAGTTCGGATGCCGAGCGAAAATTGATCCAACAAATGAATACTGATGGAAAAACAGTAATGGAAATTTCCAAGCTACTAAAATGTTCCAGATTCAAGATTTACAATGCACTGGAACACATCAAGCAACATGGCACTACCAAAAATGTCAAACAGCACCCTAGAGCCCGAAAAACTACACCCAGGGAGGATAGCTTAATTTATAAATCAGCTGCTAAAGATCCTTTCAAGAGCTCAAGTAAAATTAAAAATGAGATTTCATCGGATTTTGGTATTAATATATCGTCCAGGACAATAAGAAGACGTCTGAATGAGAAGAACTTACGTGGGTGTATTGCACAACGTAAACCACTTGTGTCAAAAAAAAATATTAAATCCCGACTGGCGTTTTCAAGAGAAAATCTCAATAAGCCGATGACGTTTTGGAAAAATATACTTTGGAGCGACGAGTCGAAGTTTTGTCGCTTTGGTTCTGATGGAAAACAGTACGTATGGCGTCCTCCAAACCTGGAGCATCACCCAAAGTACACCCTTAAAACGGTTAAGCATGGTGGTGGAAATGTCATGGTGTGGGCAGCATTTTCCTGGCATGGTGTAGGTCCCATTCAGAAGATTATCAATAAAATGGACCAGCATATTTACAAAAACATACTGACAAGCATCATGATACCATTCGCTGAAGACAACATGCCTCTAATATGGAAATTTATGCATGATAATGACCCTAAGCACACTTCACGCCTAGTGAAGAGTTGCTTAGAGGAAAATAATATCACAGTTCTGAAATGGCCAGCTCAATCCCCGGATCTCAATCCAATTGAGAACTTGTGGAATGATGTTGAGGAGCACGTACGAGCAGTAAAGCCAAAAAATTTGACTGATTTATGGGAAGAAATTCAAAAGGCTTGGTATGCCATTCCAAAGGAGCGCTGTATGGCCTTAGTTGAAAGTTTACCCAGGAGATGCGCTGCTGTGATTCAAAATAAAGGATTTCCCATCAAATACTAATATTGTTTTATGAAGCTGAGCTTTACTTTTGTGAATTAACTTTTATTTTGCCTATGTCCTAAATTCATGACCAGGCTTAAACTTGTATTAATCTGTATAATATGTAAATAAAAATTGGAAACTAAATATAGGTAACAAACTATTGTTGATTTTTTTTCATAACATTACTAGGATCTTTAAAAAATAACATGGATCTAAAATTTGTTCGATAAGATGTAAAAATTATCAGAAATATATAAGTGAAATGTCGTGTCTTAAATTCGTGGCCACCACTGTATTACAGGGACAAAAAAAAAGTTGCAAATGTACTCCCCTAAAATTAAAGTTTGATATGTTTTAAGCTAATTCCCAAAATATTTCGGTTCAATTTTTTAATTTACGTAAGCTAGACCATTTTTAAAATACCTCCAAAAATATGGTATTCGATGGACAATATACATAGTTTTTAACTTTTTGTCAAAAAACTTACAACATATGATAACAAAACGACGTCTAATACATATTGAACAAAAAATTATTTAAAATTTGTTTTCATTCTCGCGAAATTAAAATATTAGTAATATTTTCAATGATTTTATTGTAAACAGTATTTTATTAAAGTTTGAATATTTTGGACATTTTTCATCGTAAACTATATTTTAGGGCATCATTGTAAAGGTCTCATTAAATTCTATTGATATATGTATTCATTTAACCTTTTAAATGAACAAATAATATCTTGGGATTTCCGGTCCATAATTGGTTAAGTTAATTTTAACGGCAAATAAATGGTTATTTAAGTTTATAAATGTCCCCAAAAGCATAAATTGATCAAAAAAAAACTGTAAATTCGTGTAAAATAGCGACTAAATTTCAAAAACTCCTTTTCATTCGATTATTATCGCGGTTTTAAATGAGCTTAATATGTTTTTCATAAACTTTATCAAAATTTGAGCGTAATGAGTACCAGTGCCCCTTTTTCAACCACCTGGCCACTTTTTTGGCCCCTTTTTTAAATGGCGACTAAATGGCGACTTTTTAAGACTATGTGTTAAATGACGAAAAACTAAGTCTTTAGAAATATATCGACCCATTATATATTAATTTTATCAAATAAATTAATCTTTTTGGGATTATTTCACTGTATATTGATATAAACAACCGCGGAGAACTTATAAATCTACTGAAACTGTTAGTAACTAAAAATAATAAAAAGTTTATGAACAGCTATTTTTATCATCATATGCCGAATCTTTTTGGATTGGTTTGAAAAAAAAAAAAAGATTCTATGAATACTTATTTCTTAATTTACATTTTTCCATTCCTCATAGCAATCCCTCGGGGGAACGTTTGGTTTGTCTCACAGGCTTCAGTCAATACTTGTAGCTCCATGCATTCCGTCCTAAATTTGTCCGACTGAGATCTGAAATACTGGATTATGAGTGAAGAATTCGTACAAAAATACAAAAGTTTAATTAAAAGAGGATTGTCCTTTAACTTCTTTTGTTAATAATTTTGTATTTTTTTTTTTTATTTTTTGCAATAATAAAAATAGTTGTAGAATAATTATTTTTTTTTTTTTATTAATAAAACTGAATTTTGAGGTTTTCCTTAAAATACAATTATTTTTTTTTTTGGTATCAAATAAACAAATTTTAAATAGTTTTTTTTAGGTTTTAAAACAGTTGGCCCTTTTTTTAAAAAAAAATCCCCTTTTTTGGACACTTTTTAAAAAATCTCAATGGTAACGTTGATGAGTACTCCCATGCGATTTATTTGCAAAAATTTCTAATTTAAGCTTTTGAGAACTAAATGCATAAAATTGACCCTCTAGCTCTTAATGGGTTAATTACGTGTTATCTTCAATAGTAACAGGATAGACCATTCCTATGGTACATTATAACCAAATATATTTTGAAAAATGTCCGAAATATTTAAAATGACATGTTTGAAAAAATAAAATATGATAAAAAATGTTAGTAAAATCTTAATATTCTGCGACTGAAAAGTGACATAATAATAATTTAACCCTTCATGATACAGATGTTTCAATTGTCACATTCGTAACAAATATGGTCTGGCCAGACCAGCTCTGTAATTTTATATATTTTAATCGAATTTTTGGTGATTTTTTTTATATTATTGCATTTATGTAACTATATTCTAGCATTACTACCACATAGTTCTGCAAGAAATTATATTTTCCCATCGATAAACTTCACGTTAGTCTCCTTGTTTTGAGTCTACAAATGCATAACATTTTCCAAACATTTGAGGTTTTATCGGTACTAAAATCATAACACAAAACATGAACGAATAGATGGAAAATCATAAAATAAAATGAATAAACTGATGAGATCTCAGTTTAAAAGTTTTTAATAAAATAAAATACAATAAAAAAAGAACGAATAACATCGTCAAACCATATAATATTTCACACAAAATATAACTGGTCCAGCCAGAGCATATTTGGTACGAATGTGACATGTACACTAATTTATCCTCATAACTATCCTTGTGATAGGTTTATCGTTCTGGTTTTTTCACAGATCGTTAGAAAACAAAATTGTAGGAAGGTATCTGAAATTTCAAGTCTCTAGCTTAATTATAAACATATTAAAACAACATTTAAATTTGCAATTGGTCTGGCCAGACCAGTTTGTAAGACGAAGGGTTAAATAAATATTGTTGGTCGTAGTATGCCTCTATTATAATTTGAAGTTAATTTTCTTATAACTAGAGGTATTTTAAAAATGGTCCAGCTCACGTAAATCAAAACATTGAGATGTAATATTTTGGGAATCATATAAGAACATACTAATCTTCATTTCTACAGGGGTACATTTGCAACGTTTTTTCGTGAGGCACTTTAATATACATATATACTGCAATTGAATGCAAGTATTTAAACACATAGATTCTTATATTTATTTATATTTAAAATTGAATACATCAAAATTCAGAAATGTCCAAACTTGACTATAAAATTTTGAGTGATTTTGATTTCTTTGAATTGTTTCAAGAAAATTTAAATTTTTAATAAATAGATAATTTTTAATTTAACAAGATTGTTAACTGAAACGAAATCTCCCCTCAAACGTACCTTTTATTCGCCTTTTCTGTTTAAATACCACAACGACAAAACACCTCACTATTTGTTAGTAAAGTGGAACTTTTTAAAATCGTCAAGCTGCTATTGTAGAGTGTAACACCAAAAAAAAAAAAAAAAACGAGAAATATAAATTGTAGCAATACAAGATGAAGAAAAAGTATCAAAAGTCTTCTTTTCTACTTTTTAATGGCTGTCGTTATACAGCTCTTAAGTAGAACGTTTAGTATTGGTAAACCGCATCTAAATGTTCTTTTTAGTGTTTATAAAAAACCGACTTTTCAAAAAACCGGTTTAACGGTTAACCGAAAATTGGGTAAAATTAAAAAACCGGTTTTTCGGTTAACCGTCTACTAAAAAACCGGTTAAACCGGTTAACCGACATTTTAATAATTGCTCTAATTTGAAGCATAATAAAAATATTTTTGGTTAAAAAAAGTGTTTTTCAACTTATTGGTTTAACCATGTACCAAATAATAAGCAGTGCACTGCAGTGTTATTTATAAATCGCGATTGATTTACATCGCAAATTTATAAAAATATTTTTAAAAACAACTTTTTTGACATCTTTTATCCTATAAAGTATTTTTTAAGATTTTTTTTTCTAGCTTAAAAATAAAATTTTGCAAAAAGGAAGCTTTAGACCTAGGATAATGTACTTTATATTATGATTTATATTCTCCGCTTTTAAAGTTTTTCTCTTAAGGAAAAGTTTTTATAAAAAAATATGTTAAAAAAATATCTGCATAAAATTGGAAAAATAATTAATATTTTTTTTGCTAAAAAGGGATTTGTTTTTAATTTTTAGAAGATTATTAATCATTTAAAAGTAATTTTCTGCATTTATTTAGATCTACTTTTGAAGTCTTTTTTCCCATTATATTATACAAAATCTTATCTTTCACTAAAGCTATACATTAGTAGGTTATTTTTTTTTCTTTTGGAAAATTTCATTCGCATGAAATTAACGTTTTTGTAAATGGAATGCTTAATTATCTATATACATATTTATTATACATACAGTTTTAAAATATATTTAGCTTCCAACAAATAAATATATCTATCACCTGACTACTTGTTAACTCAAACAGCAATAATTTTTAGTAGTTTCAAAATATTTTCTTATATTTTAAATTCAGAAAAAAGCAACTAAAGGACGAAATTTAGTGATATTTTTAGCAAATTTTTGAAACCGGTTAACCGACACATAAAAACCGGGTAAACCGGTTAACCGAAATTGAATATTTCAAATTAACCGGTTCGCAAATAACCGAAATTTGAAGAAAAAACCGGTTTTTCGGTTAACCGGTTAACCGGTTTATAAACACTAGTTCTTTTCCTCAATAAAAATTTAAGAAAAATGCACTCACTCATTAACAATATTTTAATTTATTTTTATTTTATTTGGAAATAAATATAACAGCAGTTTTTATGTAAATATGTCTGTAAAGTAAATATTTATTTTGTATTTTTTATATTGGTTTTTTAAAATTAATATAATGATATTAAACAATTTTGATGGATATTTTAGTTTATGACGCAATTTTGTTTTAGACATTTTCCTGCAGTAAACTTCACATTGGATAAATTTGCGTCGCAATAAATAAATAATTTCTTAGTGGTGAAGGAAAATTAATTTATTTTTAAATACACTAGCTTAAGGTGATTTGCTTATTATTCCCCTTTGAGTCTTCCACTATCCAAGACTTGTTCACACTATTTGCATCTCACTTGTCACTTTAATGTGCATAAATTCCATACAAATGTTAGTATTATGTTAATATTTAACACAAGTAAGTTGTATATAAATAAAAACAAAATTATGTGGATCGAAATGGTGTAGGATATCATATGGTAGGGCTTGACCGACTATATCTTCTTCTCTCGTTTATATCCTCACATTGGCCATAATTTAAAGAACACAGGTCAACACTAAAAAAGTATCTGGAAAATCATGTTGCAGATATCGTAGGTATAGTCATCCTAGGTACTAAGCAATATTTCGGTTTGGTACTCATTTACCTCCCTAATTCACCAAAAATCGTAAATATTTCCTATACTATTTATCCGATTGCAATGATTAAGGTGTCATTTAAAAGCTCTTAAGGGCGCATTTAGAAAAACAAAATAAAAATAACATAAAAGTATCATAAACACAATTTTTTAAGTATTTTGTAATTTCTTGTGCAAAAAAAAAAAAATCGTGGAAATAATTTTTCTTAATAGCCGGCCTTCGGCCGGGCGGAAAAGTTTTTAACTCTGTGGTATGTCCAAAAGCGGCTTCGCTAACGTAATTCTTCGTTTTTACCCAACTTTTTTTATAACGAAAATTTTTTTGATACGAGTTTCTTAGGGAAATTTGATTTTCAAAGCCCTATAACTTCCAAAATATTTATTTGCGGCCAACAATTTTTACATCGTTATATTCACCGTTAAAAGTACTATCAACGGCAAAAGAAAATCAAATAAATTGGAGCTGAATTAGGGTGGTCTATTTATACCTTCGGTTTTTTCCATCACGTCACATTATTAACCCATTGAGGACCAAAAAAAATATAGTGCCATGATGATTTTTTAGGTTATAAAATTTTCCAAGTATTAGGTAAAGCAGATTAGTTACTCATGTTTTATAGACAAGACCCATGTCTACAAACTACAAAAGTGTATTAATAGTCAAGTCTCTAACTTGTCATAGTCCCTAGAAGTATATGTATATGATTAGTGGTGTCCTAAAGTCAAGTAACTGATTTGGGACAGTCATCATAGACTGCTGGAGAAATTCGTAAATCGAGTTCCATACAGTGAAGAAGTTTTTATTGCTTATATTCCATATTCCTTTGTACGCCTATAAATCCCTATTCGGGGTAGTATACTTGAAGCTCGTTTCACAACAGACACTTGGGACAACATAGTTCACGCATTCATAAATTCATGGCCACAGAGCAAAGAACAATATCCGAACGTATAGTCTCTCTATTGTCTAATGGTTTCAAATCTAGTAGCCGCGTTAAAAATCATTCCTCTACTAGCGAGGTCAATGGGAGTAAAATGTAAGAAAGTCTCTATAGCAGCTGTGGGTGTTGCTCTCAACGCTATCGTGATACACATCAGTGCTATTCTCTTTAGTTTCCCAACCAGTTCTCTAGTAACAACCTTCGTTAAAGATCAGACCACATGAATATAAACAAAGTGCATATTTTGAACATTTTAGGAAGTTCTTAATAATCACTTCCAAAAAAAGTAAAAATAAATAAATTTTTACCGGGAAAAATGGTTTTGTAAACAAATTTTATAAACATAGATTTAAAGGAAATACTTCAAAAGAAGTGAACAAGATGTTTAAAAGTAGAACATCCTTCCAATGACAACCATGGGTTAAAAAATGAACTTCTGCAGCTCTTTTTCACCACTAAGTACTTCCTTCCAATGACAACACAATGTTAAAATCATGACTTTTCAGCTCTTTTTCAGTTCTTTTTTTGATGGGAATGTTTGAAATACAAAAATTACGATGCCAAATTCGATGTGATTCGGTTCATTATTTACCACAGTTTCATGTAAGATTCTTCGAGAAAATCACTTTGAAGCCTATATGTAATGGGGTATTATATGGTACGGCTTGGCTAACTATAGCTTTCTTAATAGTTATACATATTTGAATTTATGACGCTGAAATAGCGAATGGTTTTTCATTTCATCTTCAAGTTAATTTTGATTTCTAAAATATATACTAGCTAAAAAAAAAAACTGAAAGAAAATTGCTTAATAAATAAATGTAAACATAATTAAAGTTGTAATGTAAAAAATCTAATTTCTTTCTTGCTGATAAAAAATGTCAAACCCATATCTTGCCTTAAAAACTAAATAAATGTTCAAAAACTTCTTTTTTTTTAACAAACAAAAAATAATATTATCTTGTTTCCTTAAGGACTATTACTTTCTCTGTAAAGTACTTATTTTTTTTTTTTTTTTTTTTCAAACATTTCTTTGCAACTAATTTAATGAAATTTTATTATTTCTTTCGATAAATATTTCATCGAGGGTAGTGGAGCGAGCAAAGTAAGGAAGACTTAATAAAAAGAAAAACTTTCTATTAAAAATATATTTCAATCAATGACTTTTTAATATATATTTTTTTCTTCTTTGTTACTTTATGGTATTTGTGTTCCAAATCTTTTTGACAATGATGTGTTTTTTATTGAAATTCTAGTTGTTTCCTTGATATTCAAGAGAACAACATAAAGTAAAAAAGAGAAAAACTAATATAAACATTTTATTTTTTTAATTTAAAAAAATAAAAAACAACATTGACACCAAACGGAACTAAAAACAGATAAATAAAGTTGTACATACAAATGCTAATACGAGGGTAATAAGAAAAGTTGTTTTTAAGATTTTATTAGATAGAAAATAGTTGAAAGCAGGTCTAAATCATAAAGCAAACAACTGAACACAAAATAAGAGTATAGGAGATCTATAGCACTGTGTGTAATTTTTTAAGTCATGGAAATATAACCATATACGGACACCACTACGTGATAAAATACCAAAAAAAAAAAAAAAAAAAGACCCGTGTCTCCCAGTTTTTCCCAAAGTCATGGACTTTTTTTATGGGCCCCAAAGATTTGGGGCCTCGGTGTCATTTTTGCAAAGAAAAGTGATAATTTTCTCAGGCTTATATCTTTCAAACCATTTTCGGTAAATTGTTCAATTTTGCGGCTACCTTAGCGCTACCTAAACGGTGTTAAGAATCATTCCTAGGAAGTTCATATGTTTTAGAAATTTGTTTATTTAGATCTTAGGTACATTTTTGTAGTTGATTGTTTCCTTGAATTTTTAACGGTTTGCTATCTATGGACCTGAACAAGGGAAAAAAGGTAAACAAAAAATCGAATTTTTTAAAGTTTTTTGCGATTTTGATCTTTAAGATGAAGTTCTTTTTGATTTTATATGTTCAATTTTTGTTCTTTATGAGCCTGAGAAAATGATCACTTTTTTGCAAAAATGACACCAAGGCCCCAAATCTTTGGGGGCCCATAAAAAAAGTCCATGACTTTGGGCAAAACTGAGAGACACATGTCTTTTTTTTTTTTTGGTCTTTTATCACGTAGTGGTGTCCGTATATGGTTATATCCCAGCAGGAAAATATGTTAGTGCTTCCTCCCAACAGGCCTATCTGAATGCCTCCGAACAAATTTTAAACCCATTCCTTTTTGACTTCTGTAAAAATTTCTTAAAGAATGCTTCGACTTCCTTTAAAATGAAATTCGGTACTAATTCTTGCTTCCATTTCATTAGATGCGAAATAGAAGGTGTCACTCACCTACTAACTTTCTCATTACAAATAGAAAAAATTGTAATTACGAGACTCAAAACTCATTTAGTCTTGTTTCAATTGTCGATAAAGAAGGTAGTCCGCATGTCTTTTTTTTAAATATATTTCATACTCTTTTTTAATAGCATTGAAAATATAAGAGAGCATATTTATTTATTTAAGAGTCCTTGCCTTTTCGCTTCTTTTGGAAAGGGAGAAGGGAAGGCCTTGCTCCCAATGACACGCCGTGTAAAAAAGAAATAGTGTTGCAATGCGAGTGACAGGCCTTGTGGATCCTAAATAAGGCATTTTAGAATGTTTCTTTAGCCCTTCTATTTCCGACTGGGATTTTTTCTTGTGGCACTGTGTAGTTTTACAAAAATTTGGACAGTATTAAACAGTTTGCTACATAATATTAAATGTGACCACATAAATTGCGTTACTAATTAAAATCAATTTCCCTATGATTTTTCATACTAACCTCCAAGGAAATATGAAAATATCATAGTTTAATGAAAAAAACTACTAATACTTTGGCAAAAGAGAGACACAAAGACAAAAGCACAAAAACATATACATATGTAACGACAACAAACTTAATATATAACACAACAGCATCTTAGTTTTTTTATATTGTTTACCCTAATAAAAATACTAACAGACACACTTACACATTCATTTACAGACATCAATACATTGTTGTCTACACAAAAATATAATAAACATGTCCTTACACAAATACTCACACAACTACTTTTGCATATATACATATGACACCAATACTTATGATGTTATTTTTACACTTACATTATTTCCTTGCTTTATATTTTTTCTTATTTATCATGACTACGAATACAAATAAAAGTTTATATTACAAACACAAGAGGAATAAAGACTGATTGCCTGCCTCACTGCTTGAGTAGAGGAGTAGGAAGAGGCTGTATGGTAAGGAAATGGTAATAAAGCTGAGCTCAGCTGTGATGTGATGTGCTGCCAAGTTGAAAGTTAATTTAAACAGAAGAATAATATGATACGAGAGCAACAACAGCAACAACTACTATATATATTGTTATAAGTACAAATGAAATAAATAGAGCAAAACAACAATGAAATCAATATTCAATATTATAAATTGTTCCAATAATCTTAAAAAAAAATGAATGACTAAATGAGAAAATATTATACAAATGAAACCAACGTAAACACAAAAAAATAAATATGACAATAATATAAAGATGTTTTAAAAAAATATATATTTATAAATATTGTATACATTGTAAAGTAAAAAATAAGTTGCCTCTTAAATAGAAAGTAAAATAATAAAAGAGAAAAATAATACATTTACTTAGTTGTAAAGGCAGGGGTTAAAAGAATGTAGGTATTAGATGGTTAAAAGTAATCTCAAAAGGTGAAACTCAAAATCAAGGAAGTATAAGAAGTTCGAAGATAGTTTTTTAATATAGATAGACAATAACATTAACTAATATATATTACGTTTATACGCACGATTATTGCAAATAAAAATAGCTTGCAAATAAATAAATCACTGTTTATACGCAAATTGCAAAAAAAAATATATTTCCTTATTTAGCGTGCCAGATGGGAAAAATTAAACTACTATCATCGAAAAATCTATGAAGTGGCAACGCTGCACATTGGGGTAAAAGGGGTCGAAAATGGCGGTAAGTTCAGGTAAAGGCGAAATCAATATTTTAATGATCACGTTTTATTTTTTTATTGATTATTAGTTAAAAAAAATCAGTTTTAGAATTTTTAGATTTTTTTTAGCAGAATGGTAATGTCTGTCCGTCCGTCTATACATCAGAGTTAAATGGGACGAAAATTATGCATAATTCAGAGAAGGGTAGTATCAACACCTTAATGATCACGTTTAATTTTCCTATTTATTAATAAGTAAAAAAATGCATTTTTAAAATTATATCATTAATTATATTATATATTATATAATTAAAATCTATACATTTGGATTAAATGGAACGAAAATTAAGCTTAATTCAGGAAAAGGCGATATCCAAATTTTGATGATCACATTCTATTTTTTCTATTTATTAGTTAGTAAAAAAATGCATTTTTAGAATTCTAAAATATTTTTTGGCAGCATGGCAATGTCCGTCCGTCTATCTATACATTTAGGTTAAATGGTTCGAAAATGCCACTTAATTCGGGGAAAGGTGAAATCAAAATTTTAATACTTTCATTTGGTTTTCATATTAATCAAAAAGTGGAAAAAAATATTTTTCAATTTTAAGTTTTTTTTTGCAAGAATTCTTATGTCCGTCCATCTGTCCGTCTGTTTGTTAATTTTTGCCAACTTTCCAATTTAAAATCGTTTAACTTTTGACTCAATAAAGATAACGAATCAAGATTTCCTTTGTTCGATAGGTAATTTTGCTTTCTAACCAACTGCATAAAATATAATAAAATCGGTTGAAAATATTTGGCTATATATGGAAAAATTTTAACCAAGATTGAGATTTTTGAAAATTAAAATGTATATACCTCGAAAAATATATAAGATAAGTAGTACATGCAAGCATGTTTTTTAAAGTAAGATATAAAAATTTTGGAAATCGTGTAAGGAACAAAAATTCTCTAGTGGTTAAACATTTTCCATGACACTATTACCCCATTTTAAACCCCGATAGTTCCGCTCCTGATGAGTATATTGGATCCTAAAAATGCTACTGTCCTCTGCTATGCCTATGTGAAATTTCATGCAAATCCAACCAGCCGATTAGAAGTTACAGATTAATTTTGATTCTTCCCCAATGTTTAATGTGTGATAAAGCAATGAAAATGTCTACACTTAAGCTGTTTTTGTATGAAATCTACTAGAGCTTTTTTGAAAAAAATAATTATTTTCTCAAATCGGACTATATATGCGCACGATTTTTTTTTTTTCATAATATTAAAGTGGACAATATATACTATTTTTCAGAATATTTTCAGAGCAAACATCCTATAACATTTTAAGTTGCATTCCATGAAAATTTAAAATTGATTATATTTTGGGACAATTTTCAAAAAAAATTACAAAAGTATTTAGACAAAATAAGTATAATTTACAAATACTTGAAGAGAATTACATTTAAATATCAGTTGATGGTTTCATTTTAAAATGTTTCTTTAAAACACATTTTATTTAAAATAAATACACTGAAAGCTGATGAAAATTTAATTTTTTACTAAACAAATTTAAAAAAATTCTTAACTTTGACAGCTCTTCATAAGAAAACAACACAACCTAGCTTAAAGATTTTAATTGATATTGACACATAATTTTTTTTTTTTTAATTCGGAACCCAACTTTATTACAAAACTTTAAATTTTAAAATTCAATTAAGCGCCACTTTTGACGCATTTTACCCCAACGCACGCTTTATTTACAATTAGCTTTACTAATCACGATTAGTTTTCGTGTGTTACTAACTCGAAAATATAATACTAACTCACCTTTTATACTGCAAAATTTTCATATCATATTTGTAATTGTGATTATACACTGAACTAAAAAGGTACATAAATACAATGAAAAAGTTTATAGTATCAATGAATTTGTGCACTAATTTTGACCCTATGTACAGGTTCATTGAGACAATGTATTGCCATACATTAATATTCAAATTCAATGTACAAGTTCATTGATTAAATTTATTCTTACATTGAATCAATGAACACGTTCATTAAATAAAATAAATAATTCCAGTGAACAGTACATTGATTTCAATGAACTCATATTTTCTTCCAATGAAATTATACATTGAAAACAAATTATAATAATAGGCTTGTTCTGTATTTTTGGTTTTTATTTTATTTTAAATTAAATGATTAAATTGTATGATATTGAGTTAATATAAGCAAAAATTAAATATAATTTTCTTAATATAGTAAATGCCATAAATATAATACAGTGTTTATATTACATTTGACAAAAAAAAAAAAAAAAATGTACATAAACAAAATAAATGATACAGATGTGATCGTGTTTGCTTTGTCATTTATTTTATAAAGTAATTCCTGTTGTCCTCTACATTGCTCAATGATGGTATGGAATATCCATTTAGACGCCACATTGATATGAGAACAGCATTATCCTGAACAAAAAAGTTAAATAAAATTTTTAAAATTCGTTCAATGGCTTAACATTTTGAAACTAGTTACTTACGAATTGAATCAATCTTGGTTTTGAAATCACGATAATTTTTGAAAACTCGATATTTGAGGCTAATAACACATTCCTCTGCGTCTTAGTTGTTTTATCTATACAAATATAAATTAAACTTATTAAACTTACGCGTAAGGAAGGCAAGTCTCCAAATTCCTGTTTTTGAGTAATTCATTTAATTTGGTATATTCAATTATGCTGCACGACTTCTCCTGTGTGATAAAAGCAACAAACTGAGTTGTTTTTGTTTTACTTTATTTCCCGTTAGAAAGCATTTATTTCAACATAATTTAATGAAATATTTCATTGGTTTAATGTTTTTGTTCATTGTGTAATGCTACTTCTAAATTAAATCAATGTATTAGTACATTGAATAACCGAATTCAATGAACTAATACATTAAATCAATTAACTGATTTACTTATTTTATTAAGAAATAAATTTAATGATTGGTTTCAATGTAATGTTCATAATAGCGTCAATTTTTTAATTGAATTTTAATGAATATTTTCATTGAAGCAATGAATTCGTACATTAAGTTTATAAATTCTCGGAAAAAAATTAATGAATTTCATTTAATGTACTTCATTCATTGAAATTACTTTTTTCAGTGTAGAGACTGCAGATTATATATAATACATATTATACTATATAGATGTAACTAAATAGTAGACTATAACTTAGTATACAGACTGCAAAATAGTCAGACTATACTAAAGTATGACTAGATTATAGACATAGATTAACTGCATTCATATTGTAGTAAAACAATTTTGTAGTAAGACCATACTATAGTCAAATTGGACTATAGACAGTCCATAGTATAGACAAAAAGACTATAGTCAAACCAGATAACTTTCAGACTAGAGTATAGTCAGATTATACTCTAGTCGGAATAGAGTACAGTACGATTAGACTCTAGTCAGTCTTGACTAAAATCAGAGTAGGCTATAGTTAGACTTGACTACAGATAGGGGAAAAAAACGTGAGACAAGAATACAGTCATAGTAGAATATATTCAGACTATACTATAGTGAGATTAGACTCCAGTCAGACTATGCCACAGTCAGATTTGATCAAAGCCAGACTAAACTACCTGACTTTAATCAAATCTTCCATAATCAAAACCTAATATAATCAAGCTTGCGTTTAACTATATTCAAACTTGAATATAGTCAAACGCAACTATGGTAAGACTAGGTTAAAGCCAGACTTAGCTATAGTCAGACTAGAATAGAGTCCGACTAGACTAAAGTCGGATTATACTATAGTAAGACTAGACTAAAATCAGACTAGAATATAGTCCAACTCGGCTATAGTTAGACTTGTCTATAATCAGAATAGACTCCAGTCAGAGTAGGCTATAGAAGACTTGACATTAGTCAGAGTAGACTATAGTCAGATTAGACTCTGTTCAGATATGAATAGAATCAGAGTAGACTATATTCAGGTTAGACACTAGTCAGACCTGCCTAAGGAGTGCGTTCGAAAAAATCTTAACATATATAATATTCAATAACTTAGAAACGGTTGATCTTAGAGTTTTCATTCTTTTTTATTTAATTGATAATTTATTACAGATCACAGAAAAATATAACTTTTGTAGTTTTAGCCACTAATTATGAACTTGTGAATCATTTTTAGTAACCCTTCCGTTGGAGATTTAATAGTTGCTTTAGTCACTTTTTTGGAACAGTGTGCACATCTTCTTTTAGAATTTTCGGTATTTCGGGACACCTTTTTTGTGCTCTTCAATTCGCTTTTCACAAGAGCTCAATATCTCTCCACTGATCTAAGCTATGGACAATTTGGAAAATTGTCCTCTCTTGATACAAGAACTATGTTATTGATTTGGTACCACTCCAGAGCATTCTTACCGTAGTGACATGATAACAAATCGGGCCAATAATGTGTGGACACGTTGTGCTCTCTTACGAAAGGAAGAAGTCTTTCTTGCAAATATTCCTTGATGCATATTTTGTTATTTATAGATCCGAATGTATCAAATGACTTTCCTGTTTTGCCGCAACTGCAAAAAGCTTATTATACCATGAATTTTGTAAGAAATTTTTTCTGCTTTTGGGTCCTAAATTTATCTTTAACTTATCAAGTCTTTTGGGTCCTAAACTTATCTTTAACATTGCCTCAAGCATTAATAATAAAAAGTTTTGACACAGTAGCTGCGAAAATTCTGACAGCACATAAGTTTTTTCGTCAATTATACAACTTGGGTATTTTTGTATGAAATTTGGTTTTAATTTCCGTGTCCTATTCTTGGCTTCTAAATTTTTTGCAGCATTCCTGTTTGAAATTTGTTGGACTTTATATGTTATCAACTCTGCATTAGCTTTAAGTTTTTGCATCAAATATTCAAATCACTGAGAACTCGTCAATAGGAGTTCCTTTCAATATTCTTTCAATTTTCTGGCCTTTCCAATGTCATGTGGTCCTTTTTTTTCCGAACCAGGTTCATTTCAATGGCCAAATTCTCCTGTTACTGTCTAATAACATTTGAAACAGTTTGACGGCAGAAATTTAATTCTGTGGCCAATTATTTGTAGGATCTATTTGGATTTTTTTTTAAACTTTTTAATAATTTGTAGCACGTACATCTTTTTTGTCACTCATTTTGATCAAAATCACGACAAATCAACATGGTTAAAAATTAAAAATAATAATTGATGAATTTTTCTATCATAAATAGATCAAAAAAAATTTTGAATATTGATTCCGAAAAAAGTTATGAGGCAAAACGTGTGCACTCCTTATAGTCAAGCTAGACTACAAGTCAGACAAGACTATAGTCAGACTAGAATATAGTGATATTATAGTCCAGTCAGACTATGTTATAGTCACACTAATCTATAGTCAAACCAAAAGACTTGACTATAGTTAGACTCACTATATTATAGTCTAACTAGAATATACACAAACTTAACTATAGAGTAGATTATAATCAGGTTACCCTCAAGTTAGACTAGAATATTGTCAGCTTAGACTATAGTCTGACTATATCAGACTGGACTGTAGTTAAACTCGACTCAAGTAAGACTATAGTAAAATTATAATTCAATCAGACTTGACTATGGTCAGGCTAGATTATAGTCAGAATCAACCATAGTTTGATAAGACCATAGTCAGATTTGATTCTAGTAAGACAAGGATATAATCAGACTCGACAATAGTCAGACTATGCTATAGTAAGACTAGGCTATAGTCAGATTACATTATAATTAAACTAGTCAAAGGTCTTGACTGGATTATAGTCAGGATAGAATTATGAGAGACTAGAATATAAATAGACTAAAATATATTAACATTATTATATTATATTAACCTGACTAAACTATAGTCAGGCTAGGAACGAAATATACCCTAGCTAGTCTATGGTCAGCCTGGACTATAGGTAGAATATACTCTAGACCAGTGTCGATTAGTCTCCAGACCAGATTATCGACTTGTATATCTCTTTGGTGTTGCACTCCACCAGTTTCTTCGAAAGAATTTCATAAAGTTTGCCAAAAATCTTTCCAATAAACAAGTTATAACTCTTCATCTCCTATATAAGTTTAACAAATTTTTAAGATTTAATTCCTTAAAACTCTGCCTTGAAGACATTGTTGGCACTTGTTTTGTATATTCATTTTCCCTTTTCTTTTTCTGCTGCTGATTATTATTATTATTTTTTGTTTTTCATTATGCTATTTTAATCTTTTAAACCCCTTTAACTAACAATACCCTACTTTTTTTACTCTGCACTCTGTGTGTGTGTATAATACGAATACGATGAGGGTAGGGGTGAATGAATGAGTTTGTATGGGTCTCTTCTATATTGTTACAGTTTGTCTTCTTCGTTATTTTGTAATTTTCATTTTGTTTTTATTCATTGCAGTCCAATTCATCATGTTGCCAAAGCAGAAATGCTTGTTTATATTTTAGGTCGATTAAAAAGCTACAAAAATAGAAAAAAATTTATATACATACATATATTTTTCATCAAATGTAGGCCAAATGTGTTGACTTACATTACTTACAATAAATATATATATACTTGGATATTTCTATGTATACCTATAGTATTTATTTATGTATATAAATGCAAATTGTTATGTGTGTATATATGGTGATATGTGTATATTTACATCACATTTAGAATATGGTTTGAAAAAAACAGACACCAAAAACATGAGAAGAGACAACATGCATTCAAAAACATCCCTTATACAAACATATACAAAATCACATTCTAACATATCCTTTTAAACTGGGGCTAAATCATATCAGATGCTTTGCATTTCTAAGTACTTGACAGTATATTTTAGTTTTTGTTTGTGGAGAGTAAAAATCTGTTGCTTTTCGTACCGGCAACTAAGTAAAAATAACCCACACATTTGAATACCTATACACATACAGTTACATTGTTACTCATGCATATGTGACGAGATTAAACTTTTCCATGTCTTTAGCTAGTTGTAGTGCAACTACCGCAATGAAACATTTTATTTACAAATTGTAATAGAAGCTTCATATGACAATCATTTGGAACCAGTTACCAGATATAGCAAATGCCAAATGATGTGATGTTTCCCAAAAAAAAAAAACACAAATGCTAAATCTTAGCAGTAATTTTTGTTAAACGGAAGTATATATTTTTGATTTAGAAATTGGGAAATGAAAAGATTTTAATTATTTTCTTGTTAAATGAAAAATTATAGTTCTCATTTGAATCGCATAATGATTCTTACAATGTGATTAGGTTTATTAAAGAAAATTTGTGTTGGAATTTTGTTTAAAAAGATTTTTGATAAGGAAAATATCATTGATTAAACTTATGTTTCTCAAAAGCTAAACAGTTCACCAATGAATATAATAGATAAAAGTCAGATTATACTCCAATTAGGCTATAGTCAGATTAGTCTGTAGTCTGACTTGACTATAGTAAGACTAGACTAAAATAACGTACTGTCAGACTTCAGTCAGACTAGAATATAGTCGGACTTAACTATGGTCAGACTTGATTATAGTCGGACTTAACTATGGTCAGACTTGATTATAGTTAGACTAGACCATAGTAAGTCTTGGCTATAGTAAGACTTGACTACAGCCAGACTAGATTAGTATCCAGTCAGTCTAGGCTGTAGCCAGACTAGACTATAATCAGGCTATACTTTAGTCAGACTAAACTATAGTCAGTCTAGACTATAGTCAAACTAGACTATTGTCAGATTAGTTCCAGCCAGACTAAGCAACGGTCAGACTATTGTCAGACTAGGCCACGGCCAGACTATAGACAGACTATATTCAGGCTAGACTATAGTCAGACTTGTCTATAGTCAGGCTAGACTATAGTCAGTCTAGACTATAGTCAGATTAGACTATAGTCAGTCTAGGCTGTAGCCAGACTATACTATAGTCAGGCTACCCTTTAGTCAGACTAAACTATAGTCAGTCTAAACTACAGTCAAAATAACCTACCGTCAGACTGGGCTATTAAATTAGATTATAGTCAGACTAGACTACCGCTAGACTATATTCAGGCTAAAATATAGTCTGACTAAACTATAGTTAGATTAGTCTTCAGTCAGACTAGACAGTAGTCAGACTATACTATAATCAGACTAGACTATAACCAGTCTAAACTAAAGTCAGTCCAGACTATAGTCTGTATAGATTATAGTCAGACTAGACAATAGTTAAATTAGTCTTCAGTCAGATTAGACTATAGTCAGGCTAGACTAAAGTCAGACTAGACTACAGTCAGATAAGACTATAGGCACACTAGTCAATAGTCTGTCTTGACTATAGTCAGACTAAACTACAGTCAGATTGGGCTACAGTTACTCTACACTTTAGTCAGATTGGTCTTCAGTCAGACTAGACTATAGTGAGGTTTGACTATAGTCAGTCTAGACTAAAGTCAGTCCAGACTATAGTCAGATTATACTATAATCAGACTAGACAATAGTCAGTCTAGACTATAGTTAGACTAGACAATACTCAGCCAAGACTATAGTCAGACTAGAACACAGTCAGATTGGGCTACAGTTAGACTATAGTCAGTCTAGACTATAGTCAGATAAGACTATAGTTAGACTAAACTATAGTCAGATTAGTCTCCAGTCAGACTAGACAATTGTCAAATTAGTATTCAGTCATACTAATACTATAGTCAGTCAGAATATAGACAGATTAGATTACAGTCAGTCTAGGCTATAGTCCGACTAGCCTATAGTCAGGCTAGGAAATAAGTCACTATATTCAGACTAGATTACAGTCAAATCATACTATAGTTTTAATATTAAATAGTCAGATTTAACTATAGTCGCTCTAGACTTCATTCAGACTCTAATATATGATTATAGTTTGAATATACTATAGTCAGATTGTACTCTAGCCAGACTAGGCTTTTTCCAGATTATGCTATAGTCGATCTAGACTACAGTCAGATCTTAAATTTTTTATAGGAAATAGAATCAAGGATCACAGAAAAAAGCAAAAAATAAATTCAAATATGTTTGTAAATAATTCATTCAATTAACAACTTTTTTAAATTTGTACCTCTCAACAAAATGATTATATCAATTACTAAAAATTCTAAAAAGTGACAGAAACAGAAAAAAATGTCCAATTAAAAAATTAATTAAATCAATTAAGTGGATGATTGAATGAATTAAAATTTTAAATGAGAAATAAAATCGTACTTAAATTTGATTCTTATTTTAGTTTCATTTGAATATATTTATTAAATTTGTATGTAAAATTAAACAACTGTGTTAATTGAAAAATATATGGTAATAATTTGTTCTGTGATCAAGTTTTTTCTTAATGGAATTTTTTCATTCAAATATCGAATTTTTAAGTTTTCATTCCCTTCAATTTTAAGTTATTTATTTCCAATTTAAGCAATAAAATTAACATGATGCTGCACTTTAAAGCTTTAAAAGCCTTTGGCATAAGAATAGAAGCAAAAAACGAAATACTGTAAAATCCGCTTATGAGCTGGTGTAAAAATAAAAACAAAAATCAAATGTAGGACAACTTTATCAAACGCATGCACTTAAACATATAAAACCAAATCCCCTCAAACCAACTTCCAACACTCAGGCAACTGTATTAAAGCAAAACGTCACATATAAACAAGGGTTTACACATCATTTGGCTGTATTACACACATACTTATTATACATATGTATAAGTATTTGTGTGTAAAAAAAAAAAAAAATACTTGCATGAGGTCAAGTTATTTTTGTAAAAACAAAAAGAAACCAAAAATAGATACAATTTTTTTTACTGTTGCTTTTAAAATCGTCGTCTCTCTGTCTGCTAGTGAAAATAAAGAGGTCTTCTTTCACTTTCTACAAGTTGTTTTTATTTTTTTATTTCACAAAACGTATATTTGAGTTTGTTTAAACAACGTATTTAGGTCTTAAAAACTGCAAGTTGTAGACAATCGACAGTTTTGTATTAAAAAACGTGACAATTTTCGAAATCAAAAAGAGTAGGAAATACATTATTTGTCAGGTCACATAAATAGAAAGTAGTTTCGGCTTTATTTAATGTTTTTGCTGGCAATAACAATCTGATGAAATGTAGGAAAGAATAATTTAAGGCTCAATTAAGCAAAAAAAAAAAAAAAAAAAAAAGGAACATTTTGTGGCTTAAAATAATTCAATTTAAACAAAATTTGCATTTTAAATTGAAATAATATTTTTAGGAAATTGGTTACGTATACGTAATGTAAGAATAAATCACGTTTTAGTACAGTGGTTCCAAAACGCTTTCTTTTGAAGATAATTCTGTAACTATTGAACCGTTAGAGATACCTCAATAAAATTTCACATGGTCAGAGCTGAGGTGTTTTCGATTTGTCCTAATGGGTCAGGGGGGAAGTGGGTGGCCCTCCAAAGAAGGCCATCTTGGGATGTAATTTTTTTTAATCACCAAAAATTAATTTATGATATAACAGAAAATAAATTGTATATATAGATAATCCTTGTAAATGAATGTTAAGCCCGCCAAGCAAAAAAAAAACTTAAAAATGAAACATTTATTTCGACCCGAATATCTCTTAAACTGAAAGAGATTAACAAGGACTATCTGAAATAACTTTCAACAAAATTTCGTTAGAAGTTATTTCATTTGAGAGTTATTTCATTATGAAATAACTTCTCATAAAAAATTAAATAATTTCCAATTAATTTCCAATCTACTGGATATTATTTCACAATGAAATGAACTTAATTTTGTATGGAAAAAATCTTGTAGTTATTTCATCTTTTTGGTGGAATTTATTTCATTTGGGATTTATTACACGGTATCGAAATAATGACTAAATATGAAAAAATATGCTGTAATCGATATCAAAATTCAAAAAAAAAAAAAAAAAAATTAAAACGGATAAATAACTAACAGTTTTGTTGATTGAAAGCACAGAGAAAATATAAAAATGTATATTTTAAATGGTTCTGCCCATTAAAATCTCTTTATATTAAATTCCACCGAATGATTCAAAATTTGTTACTTTGAGTTATGTGGCATGGTAAATGGTACTTAATTTATTCGTCACGTTGAAGTATCTCATAATGGATAATTTCCTTGCAATCCCACCAAACACTCTTGTTAGTCGTCAAACAAAGTGAAGTCGTTTGTGGAGGATCGCCTGCCTTTGACCGTAAATTTTTTCACTTGTGGCAATATTCGCCAAACTGCTGGTAGGCCGATTTAACTTATCTTCCAGGAACGTTTTAATCATCTACAAAGCACTTACTATCTGTAGATCTTTCACTTTACATATAGAATTTCTAGTGTTAATTAAAAAAGAACCATCATATAATGCAAAATGATTCCTTTCACATCACTTGGAGAATCTACCCCATAGGATATCGTAATTTCGACATTTTTGTGCACTTCACAAATTCATAATAAAAAAATAACTTAAATATAAGCCAACATATCATTTATTTTTAAAGAAAGTTTTTTAATATCGTGAACCGTTTTGAAAATACAGCATTTAAAAAAAGAGTGGCAAATGCTCCCCCGTCTAACCCGCTGGTGATAATTCTGTACTTTTTTAAGGAGCTAGCCTTTTTCAAATGATTCAATATTTGCATATTTACAACTATATTATAATATAATTAAATAAATACTTCAAAATTAAAGTATTCTGACAAATTAAATTCAAATTTTAAAAAGAAAAATCTAAAATGCAATTTTAATTACGAATAATACAAATTCAATTATTTCATTAATTGAAATTCAATCTATGAAGAAAAATGTAGATACAATTATTCAAATTATATCTTATTTTTATTAATATGTGATTAGTTTATTAATCTTTTATTGTTTTATTTTTAGTATAAATATTAGAAAATTTTAATTTTGATGAATTTAATAATTGATACAATTAAATAAGTATTTCATAATTTTAAGTACGTTTTAGTCTGAGTTTCTTACACATCCCTCTAAAACTATCAAATCTTTATTTTAAGCAAGTTCTGAGCAAGAATTTTTATGAAAATGTTAGTATTTAGACTGGAATTAGTCATGAATATTATGATGCAATATTATACTTTCAATATTTTCTTCGCAGAAACTGAACATGTTTTAAACAGTAGTTGAGAGTATTTTTTTAGGACATAAATCCACTAATTACCCAACAGTCTATTTGATGGCAATTAACCCGCCTTTAGACAGTAAGATTCATTGGTGTATAGTCACCTGCCGCTCTTCACTGGTCACCAATGAGCAAATTGGCAATTTCCACTTTACTGACTCTATGGTAAGCGGAAAGAAGACGAAAAAAATAATCAAAAATTTTGAAAGTGGTTGTATGTGCACAAAAGTTATACTTTGTAGCCGTCAAGGTGATTGTATATGTAAAAAAGTGATACCTCTTAGTGGTGAATGTGCCAATTGTTACATTGCTGACACTTCTGTAGTCATGGAGGTGATTTGTGTGTGCAAAAGAATTACACTATGTTGTCGTTTAAGTGGCAATAGACTTCCTCCTAGGACAAGCCCATGTTAAAGTTATTAGTCACGTAGCTAATAATGTGACTAGTGGTACTCTAATGTAGTCGGTTAGGTAACTTGAACGTAACTACCACCATAGACTGCAGGGTAATCAAATCGCTTTATAACAATCCCTTTATTTTACAGTTTTCAAAAAGTAGCAATACAAGTCAAACATTTATTTTTAAACTTTAAAAAATCATTAATTTCTAACCTAATTCAGTTTACGATTCTCCATGTTTACTATTAAAACGAGTTTCAATTTTCGATTACCCAAAATTAATAGATTTAAAGATATTGAAAAGGGTCAGAAACTTTCATCTAATGTTCATTAGGCTTCACCAAAATTTACCAACTTTCGAATTTTGACCATAACTTCCCCTAAAATTGTTCTCTGAGTTGCAAAAACATATTGTGTGAAATATTATTGAAGTCGGATATCATTAGTAGTGAAGTTTGTAGGGTGTGTTTATATGGGAAAAAGTGGATCTTTTTGCAGTTTTTAGAAAAATGTTGCTATTAAATACTTTGCTTTGAAACTAATGTTAAAAAATTGTAATCTACACATAATTATCAATCAAATAATATATAAAAAGAAAAAATCGATTAACAAGTGTTTAAATTATTACTAATTCCCCAGACCGTTAATGTGTACAACAAAATTTTTAATTTTTTAATAAATGTTTAAATTAAAAGCGATTTTCAATTCAATTTGAACCTTACTTACTGAAAAATACATTTTTGTTTCCGCAGGATAATTTAAACACCTTTTTATGCTCGGTTAAAATTTTTTTAAATTTTTTAAGTCCGCACAGTGGGGTCAAACTCAAATTTTTTGGTGATAAATCTGTATCTCCAAAACTACTGCTCGGATTAAATTGAAATCTATGAAAGAGTTGCAGAGGAGGACTTAAGCTTTCAGAAAAATTATATTGTAGTCACCCTATGATAACACAAGATAAGCTACAGGGTGTCAAAATTGACTACCTCGAGTATGTAAAAGTTTAAAAAAAATCTTAACCTCTACAAATGAAGTCCGATTTTAAAGATTTTTAAAGTTATTTATTTTGCATGGATTTCTATAACATTAAAAAAAATGTAACCCTCAACTAAGCCTGGAGTCTGCTTTTTTTAAACGCCCTTATTCATAAATATATTAAAAGAAAATTTTGTTGATTAATACTCGTATCTTGAACAAATAAAATTACAATTACCTCATTCTTTTAAGCAAAGCCATGACAAACTATCAAAATTAAACATAGAATTCATTGTATCAAAATCCATACAAAAATAAATTCTTTTTCGTTATGTTTTCCTTGCAACTTAAAATTTTTTCAACTTTTGACCATTGACCTCCGTATTTTAAAAGTTATCCTTGTCCAATTTTTAGAAACTTTAGAATATATTTCTTGACAATATGTTTATTATACATAATAATTTTGTTCAGTTTAAATAAAGTAATTGAAATAGTTTTTATCTTTGAGAAATCATTAAATAGACCATATTTTTTCTGTTTAGTGTATAACGAATAAACTGAATGAAAATAAGATCGGGTTATATTTTAGCCTAAAGTCTTTTTAAATCATTCCTCTATTGTCAAAATGAATGTAAAAAATCTGAGTTTTCATTATATTCGGAGATGGACAGAGATGAGGTGTTATTGAGTTGGGAGGAGTACATTTTATTAGAGGGTCAGTTGGGTAGTGGGTGGCCCTCCGAAATTGGGCATCTCAGCTATGAATTTAAAAAGAAAAAAAAAAACATTAAAAAAAAAGTTGCAGTTTTTTTAATTACTTAATTTTAGGACAAACTTTGATATGCCAAAACTTTGATATGATATCATTGTTCGTTTGAATTTCATTTAAAATATCGTTTCAAAACTTAACTTTCCGCTTTTTGGAAATTAAAAAAATACATAATTTTTCACAGAAAAAAAAAAAAATAAATAATAAAAAAAATAATAATATGTAATAACTGAATAAATATTGCCACCTTTTTGGAAAAAATCTAAAAAATATGAATTTTTTAAAGCTCCAACTTCAGATTAATATAACTTATTATAGGCAATTTAATTTTGTAAGAAATCTGGTGAATATTAAAAAAAATATTAAAATAAAACTTAAAGGACAAAAAACACAAGGCTTAAAAAGAGAAAAAAATTATTTTGAGTTGAATATCTCTTAAACTAAAAGAGATAAACGATATCCGTCCATCAGTTTACTCGGCTGGCAGGTTTGCTTTTGCACAAAGAGGAGGTGACAATTTTGAAGATAATGTTATGAAATTTAGTACATATGATTTTTTACTTTTTTTATACAAGAACAAATCATATTGAATTTGGTTACTACTGACCCCATACAAATATCCTCCCGGAATAGAGTCTTAACACAAAGATACCTTAAAAATAGGAATATTTTAAGTTACAGTTCACAAGTTACAAAATTATTTAAATAAAACGGGTTCTGGAACTACGGTATGTTGTGGTAAAAGCCTCATTTAAAAACTACTCACTTACATACTTCTTAATTTTTTTAAATATTGATTTGTTTTTTATCTGAACACTAAATATACATAGTTATCTAATTTTTTTTTTTTTTTTTTTTTTTTTTTTTTTTTTTTTTTGGAATTAAATCTTAAGTCTGTATTCATTTATTGCCAACAAAAGAACATTTTCTTAAAGACCAACAACTATTAAGTAAAATAAAAATTCTGATAAGTTTTAGTTAAAACGTTTCGATAATCCTCTGTTGATATTAGGAAAATGTATTGTATATTTATGCATTATCGTATGGCACTCATAATACATACATAAGTTAGTATATTTAGACACTTAAGAAAGTTATATAAATTTAAACATACTGATAATATACATATGTATGTGTGTATGTAACAATGTTTGTCATATTTAAGTAGAATCTATAAGAAGCATATTGAAACTGTATGTTTACTTTTAATACTCGTATATAAAAGATGGATCACATAAACCTGAATATACATATAATTATATACATATGTATTATGTATATACTCACCAATACCAATGTTATACCTTAAACTCAAATGCTGATAGAGATATTTTTATTAGAGGAGCATAAGTTAGTGTATGTGTGTAGGAGTATTTAAGTCTAGAATATTTGTATTTTTCATGGCAATATGACAATTTTTTTTTTTTTTTATGTAAAGTAATCGGTTTGAAGATTATTCATAAATATTTAATTTTATATGTATGTGTTTAGTATGTGATAGATATTATAAGACAGCATTTGTGCTTAAAGTTTATAGTTTATTCGTGTTTATGTTAACACTAGTAGTTCATATTTTATCCCTTTTTATACTACCTTTTTTTTCAAACATTTTTGCTATTTATAACACATGCATGACATAAACAAATATTTTTGCAATATCCCTAACATAAATTTACTAAAAGAGACATAAACATATAGGAAAAACTTATATTACACACTCAAGGAAATATGTTTAAATGCAGCATCCTACCCATTTGGATGAAGCACTCATAAAAGGACTTTTTATAAAGGAGCTAGTAGGCAGATTTCCAGCTTTTTTATATATGTTAAAATAAATGAGCTAAGAATTTCATTGATTTATTTTTATACCCACCATCAAAAAGATGGGGGGTATATTGATTTTGTCATTCCGTGTGTAACATGTTGAAGGAACCATCTAAGACCCCACAAAGTATATATATTCTGGGTCCTGGTTAGATTCTGAGTCGATCTAGCTATGTCCGTCCGTCTGTCCGTCTGTTGAAAGCAGGATAGCGCTCGAACGGAGCAACGTAGGGAGACGAAATTTGGCACAAATATTTGTCTTATATAAGGTTTGTTTGGGATTGAAAATGGGTAAAATCGGTTCACAAACAAAAAAGTTATGGGCTAAAGACTAGAAACACAGGGTGTCCGTTTTATACTTTTCTGCTGATATTTCTGCAACAAAAGCATGTACGATAGCGAAATTTTGTACATATAGTTTGGGATCGATATCAACTCGGAAGAAAATGGGCGTGGTCCGCCCACTTTACCGCCCACCTCCCATATAAGGTGAAAATCAATGAAATTGTGTTCAAATAGTTCAAGGACTAATGCAAACTCGGAAACAAAAAATGAGCGTGGCCCGCCCACTTTACTGCCCACTTTACCGCCCACTTTACCTCCTTCTCTCATATAACTTAAAATGTGAAAAAGTTGATGGTGGGTATATAGATTCGGCCGGGCCGAATATTTGCGCTTGTTTATTTCTGGAATCTTTTTTTTTTTAATAATTTACTGCCTGTTTCTCTATACCAAACGAAAAATTCGTTTCGAACAAAAGTATAGAAAACAAAATTTAAAATTTATTTGTTGTTTTCCATACGTTTATCCGAAACAGTTAATATTTTTTATAATTATGGCAAATCATTGTAGATTTATAGATCATAACTTAAGATTTTCTCAACACTTTTAAAAATGTATAAATAAATTTCCTTTAGTGTAAATAGTTCAAAATATATAGGAAGGAAACCACTGTAATTTTTTTACTGGTTTGTTGTCGTTAAATGTGAAATTATGCAAAAATAAATTGAAAATGTTAAAAAGGCGTTTCTTGACTAAAAAAGGAGATAACAACAACAGCAACAAATAAGGAAAATATGTAATAAAACACAGGGAAAATTTATAGAAAAAAATAAAACAGCAGCCATAAAATTTGAGTAGAAATTTAACATAAAAAAGAAATTTATAAAAGCCTACAATACAAACAGAAACAATATATAAACAAAAACTATACATTTAAACATATACATACATATATAATAAACACCTATGCATATAAATCACACACACATTTAGTTATGCTGAATTAAAACAAACACACATTAAACAAACAAAAGTAGATTTCATAGACTACCAACACTTTACAGAGCGTTGACATATTACATTGAATTGTTTTTCTTGTTTATTTAACCAGGCTCTTGTGTGTATGTGAGAATCTCTATAATATATACACACATATGTATATACATTTATACACGTTTAAACACTTTGTATCATACATATAAATATTTGTATTAAAATGTAGTTAGAAATAAACAAACAAACAAATATATAAAAATGTAAGGGTTTGTATGTTTGTATGGCTGTACACAAGTGTATTAAACTAAGGTGGCTTGGAGAGCTGCCAGATTTTTAGATTCTATTTGGGGTAAAAATTCAAAAATTAAATCCTCTAACATTAAGGATTTTTGTATAGAAGGAATTAAAACTAAAATTTAAAGCATGCTTAAATATTAGGGTGATCGACTCGGTTTTCCAACCGGTTTTTAAATCGGGTTTTTCAGTCAATGTGCTGTCGGTTTTTTCAAAATGTTAAATTTTCGAATGTCGAATAGACCGGTTTTTTTAAACACAAAACCCGGTTTTAAAAAAACATTTTTATCTCTAAAAACATGCACTAAATATTAAAATTTGATTCGAAATTTATGACTATTTTTTTAATCACAAAATTACTGTTATTTTTGCTCTAAAAAATCAAAATCAAAAATAAGTTATTTTTGCTCAGAAATGTAAAAATCGAAAAATAACTTTTATTTCTGCTCAAAAAAAAAAATCAAAATTTTAAAAATCATATAATTTTTTGAAAGTAGACTCCATACAGATCACAATGATGTATTTGAATCAGTTTTCCGACATTTGGTTGCTACTGCTTTTTTTTTAAAAAAAATTCAAAAATAACAGTTATTATTTTCGGTCCCTGATTTTTACACATCTAAGTTCCATATACGTTTAAATCTGTGTGCCGAATTTTATGAAGATCGGTCCATAATTGACCATAGTTTTGGTCCACAATTCCACAGGTCTAGAAAAAAAATACTTCTATTCGAATTTTGCTGCACACAATGGTGTAGGGTATTGTGGGTTAATAGTTATTTCCGAAAAAATAAAAAAAAAATTTATTGATTTTTCTATAAGAAATGTAGTTATTTGATAGAAATATTAACTTCTGCAAAAAACCGGTTAACCGGTTTTTTCTAAATTTAAAAAAGTGCAACCGGTTTTTTCAAAATACCAACTATTCGAACTATTCGCAAACCGGTTTCTCCAAAAAGTCGAATAATCGATCACCCTATTAAATATGTTTTGTTATAAAACAAACTTCTAAATAAATAATGTTTTGGAAAAAATCGATATAAAGATTCACATACCTTCCAGATGTCTTAAAATTATACATTTTTCCACAAATTACGAAATATGGGTATAATTTTTTATTAGCTATCGTTTGATGTATGTATCACCAATTAGATGAGAAAAAGGTTTTTACGATTTTATCTGGAATCATTAATGGAATCAAAGCTCTGGAGTGGTACCAAAACAGTAACATAGTTTTTGTACCAAAAGAGGTTAATTTTCAAAATTTTCCATAGCTTAGACCAGTGGAGAGATATTGAGCTCCTGTGAAAAGTGAATTGTATAGCACAAAAATGGTGTCCCGAAATACCGAAAATTTTAAAAAAAATATGTGCACACTGTTCCAAAAAAGTGACTGAAGCAACTATCAAATCTCTAACGGAAGGGTTACCAAAAATGGTCCACAACTTCATAAGAAGTGGTGGGAACTATAAAAGTTATATTTTTCTGTAATTTGTAATAAATTATCAATTAAATAAAAAAAAAAAGAATGAAAACCCTTAGATCAACCGTTTCCAAGTTATTCAATATTATATGTGTTAAGATTTTTTCGAACGCACTCCTTATGTTTTGTTGTTTGGGTGTTTAGTTTTTCTAATTGAAGAACTTTTTCAGTGTAAAATTAAGCTGCGTTCATTCTACCTCGTTTTTTGCTGCTTCGCACACACAAGCACAAATGTATAGTAGTGTGAGTGCGCATTTACTATAAAACAGAACAAAAAACTTATTATGATAAGAGAGAAAATATTACAAATTGGATTTTTCAAGTTCAGTTTGATTCTTGAAGCAATGTAATTTATAATTTTATAAGAAATCTTGAAGATATTTTAAACAAATTTTAGTACCCAAATTAAGCCCGTCAAGTTTAAAATAATATAAAAAACGAACCCAAAAATTAGAAAAAAAAAAAAAAAATTTTTTGTAGAGATTAAAATTAAAAAAATATCACAAATAAAATAAACGATGCAAAAAAAAAAAAAAAATAATAATAATAATAAATAAATAAATAAAAAATAACATGAGATGACTAACTTTGGAGGTCCACCTACTGCCTCCTGGCCTGTTAGGCTACTGTACTCCACCAAATCTACTCGAAACCACCTCAGCTCTGGCCGTGTAAAATTTTATTTTGATATCTTAAACAGATTACAAGTTACAGAATTATTTAAAAAAAAAATAGCGTGTTGGAACCACTGCACAGAGGGCCAGAGAGATAGATTTTTGGCCATAAGTCGTTTTTAAGAATTTGAAAATAACGAATATGGCAAATTATTAGGAACATTTGAAAGCATGTTTTCCGGAATTTTTTTTGTTATCCATTTACACCATTTCCTTCTGTATCGATCCAAAGTTAAAAAAGTTGTTAGAAATTAATTTTATTGAAAGGCCATTTTTTGGTTTTTGCTACATATTTTTATGACAAAAGCTGAAATTTTTTTTTCGCATCAGTTAACATCTAAATCGGCAATTATAACAAAAATAACCCGAATTTAAATTATTTACATGTAGTATATTTTTTTTAAATTTTAATCAAATAAGGTAAAATTTTTTTGATATTAACCTTCTTCCAAAGAAATCCACACAAATCCTCAATCTGATAAAAGCAATTTTTTTCTATTTTTATATCTAATAGAATGTTAGTTTTTGGAAAAAGTTGCCCAAACTTGCTCCAAATGATAAATGACCATATCGCACCAATTTATAATAGTGTTCCTATATATCAAAATAGCATAAATTTTAAGAAAACATTTAGATATTTTTTCAAATAAATAATTATCCAGTGTATTTACACAAAAATGGATACTTTCGATATAATTATAGATGCAGTTAATTTTCTATCTCTATGTAAAAAAACAAAAAAAGTATGGAAATTGGTCGTGATTCGTCAATTATTTCAACTCGCTCCCATACAAATACCCCACGAATAAGGTTTTAACGCTTAGAAATTCCTTATTTATATCACTATTTCAATAAAATTCAGTACAAATAAGTTTAAAACATTATTAAATCGGAGTACAAAATATCAGGAAGATCGGTCCACAATTAGACATAGCTCCCATATAAAGCCCACTTTCGAAAATCACTATAACTCCCAAAATCGAACATAAATTACAGTGTAATGGCAATATTTGACACAGTTAACTTTAAAATCAGTAAGAATCATATAAACTAATTTCATATTAAGTCCATTTTCAAAAATTTCGGAAATCATTTTAATGTACAAACGCAATGGTGTAGGGTGTTATATTGTCGGAATAGACCGACTATAACTTTCTTACATGATTTTTTAATATTTGTTCTTGAAATTAGTAACATCAAAAACAAACAGAAAACTTAATTTTAGAAAGAAACAGCAACAAAAAATTTTGGACGCCATATTGTTTCCGCCATTTTGCATTTTTTTTAATATTTTCGATAATTTTATAGAATACAGATTTCAAAGTTTTCTTGTTTTTGGTTTTTGACACATTTATCGATTATAAAAAAAAAATATATTTTTGAAGAAATTAACATAACTTAAAGAAACATGTTGAGTCCTCCATTTTGTTTTTTCAAATTCTGATTTCAGTTTCAAATTAAATAACTCTAAAACTGCCTATACACGAAATTTTAACTGGATCAGAAAATTTCTTAAAAATTTTGGCAGCTATATTGGTTCCGCCATTTTGAATTTTTTATTTCTTAGTTCATTTTTGGAATCAGCATGAAATATGAATTTTTTGCCATATCTAACAACGATAAAGGGTTTTGGCCAAAAATCGATCTCCCTGGCCCTCTGTGCACTGTACCTTGGTGGTTAAATTATGAAATTGTGTATGAGTAATATTTTTATTAATCATACGCTACGTAGCGCAATTTGCTCAAACTTTACAAATTTAAATCTGCTGATAAAATGGATTAAAATGGAAATGCACAATTTTAAAGAACAAAAGCAATAATATTATTTTATCATATCAACACCAATTTATACTAAATCACCACTTTTCTTTATTTATCTTGCAGATAAATAAATTGATTTTAAAAGACTGTGGAAGCAAGCTGTTTTAAAAAATAATCTATTAACAACTTAATAAATAGACAAGGTGAGTAAATTATAAAATTATCCCTAAACCAAAACAGTATCACCGTTAAAAAAAAAAAAATCTGGCAGCTCTTATTTGTTCACAACATTTGTGTAGTTTGTCCTTTCTTATATTTGTTTTAAAACAGAAAAAAAAAAACAACAAATGGTAACATAAACAAAAACAACAAAACTTTCTTTCTTAAGTGTATGTGTGAGTGTGTATAAATGAGAGTTAGAAAACTTGTGTGTAAATATTATCAGAAATGTTTACATTGACAGTGAAAATGTGTTTTTCTTGTAATTTAGTTTTTTTTTTTTTTTTTTCTTCCTTTTTACCATTTTATCACTTTTTTGCTGATATAGCAAATTCCTTAACTTTTTCAGCATTTAAAATTTCTTTTTGTTATATGCCGCTTTAATCTAAGTCCAATAAGACAAAAAAAAACTAATTTATGTTGTCTTTGCTTGTACATACGCATTATTTACATTAAAAAACAAATAAATTAAAAAAAGGACTTTTTGTTTTAAGTTCCTTTGTACATCTTAAATTAAAATCACAATTTATTAAGTTAGAAGCTAGATCACAAAGGTAATTTGTACACATAACAATAATGTTTTTAGACTAATTGGAAAATATAGAGACTAGACTTTGGCCATGAAAGGTGGAAAGTTGTAGCAAAGTGATAATTAAAATAATTGCATGGGAAATGAAATAGGAATACTTTGTATTTGCATATGCATGTTTAGTCAGTAAAATAAATTAAAAACTAAAATGAATGAAATTATTTTTCCGTACTTGTGTAGTCTTTTCTACATATTCACTAATTTCTATAAAATTTGAGATCCATGTAAACCCAAAATCAGAAATGAAATTTGGAGTTTGTAATTCTCGGCACAATACACCGAAATATTCATTTAAAAAATTATAAATTATACACTGGATCTTCGTGAATATCTAAGATGATCTAATTATGTCTATCCATCTGTCCGTCCGTGCGTCTATTATATGAAAGATAATGCTGAGGGCGCACATTGGGGTAAAAGGCGATTAATTCAGGAAAAGGTGGTATCAATATATTAATGATCACGTTGTATTTTTTTTATTGATTATTAGCTAAAAAAAAAAATTCAGCTTTAGAATTTTAGGATTTTTTTTTTTTTAAACAGAACGCTAATGTCTGTCCATCCGTCTATACATTACAGTTAAATGGGTCGAAAATTATGCATAATTCGGAGAAAGGTGGTATCAACACTTTAATAATCACGTTTAATTTTCCTATTTATAAGTAAATAAAAAATGAATTTTTAGAATCATAAGATATTTTTTGGCTCAATGGTAATGTCCGTCCGTCTTTATATTTGGTTTAAATTGGACGAAAATGACGCTTAATTCAGGAAAAAGTGATATCTAAATTTTTATAACCACGTTCGATTTTTTCTATCTATTAGTTAGTAAAAAATGCACATTTAGAATTCTAAAATATTTTTTGGCAGCATGCCAATGTTCGTCCGTCTGCCTGTCTATACATTTGTGTTAAATGAGTCGAAAATTCCTCTTAATTCTGGGAAAGGTGATATCAAAATTTTAATACTTTCATTTGGTTTTCATATTAATCGAGAAGTGGAAAAAGCATTTTTCGAATTTTAAGATTTTTTTGAGAGAATTCCAATGTCTGTTCATATGTCCGTCTGTTTATTAATTTTTGCTAACTTTTCAATTCAAAATCATTTAACTTTTGACTCAATGAAGATAACGACTCAAAATTTTATTTGTTCGATAGATAATTTTGCTTTTTAAACAGCTGCGTACAATAAAATAAAATCGGTTGAAAATATTTGGCTATATATGGAAAAATCATAACCAAGATCTTGTAAAATTGAAATTTTTGAAATTTCAAATGTATATAACTCGAAAAATATATAAGATAATGTACTACATATCTTATATATTTTTCGAGTAAAGCAAACATGTTTTCTTAAGGATTTATCAAGGATTTTAAGGTGATATAAAAATCTTGAAAATTGGGTAAGGAACAAAAATTCGTTAGTGGTTAAACATTTTCCATGACACTAGTACCCTATTTTGAACCCCCATTGTTCCGCTCTAGAAGCATATATGGGATTCTGCTTCTAAACTCAAAATGCTACTGTCCTCTGCTAGGACTATGTGAAATTTTATGTAAATCCAAGTAGCCAATTAGAAGTTACAGATTTATATCGATCCTTCCCTACTGTTTAAAGCAAAGAAAATGTCTGCACTTAAGCTATTTATGTTTGTAACGCACAGAAAAAATTATCGAACTCCCACCTTAAAGTATACCGTTCGACTCAGAATCACTTTCTGAGTCGATTTAACAATATCCGTCCGTCCGTCTGGTCGGCTGGCTGACTGTCTGTCCATGTAAACCTTGTGAACAAAGTACAGTTCGCAACTTTAAACTTATCTTAATGAAATTTGGAATGAATAATTATTTTGACACAGAGGCGAAGCCTATTAAAATTGGTTATGACCGATCCATTATTTCACCAAGCCCCCATACAAATGTCCTCCCGGAATAGGAGTTTAACGATCATAAATGCCTTAAATATAAATCCTCTCTTCCGAAAATCACTTTATCGTGCATAAATCCCATAGGAATGATAGCATCAAGTTAATATTCGACATAAATAAGTTTTATATAAGTAGAAACAACACTGCCAAATTTTATTAAAATCGGTTCATAATTTACCATAGCTCCCATATAAACCCACTTCCGGGTATCGCCCTAAAGGACATTAAATCATATAGATGTTAGTATCAATGCATTGTTCTGTATTAGTATAATTTATTTTACGTTTAGTAAAAGTGTTGGTCTGCATTTTTAGCTCATACACAATGGTGTAGGGTATCATATGGTCGGTCGTTTTTTTTATGAAATCTACTGGAGTTTTTTTTTTTTCTCAAATCGGGCTATATATGCGCACGATTTTATTTATTTTCTTTTTTTTCATAATATTAAAGTGGACAATATATTCTATTTTTCAGAATAAACATCCTGTAAATTTTTAAGTTGCATTCCATGAAAATTTAAAATTAGTGTATTTTAGGACAATTTTCAAAAAAAAAAAAAAAAAAAAAATAACAAAAATATTAGAACAAAATATAATTTACAAATACTTACAGAAAAGTACACTTAAGTATCTGAAGTTGATGATTTAATTTTGAAATTAAATTAAAAAGACTTTTTATTTAAAATAAATAAACTGAAAACTGATGAAAATTTAATTTTTTTACTATTTTTCAAAAATTTTAAAAAATGTTTTGCTTTGACAGCTCATTATAAGAAAACAGCACAACCCAGCTAAAAGATTTTAATTGACATTGACACATAATTTTGCGTATTTTTATTCGGTACCCAACTTTAGTACAAAAATTCAAATTTTAAAATTTTATTTTATACCAAAAAAAATTAAAAATCTTTTAGGATTTTAAGTTTTTGTTTATAAAAATGAAAATTATAAAACAATTTTTATTTTTTGTGTGAATAAATAAAAATTAATACTTGAGTTTTATTAAGAAAAAAAAAAATAGAAATAAAATTAAATTAAATACAAATTACACTTATGTAGTTACAAAGTAAAAAACAAAAAAATTCTTTGCCGCAGAGTTTCTCAGTCAATTCGGATATACGGTGTTAATAAGTACTAAGCCTTGTGTTTTGAAATATGTGAAGAAAAAAAAAATGTATTAAAAAAACTTTGAGAAACAAGTGAAAAAATAGTACTATAATTTTGTAAAAAATAGCAATTTTTCATACTAATTTCAGAGTGCTAAGTTTGAATATTTTTCATGTCTAGAAAAATTGAGGTAATTTAAAAATTTTTCCAGCATATTATTTTGAAATATCTTTCATGTTATGGAATGTTTTAAAACATTTATTTGTCATATACCTCAGGACTTATATCCGAAAAACGAAATAAATTCGAGATAATAAATCCAAAATAAATTTTTAACTATAAGAAATATTTTAGAAGAGTAAGCTTATTTTTCCTTATCTTGCCAAGCAACACAGAAATATAAATACAAAAATCTTTGAAATCGGACTTGATTTGTAGAAGTTACGATTTTTTTAAACTTTTACATACTCGACGTAGTATAATTTGACACCCTGTAGCATACCTGTTATTATCACAGGGTGACTACAAGATGATTTTTCTGAAAGCTTATGAGCAGAGAAAATACATGGTTACAGCATGATGACTACAAATATTCAAAGTTTGTATAGCTGTTTATCATTGAATTGAATAATACAGTGTTCATGATAGCAAAGTTTCTGTTTCTGTTTGATAATTTAATAACTATCCACAATGGAAATATGGTTGACTGGAATTATAATATGTATTTAAATATTTTTATATGAAACCATATTTATGAAAAATCCAAACATTTAGTAAATTTTACAACTATTTAGTTAATTCTACAACCATTAAGGTAATATTTTTATTTGCTTTTAATAACTATTAAATACACATTTTTGTGTATCAGTCCAGTAGTTTGTTAGTATATTAATTCTCATTTAGTTTAGATATGAACAAATATAAATTGACAAGGTTTGTTTATATTCATTACAATGAATGTACCATATATCGTGGTACAAATGAATATTAAATACGAAAATAAGGAATTATACATATGATGAAATTAGTTTATATATATGATAAAATGGGATTATTAAATGATAAAAACATGATGAAATTGGAAGCAATATTTAAGAAAAGATTATAAACATTACTAAATCGAATCATTTAAATGATGAAGAAATTATAAAATGGAATCATAATAATCATTACGTGCAAATATACTTATTTTCAACTGTAATCATATATTACAATCATAGTATGTATGCTCTTAGTTTATGGTGAAAAGAATCATATTTTTCCTTGCGTATAGCTGCAGACAGGACTGTCAGATGTGGCGATTTTTCGCCAAACGTGGCGATTTTTAATAGCTCTTGGCGACTGAATTTTCATTTTTGCGACATGGCGAATTTTTGGCGACTTTTGGCTAATTTTTAAATTTTATTAAATAGGTATTCGCATTGTAAAACTATTACGTTTTCTTACTAGCCAACTTCTATTTTTAGTATTTTTCTATCCAAAACGGCGATTCTTAAATGGGGCTCCGCGGTTCTCAACAAGGGGTCCATATAAAGATTTTTAGGTGGTCTCTAAGACCGTTTTCTTGATCATAATATTAAAAGTATTTCTTTAAACGGATAACACACATATGTTTATTAATTTCTCCATACTTATAAAATAAAGTTGCAAAAAATATAGAGTAAAAATTATAAAACTATTATAAGATATTTATTAGCAATTTTATAATCCATTTTTAAATACAAAGGTTTTATCTTAAATTTATAATTAATTGAAATCAAATGTTTTTACTATTTTCTTACATATAGTCTGATTTAACAAAAGCATTTGGTATCAAATTGAGAATATCCCAACAAACCAAATGATATCGTAATGATTACGATATCATTTCGGTGATATAGAAACCCGAGAATGATATCATTTATAATTCTAAAATGATATAGGTTGCTTTCTAAAAGGTACACTCGAAAACGATATCATAATTTTTCAAAATAACGAAATTAGTAATGATATCGTTAAATTTAAGCAGCGCGATAATTTAGCAATATATTGCAGAATATATACATACATATATGCTAAGATTGGGTCAATATATAATATTCTAAATTTTTTATCAAAAATTAATAAAATAAACATAATAAACTAAAGTTCATCCTGCTCCAAATCATTTTATTGTAAACGAAACTTTTGTAATTCCCCTTTAAATCCGGGCTGATATTGTTTTCTTATCCTCTTTTATTTTTTGCGATTCCACTAAATTTAGCTGTAAAAATATAATTTTCATATTATGCATAACATACATAAAATATTCTTTTAATAAAAATATTTTCAATTTAATTTTATTTTCCTGAAAAAATTTGGTTTTTTCTAAGGAAAAAATAATTTCGATATTTTATCATATAATTTAAAAATTATGATATCATTAATGATACTGTATCGTTTCTTGGTTTGTTGGGATGCCATTCATTTTTATCTTTATTAATTTATTTTTGCTTCAGAATTATTTAGAAATAATATTTGATATGAAATTGAGAAAGTATCACTTTTTTTCAAATGAATATTCATTTTTATTCAAACTTGAAATTCAACATACGTACTTTCAGAAATACCTTTAAATTATCAAATTTAAAGGCACGAAGCAATAGTTTGTAAAAACCCCTGATCTAAGTCGGGGATCACACACAGCAATTTTCCATGCTGCAATTCTGAGTTCCTAAGAGAGAGAAGAGAAGGGAATACTAAACATTTACATTCACTTTACCTCTATCGACTACGAATTGCAACAAGAAAAATTGCTGGTTATGAAACCCGACTAACAAAATAAATATCCCTAATTTATAAATTTCTTCAATAAATGTTTGACAATTTGTTTTCCATCATCTTTTAAATATGAATATTAAGATTTTATGGGCCATAATGAAAAGAAAACGTTCATGAATAAATTAATTCTTCGAAACAATTTATAAGTTTAATAGGACAATTATATAAATTTAGAATTATTCTGTTAAAAAAGTATAATCAATTTTAATAAATTTTTAAAATTGTTGACCTAAAATTGAGCTATGTATGTCAGAAAAGTGTATTGAAATTAATATTTTTTATTCAATTATTATTAGCTACTGAAATTATCATTGACTTTGTTGATGTTGAATTTACATTATAAAATTTGAAGCACTAAATATTTTGTTTTTAGTTTTTCTTAAAAAAATATATAAAATTTAATTTTGGCGATTTTTGGCGATTTCTGATTAACAATTTGGCGACAGAGGCTCAAAAAAATCTGACAACCCTGGCCGCAGATATATTACAAAAAATGTTGCGTTTGGCCTCACTGTGTTGCTATCCGTTTTGATATGAAATCACGTTGCGATAAAATAGTCTATAAAATAGTCCGAGATATACCGGATAATCATGCCTCTATGTCAAAACTTGCCCGTGCATCTAACCTACTTTTCGTTTTCGTTTTATTTTTTTGTTTTTCACTAATGGAAAAACAATATAATCCCACTAATGAGTTTATTACACAGCTTCTTTATTAATAAATATTCAAACAATCCAATCAGATCCATGTATCAAAATCCATTTAATAATATCAAACCAAAACTAGGAATTTTTAAATAAAGAACACTAATAAAAAACATCATGACTCCTTTGCTTCCTTAGGCAAACTTACAAAAACATATGAATTTTTAATTTACGATATGTAAAATTCATTTACACACATAAACATGATTTTGATTAAAACATATGTATGTGTATTTTTTTAACATGAATGTCTTAAAAAATGACAAAAGAGATTTTCTTATTGCTAAAAAAATTCGTTTAAAAAATTATGCAAACCTTATTCAAAACATTTATATCTGCTTGTCATGTCATTTGTTGTGTCAAAACTACTTTTAGTTATTTTTCTCTTTGCAGATGTATTTATGGATGTTTTAAAATTTACATACCTTTTTTTTAAGCAAGAAAAAAATTTATTTATTTTTCTTAAAATTCCAAATAACTAAAGTGTTTGCATTAAAATTCATTGAAAGGTAAAACTAAAAAACAAAACAAGCAAAATAATCTACAAACGAAGAAAAAATTAAAGTTTTTGGCAAAACTTTTTGGCACCTTTTAAGAGAAAGAGCTGGAACAAACAACAATTTGTTTTGGTTTTCTACCGTGTTATCTAAACGAAGAAAACAACCCTTCAAAAAAGAAAAAAAAAGTTGACAAAATTTTTTTTAGAGATTTGTTTTTGGTTGCAGTAAAATTAAATTGAAAAATTTACATAAACATTTTTTCTTCACTTTTTAACACACAAAAAATGTTTTAAATAAAAATAATTTAGATTAAAGGAAAATAAAATTTTTGTTGCCTGATTTAAATATAAAGTCTTGGCAAAAGATTAAAAAAAAAAACAGAAGTTCTTTGGGGGCAGATTTTTATTACACACATTTTGCTGGAAGCTAAAGCAAGTGAATTTTAGCGACTGTTAAGTTATTAAATTTAATTTAGAGTTGGCAACATTTAAATACAAAAAAGTTTGTAACATAAAAATTCTTAGAAAAAATATACAAAAGATTTAGCTGACTTCAATTGTAAAATTTTTGAATTGTATTTTAAAGATTTTTTTCCCCAAAAAAGTTTTCAAAATAAAAATATTCCCAGAAACATAATGCTTCCGCTTATTGCCCACGGTTTTTTCTTTTAAAGTTATCAAACAAAATCAAAGTCTAAATTATTATGTAGTGTTCTTTAAAAATCGTTAGTTTTATTTTTTAAAGTTTCAAGCAGGAAACAAAAATCACTTAAGATTTATTTGTTTCGAACAATTTACAAACAAACATTTCAACATTTTTTTTTTTTTTAATTTTTTCTTGAAGTAAAATATAAAAAATAAAGAAAATTTTAAAAGAAAAATAAAAAAAGAAAAAAATAATTGCAGCTTAAAAGCATAAAGTGATGAAATATAATTTATAAACTTCCATAAAAATAACAATAAACACAAGTCTGCTTAACGTTGGAACTTAACAGAAGTTGAAAAGGAAAAAAAATTTAAACAAAAATGTAATTCAAAAAATTACTTTGTTAGTTATTTTAACAAAGCATAGCAGCTATAAACAAAAAAAATCTTAAAAAAATGTATTAAGTTGAGGAAAAAAATTTAAAGAAAAGATTGCAGCTGAAAGAAGCCATAAAAATGGCAGTTTATGAAGACAAACATAGCCAGGATATGTAGCAAAGGAAATATTTTTCACTTAGTATGTAAGAAATTCCAGGGAGTATGATATAAACGAAGTTAATCTGAAAATTATTCAGCAAAAATATTTTTTATTTTTAGATTTGATATCAAGAAATAAATTCTTATAATATATAAGTATATTAGGGTGGCCTCAAAATTAAAATTAAAATTATCAATGTTCCCAGCTCAAATGTAAATTTGCTTCCTTCTAAGGTACCGCTTCTGAGAATTTTAGTACTGACTATCCTTTTGAAGGCTGGATCAAAAGGATAATATGTATTTTTTTGGGATTTTACAATTTTTTTTCCTTGTTCAAAAGAACAATGTGAAAATCTGGTATCGCAAGAAAGGCAGCCAGCCAGCCAGACGGACGGACGGACGGACATCGTTAAATCGACTCAGAAAGTGATTCTGAGTATAGTGTAATAATAATTTTACATAAGTGTAGCAGAGGAGTATAAAATTTTATATTTGGAAGGGGCTCCTCAAATAACTTTCAGGAGCGTAGCTATGGGGGCTTCAAATAGGGTACCTCTGACAAAGAAAAATTTTCAACACTATTTTTTTATTTCTTATCCGATTTCAAATATTTCTACATCTTGACTAATAAAATCATGGTTAGTTAAGACATATTAACGAAATTTTTAGAAATTATTGACTTTATTATTTGAAATGGTGAAGTGTAGAAAAAGTCAAGATTTTTCTAAAAAAATCCCACAATTTCAAAAAAAAAAAAAAACCGACGAAAATCCTAAAAATACCCATAAAGTTCCCATCCTTTTTTATTTTACACATAAAGTTCCCATTTATTGCAGGTGTGAAAAAAGCCATTGGAATGCATTTGAGGTTACGAAACTTTATTCGGTTTGTGAAACAAGCTTTTGTGATTTCGGGAGGGTCTACACATAGTAATGTTAGGTGATTTGATTTCTTTTGAATATAAAAGTCATCTCTCTGAAAATTACCTCCTATATTAATTAATTTCTCCTAACTAGCTAAGGGTAGTAGTTCAATAACATTTTTACTAACGATTTCTCCTGAAAATTTTAATAATAAAATGTGTGTTCTTCCGAATATAGAATTATTGAAGATATCGTGAATGAAAATAACAAGCAATTGGCATACACATGAGATTTTATCGAACAATTATCTTCAACGTCTATTTTAAAACATAATAAACGACCAGATGGTCAAAGCCTTAATTTAAACCATAAATGACAAAAAATTGGGAAAAAGAAGTTGATGGCCTGGCTTCGAGCTTTAGCAGAACCCAACTACTTTTTATTATATGACCAATGACAATTTCGCTTAGCCTGTTGTGCAGAATTTCTATGACCTTTGTTCAAAAATGTTGTCAAGATTTGAAGGAATCTATCACCATTGTGCTGTACAAAAAATCATGGACCCATCATCAAGACTGTATTCAGGACAAACATCAAGTTTTCATTTTCTATTTTTTAGCATGAAAAACTTTTAATCAAGAGTAGAAGTCAAAGTTAAATTAAAAAATTTAGTTTTGCTTAAAAGCAGCCAAAAATAAAAAAAAGGAATAGTAAACTATTTGAATTCAAAAAATATAAGTAGAGATGAAATATGAATACAAACAAGGACAAAAATCTAAATAAGATGTACCTCATTAAATAATATTCGGTACATTTCTTTTACAGTTTATGATATTTGTCTTGCTACGAGAGATGTTTTCTTCAAAAACAAGTTTCAGCGTCCAGCATTTAATTTATTACGAAAATGCCACCCAAACCATGGAACCTAAAATATTGCCTGCTTACCGGAGTTGTTCCGCTATGGAAGCTGTCCTTTAACCCATTTCCAACCACTGTTGCGTTTTCGCATCAGTAAATTTACCTATATCGTAACTAATTTAGTTTAAAATTAATAATAATGTTTTATATATGTACATTTAGCTTGGAATGTTAACTAAATAAATTGAGAATTTTAACCCCCGGTAGAGCGGATCAAAAAATTTAAAAATTCATTTGAAAAATTTTACAAAATATCTTGAAAAACTTTTCAAACGATAGCCAAGATATCAAAAAAATGAAACTATTCACTTGTTGACAAATAATTTAGGGAGATAGAAACACCAAGCTCCCAAAAATGGGTGTTGCGAAAACGCATCAATGGTCAATTAGGGGTAGTGTGATTTAGCTACATTACGCAAGGTGGCGCACTGAAAATATGGAAATTTTTAAGGTAATATAGTATGTTAAAATTATGCAAAATAATTAAGAAAACCTTTATAGATGAACGAATATAGAATTTTTTGAATTAAGACTTCATGTGTAATATAATTTTTTTACTCTAGCCTTATAAAAGTTGTATTCTATATTATTTATGACAAGGGCAAGTTTTTCAAGCTTTTCGCTTGGAAAGTAAGCATTTGCATATCTCAAAAGAATTTCACAAAAAATGCTTATATTTTAAATCTTTGCATAAATTTGCATATAATGGATACAAAAGTTAGTTTTCTTAACAAAAACACAATTTTTTTGTGATTTTTTAGAGTTCAATCAAATGATTTCTAAAAATTTATTTGTGAGTATTTTGAGTACATTGTAAATATTGTAAAGAAAAAAATTCGGAAGAGTCAAATATGATACTTAAAATTAAAATGGTTGTATTTTTATAAACATCGAAATCTATTAGAGATTGGAAGTTAAAAAATATTTGTGCATATTTTCTACACATATATATATATATATAAGAGTGCACAAACTCGTTGGTTTTTATATACATATTCATACTATTTTTGCATATTTCTATGCATATTTTACAATTTTTTGTGCTTTTTCAAGCGCATATTTCAATTTTTATGCATATAAAAACTTGCCCTGTTTATGACTTATGTAGTAAAAAAATAAGCAATTTTCAGCAAACTACAAGTGACTATATTCTTAACAATCATTGAGAACAAATGTAAAAAAAAGAATTTACAAATGATCGACGCTACCTGAATATGAAGTGTATTTTGTGATGGATGCTATTATATTGAATATGATCACAAAAACTCAAGGAGTTACCTGAAAAATGTCGAAAACTCTAAATTTTTTCAATTGTCTTAAAAAAGGGATAATACATTTTCTTCAAAGGTCATAAAATTTGCTAAAAAAAAAATAATATTTGCAATTTTTATGATAACACATTATTATTGTTTATTCAAAGTATTGAACAATGTGAATAGGGAAAATTTCATAATTTTCGAAACAGCCTTTTTCTATCAAAGGCTATGCTCTCTACTCAAAGTGATAGTTCATTTTGGGTTTTCAATAAAATGAGCTTAAGTGGATATAAAAATATAAACAAAATAAAATCTCCAAGGATATTCAGGTATAATAAAAGAAAAATTTGGAAAATGGTACATTACCCCAATTTTCAAATCCTTTTTCAATTGGAATGCATCATATTATGAGTAACTGCATTTGGTATATTACAAGGATTTACGATTTTACAAATTAGGGAATATTCTGCAAGAATAACAGAATCGATTTACGTAGCATCTGTGTTTGAAGTATAACGCGGTTAGGCAGCCTGTTCGAAGGACCAAAATGCTTTCCTGACCACCGTATTGAAGTCCTAATGTAACATATTTTATTTAATACAGTGGTGGCCACGAATTTAAGACACGACATTTCACTTATATATTTCTGATAATTTTTACATCTTATCGAACAAATTTTAGATCCATGTTATTTTTTAAAGATCCTAGTAATGTTATGAAAAAAAATCATCAATAGTTTGTTACCTATATTTAGTTTCCAATTTTTATTTACATATTATACAGATTAATACAAGTTTAAGCCTGGTCATGAATTTAGGACATAGGCAAAATAAAAGTTAATTCACAAAAGTAAAGCTCAGCTTCATAAAACAATATTAGTATTTGGTGGGAAATCCTTTATTTTGAATCACAGCAGCGCATCTCCTGGGTAAACTTTCAACTAAGGCCATACAGCGCTCCTTTGGAATGGCATACCAAGCCTTTTGAATTTCTTCCCATAAATCAGTCAAATTTTTTGGCTTTACTGCTCGTACATGCTCCTCAACATCATTCCACAAGTTCTCAATTGGATTGAGATCCGGGGATTGAGCTGGCCATTTCAGAACTGTGATATTATTTTCCTCTAAGCAACTCTTCACTAGGCGTGAAGTGTGCTTAGGGTCATTATCATGCATAAATTTCCACATTAGAGGCATGTTGTCTTCAGCGAATGGTATCATGATGCTTGTCAGTATGTTTTTGTAAATATGCTGGTCCATTTTATTGATAATCTTCTGAATGGGACCTACACCATGCCAGGAAAATGCTGCCCACACCATGACATTTCCACCACCATGCTTAACCGTTTTAAGGGTGTACTTTGGGTGATGCTCCAGGTTTGGAGGACGCCATACGTACTGTTTTCCATCAGAACCAAAGCGACAAAACTTCGACTCGTCGCTCCAAAGTATATTTTTCCAAAATGTCATCGGCTTATTGAGATTTTCTCTTGAAAACGCTAGTCGGGATTTAATATTTTTTTTTGACACAAGTGGTTTACGTTGTGCAATACACCCACGTAAGTTCTTCTCATTCAGACGTCTTCTTATTGTCCTGGACGATATATTAATACCAAAATCCGATGAAATCTCATTTTTAATTTTACTTGAGCTCTTGAAAGGATCTTTAGCAGCTGATTTATAAATTAAGCTATCCTCCCTGGGTGTAGTTTTTCGGGCTCTAGGGTGCTGTTTGACATTTTTGGTAGTGCCATGTTGCTTGATGTGTTCCAGTGCATTGTAAATCTTGGATCTGGAACATTTTAGTAGCTTGGAAATTTCCATTACTGTTTTTCCATCAGTATTCATTTGTTGGATCAATTTTCGCTCGGCATCCGAACTCCAAGTACCTCTGGCCATTTCTAACTAAATATTTTGATGTATTCTAACATTAAATGGAATAAAACATTCATTACTTACCTTTTAGCTTCAAAAAACACCAAAAAATCACTTAAAAACCAAATATTTCTTATATGTTTTAAATTCGTGACCAGCTTCAAAAGCACGTTTTTACGAAAATATAATAAAAACAGCAACAAAATGTATACACAAACAAAACCAAATAACGGTAATTGATCTTAACATTACAGGGTACACTGAAAAATTAACAAAATCTAATTTTATATTGCAGGGTTGTAATAATTATCACAACTTAGTTCGTTACATGTCGTGTCTTAAATTCGTGGCCACCACTGTATATAATCTATTTTATACATTATATGAAATTATTGTGTTTTACACCGTAAGTTATTTAACGTTTTTACGTCATTATTTTGTTGCCTTAAATTTCAATTGGAATGGTCCAACTTAAATTTTTTTTATTCGCACTTAACATATTTAACATAACAATTTGTAAAATAATCACAAAACTAAATTTAAATGACAAATAAAACTCATTTTTCCATACAATTTGTTTAATCGTCTACTTCTTATATGAGCGAAACAACATACCCCTAATTGACCATTGATGCGTTTTCGCAACACCCGATATCTCGGAAACTAAAATAGCTAGTATCGCAAATCTTTCGATTTTATGATCATAATCACTAAAATAGAACCCATACATAATTTTATTAATTTATCTTAACGGGATCGGGTAGTGGTAAGAAATGGGTTAAGGGAGCTTTTACTGTAGTTAAAATTACAAATACAAATAACTTGAAAACTATAAGAGATAAATAACATATACAAGCATGTTTTTGCAGGTTTCATTGAGTATTTTTGTTGAAATCGGATAAGAAACTACAATTTGTCAAGTGATAAAAAATTGTCTATGTCAGAGATACCCTATTTTGAGCCTAAATAGCTCCGCTGCTGAAAAGTATGTTGGACCTTCTTTCAATACATAAAATTGTTCACTCCTCTGCTATGCTTACGTGTAATTTTATGTAAATCCAACTAGTCGATTGGAAATTTCAGATTCATTTACAAAATATTTTGATTTTGTCCAGTGAGCATTGCAAAGAAACTAAACAAAAACTGTAATATTTTCGACATTTTCTCATTAATTTATATTGTATAATTCCTTCCACTTTAAAATTGTGTGAAGTTTAAAGGAGCATATGAGCAATTCTCTTTTTACCTTTACCTTTATGAAACCGATCTTCAACCTCAAATATTTTTTTTTAATTCTGACTTTTTTAAATAACTTTTAGTGCAAATATGTTAACAATACAAAAAAAAATAAAAAATCAAGACCTAAAACGTTTACGTTTGGTACCGGGAAGCACTCAAAGTCAAAGAAACCAATAAAATTGTTTGAAACTAACAAGTTTTTTTCTTTCTTTTGATTGCTGTCATCGCGGATTTTAGCATATGCTTCCAATTCTTCTAATGTAAACCACAAACACTAGCAAAAATAGGCCAAAAAAAATAGGTCAGTCTGTCGTTGACCAGTGTTTAAATACATTATGGATAAGTTGTGAAGCCAAAATTTTTAAATTTTTTTCAGTTTTTTAATGAGAAAATATGCGCCGTTTCGTGTATCACAGAATATAGGATGTAAGTTTAATCGTGCATCATTTGATATATATCTTGTTAATGTGCCCTCAACGGAAACACTACTGGAGGTGACCAAACGTGGGGAGTGGAAAACGTGAATGTCTCTAAGAGGTGACTTTATCGCGAGGCACTCTTTCAATGAATCTAAAGTATCGTGTTATCAAAAAACGTTTCAAATTACATTCTAAAATCATAGTGCCGCGAAAACTTATAATTTGCAAACATTTTATTATTATTATTATTATTATTATTATTATTATTATTATTATGAAATCGATCTAAAACTTTTTTATATTAGAATTTTTTTCGCACGATAAGTGAATTTAAATTTATAATTTTAGTTAAGAGAAAAATGGGTTTTAACAGAAAAATTGCATAAAAAGTATTCACGACCTGAGATTGCCGTGTCTATAATATTTCATAAATCGTCGAGGCACACCCAAGGCGCTAATTGAAATCAGTGAAAATATATACGATTTTGCATTTCTGAAATGTTGCCTCAGCGCCAAAATGATAGAACTGTATCGAGCGATGAAAATATGATCCATTATAATAACAAACTACAATAACAGTCTGGATCGCTGTTGATTTATCAGATTTATCAGAAAAATATATCGTATCAATGAGCCTTCGACAACCAAAAGTTTATTACAATGAATACCATATATTTTTTTTTAATATTCAAAAGAATTTTAAGCCTGTGCTTGTACGTGAGCAGTTCCATATACATTAGAGAGCTCCAAGCTTGTATGAAGGAAAAAAAATGTTATCCTATAGGCCGTCCCCTCTCCTAAAATAGTTCTATGGGTTATAAAAATACGTCGTGCAAAAAATTAGGGCAATAGGACTACGTTAAATGGTGCCGCAACGGCCCTGAAGTTTGAAGATGCATTTACAAGGGGAAAATATGCATTTTTTTCAGTTTTCACAAAAATGTTGTCATTAAATAGTTAGTTTTGCATTTTATTGTAAAGTAATCATAATGCACACAGAATTAGTGTTACAAAAAGATATAAAACACAAAAATTGGTTGAAAAATGTAAAAGTTATTGAAAATTCCCCAGGCCATTAACGTGTTTTAGAGCACTTGAATTCGAAATGTGACAAAAAAATAAATATATTTTTAAAAATATTCGAATAAAATAATTGTATTACTTAAAATACATCTGTAGTTATTTGAATATGAGTTTTTGTCCTTATAGAATAACGTAAACCTGTTCTCAGCTATGGTAAACAAATTTTGATATTTTTAACGGTCGTTTCAAAACTCAAATTTCAGTTTTTTTTGATACTTTGTTAAACAAATTTCAATATTTTTGGGAGATCTCATAGGGATTTATGGACAACAGATTACGGAATAGAACAGTAAAAAAATTAGGTCACTACCTCTTATAGTTTGCCTGTACCTGAATTTTGATTTCAGTAGATTTCGAGAAAAACCCATTTTTCTGTAATATTTTGGCAAATCTGCCATTTTATTACATTGTTGTGTATTTTGAATGGAACTTTTTTAAAATTTTATAATCCACATAATTCTAAATATAAATCAAGACTGAAAAAATATATAAATATAAATCAAAACTGAAAAAATGCATATTTTCCCCTTGTAAATGCATCTTCAAACTTCAGAGCCGTTGCGGCACCAGTTAACGTAGTCCTATTGCCCTAATTTTTTGCACGACGTATTGTTATAATCCATAGAACAATTTTAGGGGAGGGGACGGGCAAAATTCGAAACTTCGTTTTTTTGGAGCACCCTAATTAGGGTATTCACTCGAATATTGTTAGCTCGATTAATCGAAAAATAAAAATCAAATATTGGTTCGATTAAATTAAAATCAAGAATTTCGAGTAAAAATTTATTCGAGCAAATTATGTCGATTAATCGAATAATTCGAGTAGAAAAATATTTTAAAATTTCCTTTCTTAACTATTTTTTAGGATGTTTTAATTTTGGTTTTTAAAAAAATTTAGCTTCAAAACAATGTTTCAACATTTTCATAAGATGTTTAGAATTTAAAAGTGGCACCACAAATGGGAAGTTTATTAAACAAATTATATTTAGTAAAAAGAACAGAACATATGCCTAAATTACAGCACGTAGTTAAAGATCGTTTCGATCACAAAATTAAACCAAAATACAAACGTCCCTTTAAAAATTGTAATGTAAAATTCAAATAATTTTTTATAATTTTAATAATTTGAGAAGGATAAAGAAAATGGATTCTCCTTTTTATATTAAATGTTTTATAAGAAATAAATTATAGGATTTTAAACTTGATTTACAAAAACATATCAATAAATTCTCAGTCTGGTGTGGAGGATATGATGGTGATGGCTTGGATGGAATCAAAAATAGGAAGAAAGGAGAAATAAAATATTGAACATTTTGGGTAAAAATTATGGTTAATTTCAAAATACGCGTATATTTGGGAGAAAGAATTATATATTTTAAATTTACAATAAATTTGTCTATTAAATAGAGAAAACTTGTTAGTTCTAACTAACAAGTTTATAGAATTTATAAAGAATTTTTTATTCTTTTACACCGGTATTATTAGAAAATTAAGAGTTGCGAAACATTTTTGCACAAAATAGAACTAAAACATAATGACGAGATCACTATGATATAAATTATCTTAAAAACTATATACATTGTATAATATTAAATGACTGTCTAATACTTAATTTATTTGTTTATGTCTGGCGATTAGTCATCGTAGTATATGGGTAAAACGTTCCCAAATATTGTACAAATATTTTGAATATAACTGAAAACCTCTGTGTAGCACATAGATTATTATGTGTCTAAATTGAAAAGTGAGACAAAATCGCTAATTATTTCAAAGTGGTTAAAAACTCAACATTAAATTGTTATCCAAAGTATAGATAATCACCTTTAATTGGGTATTAGTGTAAAAACTAGTAATTTTATAGCATTTCAAAAATGATAAAAAGCCCTTCGAACCACACTTTAATATAAAATTTTGTTCGAAATAATACACCAAAATGGTTAGACCTATTTATTTTACTATCAATGAATAATAATCAAAAAAAGACAAATATTCATAAATATTTACGCAAATTTTAATTATATGTATATTATTTTCGAAAGACTATTTCTTGTTTTAAGCTATATTTTTGTTTTATTTTTTAATAATCATTGAAAAAACGAGTAAAATTTTAAGGTATAATTTATTCGAATAACTCGAGTAACTTAAAAGTTTTACTCGATTATTCGAGTAACTTAAAAACTGCATTTTCGAGTTATTTGATTATTCGAACAATGAAAAAGTCGAGTAAAATGAATACTCTAACCCTAATATAAATACATAGAATATGTTATGTAGCTGTATTTGTGTATATGCTTACGAAAAGCTGAACAAATAACATAATAAAGCTGTCAAATTTTACAGCTTTAAATCTCACACAACAAAATAGTTTTTAAAGTTTTTATTTAAATACTAACAACAAAGCAATATTTAAAATTACATTTTCTTCATAGTCATTTCTCCCCCAAACACACAAACACTATAAATACAACAAAATATTAAGAAATATTACAAATGCATTTTGTTGTTGTATTTGGCTTGTTGCTACTATTGCAACCATATAATGCCTTTTTATACTTTTAATCCCTTCTCTGGCCAAAATTATGAAGGCAATAAAATCCTTTGAGTCTTGTTAAACAATTTTATGAGTATGAAACATTTTTTCATAATTTGCAGAAAAGAATTTTCTTAAACTTGTTAATAAAATTATGTTATAAAAACAGATTAAAGCTTTAACTACAAACTACTATAAACAAATGGAAAAGCTAAAAATATGAAGAAAAAAAGTAAAAAATATTGAAAAAACATACTTCTATAAAAATATTTTTTTTATATAAAACTGTATGTAAATTATTAAAACGTTATAAATTCCAAACTCTCAAAAGCATAAAAATCCTTTTGGAATACACTCATACCAGAGAACTTGAGTATACTTTAAACTACACTCCTTTAAACTACAAAACATTATAACATTCACTACATCCCACTCATTGCACTGTACAGTTTTATGTTTTTATATATATTTTTTTCCATCTCCAAAGATCTACCTAAACGGGAAGTTAGTAGTGCAGCCTTTAAATAAAAATACAAATACAACAACGCTAGCGACGTTAAAGGCAGCTACAAAAACAACGCTAAAGTAGAAAAATTATGCATAATCGATTTAGAGCAGCTGTCGTTGGCAGTGAACTAAGAAAAAATAACCATAGAAGAAGATGCTGACTGAAAATATACCAACTAATAACAGCAGAATGAATACTTAGATTTTTCCTCTTTCTATTTCTTTTATTTTATTTTACTTCCTTTTTTGCATAAATCAAGGATAAACAAACCCTATTACGATTATGTATGTGTGAGCTGCTGTCTGCGTTTGTTGGTATATAATGCTTATGTGTTTATGTGTGTATGTGGAATAATATTTCAATGCCAGGACAGGCTGTAAACTGCCCATAATGAAATGCTAAGGAAATTACAAAAATAAAATGAAATAAACTGTTTTGTAGTTTAGTTGAAAATGAGAATTTGTTGTAATTTTTCTTAGGCTTATTTAATAATAGTTTTGTATTCAGATAGAATTCTTTACAAATTTATAACTTCAAAGACTATATAGTTTAATTGTACTCTGTTCCTTTTGTTTTTGAGATACCATTTATATACATAGGTGTATAAATAATATTTAGAAATAATTTTTCTCTAAGATTTTGCATCTTATTATTTCAGCTGCATTAGATTTACAGACAAGCCTTAACAGGTTGGCACAGCCACTTTATATAAAATATAATAAACCAAAATGTAATGTTTCAGGTAGAAAAGAAATCTTGAAAATCTTGTCATAAGAATTGACTAGATAAATAACATTTTCCACCTTCGAAGACTTTAAGAAATACCTACAAATTTTTGAAATCTTTCATTATGAAGATTCTTAAATTCCCAAGTAAAATTTTAACGAATAAAAATATTTTATTATATATTAATACCCTGCAACAGTAATTTTGTATAATTTCAGTTCTTTTCCTTGATGTTGAATTACCTCTCAAAAGGACTTAAAAATTTCGAAGGATATTCAAATATATATCACTCAAGCTTTCACTAGAGAAACAAAATCGATGATGAGCATAAATCATGTACTCAGTTTTGCTCCAGGATGTCAAATTTCTCCTCAAAAGCATTCCACAACACACAAAAGATACACAAATTTTGGGAAAACCGTAAAATATTAAAGAAGATTATAACTGACCAATATAGATATCAATATGGTTAAATCACAATAAAAATATTGTTGATCTGCTACCATATTTTTGTTATATATGTACTTGATTGATGTATATAGCAATAATATGGTTATTCAGAATAAAAATATTGTTGATCTGCAACCATAATTTTTCGTACATATGTGCTTGATTCCTGTATACAGAAATAATATGGTTAAATCAAAATAATTATAGTCTCGTGAAGCAATTATTATGCCTAAAAATAAATAAATAAAAGCCAATTAATTTTCATATGGTAGTTTTTATTAAAATTAAGTATTATTTAGTTACGTAAAATAAATCACTTTGGTATAAAAAGATAGAAAGATCCATCACTTTTAAATGATGAAATCTGAGAAATTTCCTTAATACCCGTACAAGGTGACTCCTGTTTTAAGCACTCTGAATATAACCTATTATGTAGCTTTCCTTGCATATTATCCATTTAAAATATTTTCACAATCTGAAACACTTATTAAAAATATTATTTAAATTTTAATTGAAATAATTTATTTTAAATAATTCACTTTTTTTATATACATTCAGTATATTTTCAACACGCCGCACATTGGGGTAAAAGGGGTCGAAAATGGCGATTAATTCAGGGAAAAGTGATATAAATATTTTAATGATCACGTTTTATTTTTTTTATTGATTATTAGTTAAAGAAAAAAAATCAGTTTTAAAATTTTAAGATTTTTTTAGCAGAACGGTAATGTCTATCCGTCCGTCTATACATTATAGTTAAATGAGTCGAAAATTATGTATAATTCAGAGAAGGGCGGTATCAACTCTTTAATTATCACGTTTAATTTGCCTATTTATTAGTAAGTAAAAAAATGAATTTTTAGAATTATAGGATGTATTTTCGCTGAATGATAGTGTCCGTCCGTTCGTCTTTACATTTGGTTTTAATGGGACGAAAATGTCGCTTAATTCAGGAAAAGGTGATATCCAAATATTGATGATCACGTTCTATTTTTTCTATTTATTAATTAGTAAAAAAATGCCTTTTTAGAATTATGAAATATTTTTTGGCAGCATGACAATGTCCGCCCGTCCGACTATACATTTGGGTTAAATGGGTTGAAAGTTCCACTTAATTCAGGGAAAGCTGATATCAAAATTTTAGTAATTTAATTTGGTTTTCACTTTAATTGAAAAATGGAAAAAATAATATTTTTCCAATTTTAAGATTTTTTTGAAAGAATTCCAATGTCCGTCCATCTGTCCGTCTGTTTGTTAATTTTTGCAAACTTTCCAATTCAAAATCGTTTAACTTTTGACTCAATAAAGATAACGATTTTCTTTGTTCAATAGATAATTTTGCTTTTTAACCCACTACATAAAATATAATAAAAACGGTGGAAAGTGTTTGGCTGTATATGGAAAAATCTTAACCAAGATCTTGTAAAATTGAGATTTTTGAAATTTCAAATGTAAATAACTCGAAAAATATATAAGAAAAGTAATACATGCATGTTTTCTAAAAGATTTATAAAAAAATTTAAGGTGATATAAAAATCTTAGAAATCGGGTAAGGAACAAAAATTCGCTAGTGGTTAAACATTTTCCATGACACTAGTTGTCTATTTTGAACCCACATAGTTCCGTTCCTTAAGCGTATATTGGATCCTGTTTCTGAACTCGAAATGCTACTGTCCTCTGCCAAACATGTGTGAAATATCTGATTAGAAGTTACAGATGTATTTCGATTCTTCCCCATTTTTTAATGTTTAATAAAGCAAAGAAAATTTCTGCACTTAAGATGTTTTTTTGTATGAAATCTATTGGAGTTTTTTAGACAAATAAAACAATTATTTTCTCAAATCGGACCATATATGCGCACGATTTTTTTTTTTTTTTTTATAATATTAAAGTGGACAATATATACTATTTTTCAGAAAATTTTTAGAATAAACATCCTGTAACATTTCAAGTTGCATTCCATGAAAGTTGAAAATTAGTGTATTTTAGGACAATTTTCAAAAAAATAACAAATATATTTGGACAAAACATAATTTACAAATACGTAAGGAAAAGTATACTCAAATATCTAAAATTGATGGTATCATTTTAAGTTTTTACATTAAAAGACTTTTTATTTAAAATAAATACACTGAAATTTGATAAAAAATTTAATTTTTTGTATTTTTCAAAAATGTAAAAAATTTTTAATCTTGACAGTTTCTTATAAGAAAATAATACAACCTAGCTTAAAGATATTAATTGATATTGATATATAATTTTGTATTTTTATTCGGTTCCAACTTTATTACAAAACTTTAAATTTTAAAATTCAATTAAGCGCCAATTTTGACACATTTTACCCCTACGTCCGCCGACAGATAACTAACTTTATGCAAGAAACACACTAAACTGAATAAAAATCAGCAAATATTCTTATTGTCAAATACTAATAATGTATATTGTTGCCAATACATAACAAACATTTTGTTTTCAATTCAAAATTAGTAGTGAAAATAATTTTTTTGCTCATGGAATTTTAACAATAATAATGTGGTTCTAATTTAGTGGAGTCCTACAAATCCTAATGGAAATCCTAATAGGAGATATTTCGAAAAAAGTGTTGCAAAAATTTTTTTTTATGCAAAATTCAAGATTTCTTTTTTTACTAAAACTTCTTTTTAAAAGTAAAAACATCAAAAATATTTAAGTTTATTACCTTTATCTAAAAGCTGGAAAAACTACGAGTAAATAAAGCCACGTATCATAAAAATTGATGCACAAATCTTGATTGGATTCATAGTTAAGTTTGGCTAGCCATGCATACCTATAGCTAAGTGGAAACACACAAGTGGGCAAAAAAATATTTATTTTATTTTTCGTCTTAAATAAAAAAAATAGGTGGATTATATGTAACTGAACGTGCTAAATAAAAATCAGCTTATACTTTTTTTCTATCACGCATTGATTTTTTTTTTTTTATGGGCATGACTACTATGACCCCGCCTTTAGGCAGTCACACTTGTGTAACTCGAGAACAGTTTGGCCAATTAAGATAAAATGAACTTTAATATATAGCGACATAAATTGTCTTTGAGCTGAATTTATATAATTTTTTGTCCAGTTAATATTTCCGTAGTTATTCGGTAATTAGTACCGAAAATTTTAAAATTTATTTTTTTGAAAAGTGGTGATAATTTTGATCCATAACTCTGAAGTTTTTGAGCAAATAAAAAATATTGTTGACATACCTTGAAGACAATTTATGCATCTTTTGATCTATCACTTATCAAAATCGTGGAAAGGGTTCTTGAGTTATAGCCTAAGTTTGACAAACCATTGTCGAATTTTATAGAGTGACCGCTCAATAAGGTGATGATATTAGTCATGCAAATAAAAAGGAGAGAAAAAGATATAGTCGGTCAAGCCCGACTATATGATACCCTACACCATTTCGATCCACATAGTTTTGTTTTTACTTACATACAACTTACTTGTGTTAAATATTAACATAATACTAACATTTGTACGGGATTTATGCACGTTAGTGATTTTCGGGAGAGGAGTTTATATGGGAGCTATGGTCAGTTATGGACCGAACTTCATGAAATTCGGCAGATGGATTCTTGCTGATATAAAACTTATCTGTACTAAATTTCATTAAAATATTCCTATTTTTAAGGCATCTGTAAGTGTTAAAACTCTATTCCGGGAGGACATTTGTATGGGGGCTAGGTGAAATAATGGGCCGATCATAACCAAATTCAATAAGCTTCGTCCTTGTATTGAAAAAAGCATATGTACCAAATTTCATCAAATTATCTTCAAAATTGATTTTTGAAGATAATTATGTATAAAAATCAGTACCCGATAGAAAAAAAAGTGAATGCAGATTCCTGTTTAACTCGTCAGAATCCACCTAGTCCACCTATTTTTGTTTCAAGAAAAAATAAAAAAAAAAAATAAAAATTTTTTGGCCACCACTGTATTTTTACCCAATTGTATGTAGCATGGGTATTTTTACTTAACTGTGAATAAAATTTAGATTTCTGCATCAATCAAAGAAGATGATGCCTTATTTTATTCGCAGCATTACCAGCTTTAAGATAAAAATAATAAACTGAAACATTTTTGATGCTTTCACTTTTAAAAAGAAATTTTAGTAACAATAAAATCTAAAATTTTGCATGAAAATGATTTTTTTCGGGCACTCATTTCAAAATAACTCCGAAACTATTGAGCACATAAAAAAATGAAGTTTGGGGAATTTGAATATATTTTTAGTCCGCATCTTTTGGTGTATAACTTTGATCAATCGTACACACCGTTCTTGAGTTATGAGGAAATATACTAGAGTAATGGCCTTACTATGGGCGAAATATTAGACACGCCCATAAAAAAAAAATCCAGACCTGATGGAAAAAAAACTGAAAGCAGATTCGTGTTTACCACATCAAAATACATCAAGTCCAACTATTCGTCTATGGGGGAGGATTTTTTTGTTGACCAGTGTTATTTTCTTCAAATTTACTAATTTAATACTTTAGTCACTATTATCCCATCAGATTCCAACAGCTTCAAATCTTTAACTTCGATTAGGGAAAGGAAAATCGTCTAAATGTTGTTCATATATTTTTCTAAAGACCTTTGAATTTTTTTGTGCATATTTTTATTACTATAATACTATATTTCCTGGCGAAGGCAGGCTTATACGCTAGTTAAATATAATTATGAAAATGAATTGTACAAAATATTAAATAAATAATTAAATAAAACAATTTTCGAGTTAGTTTCTAAAGAAAAGAAAAACTGAACACAATTTTAATTCTTCATATACATAATATTTTTTTTTAAAGGAGGATTTCTTTGCATATCAGTGTAATTGAAAACAGAATTCAAAAGTTTTTTGTTTCTCTCTTAAAATTTTTTATCACAATTCATTTAATTAAATGAATTTAATTTTAATACTAATTTAAGTTTTAAATTTATTAGTAACTAAATTTTAATTGAGAATTATTCACTTCAATTTAATTATATGTATCATTTTTATTTTCAACCATTATATCTAATTAAACAAATGTTTACAATAAACTAAACATACGACTAAAAGTATTATTAGTTTTTCTTTTATCTTTACACACAGACAATTGTATTTTAATACATTTTAATTAATTCATTTTTGGCTACAAATATAAAGTTTTTAAAAAATTTTAAATTGAATTTATACAAAATATTTACATACAAAAGTTTTATTAAATAGTTTTATGCGCCAAAATAACTAAGAGAAAAAAAATGCAAGCAAATAAAAACAGATAATTTTCAAATTTTAATTTACATTTGAATAAATACGAGTTATTTATTTATTTTTTAATGCAAATAGTATTTGTTTGTTTTAAATTTTTATTTATAAAATGTAAATAGAGGGATTTGTGGTCACTACAGCTTATGGCATAAAATAATATATTAGGAAGTTACAAAGGAGAATACTAAAGAACTTTAATATGCATATAAAATATAAATTGTTAAAAATAATTTTCTAAACTGTAATATAACCCTAAAAATAACAAGTAATTAGTTGTAAGAAAATTACTGAAAATATATATCTATCATACAATTTTTACATTCTTTTATAATATTTACAGTAACTTAAATAGATGTATGTTTGTACATAGGATATAAATATTATTGAAGTCAAATTAAATGTCAGAAATAATAATCACAAAAAATTTCTCATATTTTCTTTAGTATTAAATTCTAAGAATTTTATTTCATTTTATATAAATATGTATGTTTGTGTTTTTCTAAAAACAAACAAATGTTTTTTTTCTTCGGTGTCAACAACCTTTTTGAGGTGTTTTTCTCATACATAATTTATATGAAATCATTTTGCCAAAAGATGTTAAGATTTATGTCTTTCATTTTAACGATAAATTTTTATTTTTTTTTTTTTTTATTTCTTTACTGCCATATTTTGATGCAATATTTTATTCAATACTCGTACTTTGCTAGTAGTTTTTAGAAAATAGCAAAAAACAAATTACACATCAGGGTAATCTTTCTTGCTATTTCTTAAAGTTTGCATTTTTTGTAAAATATTTATGAACCAGAGAATGTTTGTGTCAACAATTTGTAAAGTTTAAGGTAAACAGTCTACAAGAAGATAAATGTCAACAGAGATGCTTTTATAAGTAACATAGAGCTGTAATGTATCAATTTTAAATGTGTATAGGGAGGTACATTTTTTTAAGTTATTAAGAGGAAAATATTTATAAAAAATTATTGCAAAAGAATATGTTATATCATAAAATAAACTTTTGCTAAAGCTACAGTTTTCTGTGGAAATGTTTTCTACACATAATTTACTATAATATTTGTAATTAAAACAAGTACGAATATTATATTCGGCTCGGCCGAATTTAAATACCCACCATCAACTTTGTCAAATTTTACATTATATGGGAGGTGTGCGGTAAAGTGGGCGGATCCCAAACAAACCTTACGCAAGATAAATATTTGTGACAAATTTCGTCCCCCTACGTTGTCCCGTTCGAGCCCTATCCTGCTTTCAACAGACGGACGGACGGACATAGCTAGATCGACTCAGAATCTCAGAAAGTCAAGTTTCAGTAAGTATTTAAACGATTTTGTAAAGGATTTATGCAAGTATTTGGTATCATTAGAAAGCATATTACTTGAAAAATAATAATATGTAAATAATAAAGTATTTGAACTAAATCTTTTCATTAAATTGATCAAAAAACGAAAAATGTTTGTATTTAGTGTTATTTTTCGAAAAAAAAATATTTGAACTTTAATAAAATCTACATTAATTAAGCTATCATTATAAAATTTTAGTAAAATATAAAAAAATTTGTCCTTAAAAGAAAAAATAAATAAATAAAAAATAAAAAAAAAAATAAATAGATTCCCATTTTCTTACTCCAAAATACCAAAAATTCCATTTCGGGGAAAGCTTCCTTCAAAAATTGACTTTTTTCATTGAAATGGTCACCCTGTCGTTATAAGGGGCCTCCATCAGAAAATACTTTTTGGGTGTGAACCTTACATATAAAGATAAAAAATTAAAGTAATCTTAAGTCGATCCCAGCTTTGTGATTTGCGAACATAACAAAAAAAGAAAAAGCTAAATACCAAAATTTACTAAATTTGGATAGTGCTCGTGGGCAGACCTTTGTCCCTAACTCCTCCGGATTTACTTTACACGCATTCACATTAAAATTTCTTTTGAAAACATTAAAAAAAATGATAATGCTCAGAACAAAAAACTAATTTTACCACTGAATAAATATTACCAACTTTTTGGGAAAAAACACAAAAAATTTAAAATTTTTTTAAAGTTCCAAATTTAGATTAATATAACTTTTTAACGGAATCATATAATTATACGATTCTTGCAGTAATATTATTTAGAATTTTATAGGGAATCTGGCAAATTCTAGGGGAAAAATTAAGACCGCCAAGTTTAAAAAACTAAAAAAAGCTAGGCTAAAAATTAGGTAAAAATTTATTTCGTCCCGAATATTCTTAAACCAAGAGATAACCTACATATGTAAGCGTATTTTTTGTAGAGATTTACAAGGACTATCTATACATAAAATTTCTTTTATGTCATATCCTAAATGAATTTTTGGCGATTTTTTAAAAAAAGTGGTTTTTGTCAAATATTTTATGTTTCTTATATTATTTGCACACAGTTTGAAAACTAGCTCTACTTTAAATGAATTTGATAGGTTTTAATGGAATCTCATATTCCCCGTTCTTATTTAAAAAAATTTTCAGCATCTCTATTAACGAATTAACATAATCGATGATTTTGCCTAAAAAAAATATTTTTTACGTCTTTTTGAACATAGCCATCAAGGTTTGAGATAGTTTTAAATCCTTGCGATTTATTTTTTTGTTAACGATGAGCTTTGCAAAATTCTATATTTTCTAATTTTTTTTATTTCCACTACTACAGGATTTTATCAAGGTTATTACATATTAAATAACTTTTACAGAACTCCAACAAGTTTGTATTTGCATTAAAATTTTTTTTTTTTTTAAAAATATATTTTCAATTTTTTTTTTTTCATTTGCAAATTTCAACTAGAGAATATATAACTATTATAACGATTATATATCCAATCAGAAAATGGTGCAAAATTTAACACTTTTATATTTTAAAGTTTTGTTGTTACACAAACAAATATATTATTATTTATTATACATATATTTCAAATTGGACCTTGATGATTATATTCTACTATTTATATATTAATTCTTATGGGTCGTTAAGAAAATACCGCCGAAAAAATACATTTCACAGAAAAAGCGTTCACTTTTGCTCTATAGTGTATATATGATGAAATTAGTTTATATATAATAAAATGGGATTATTAAATGATAAAAACATGATAAAATTAGAAAGGTTATAAACCTTGCTAAAAATTATAAAATGGAACCGTAATAATAATTACGTACAATTGTATTTATCTTTAACTGTAAACGTATATTACAACCATAGCATGATGCTCTTATGGTTTATGGTCACTAGAACCATTATTTTTTCTCTAAAAAATATTGCTTTGTTATTTTCATAAATTTTCTATAGAAAATCTTATCTTATAAAGCATTATTTATTTATAGAATTTTTGACTATAGAATGAATTTTGTATAAAAAATTTAGCTATAAGATAAATTTTTTATACAAAATCATATTATAGCATTAATTTTCTATAAAAAAACTGTCTTTGTCATACTTTTTTTTAATAGAAAATCATGCTATAATTAGTTTTAAATAAAAAATTTAGCTATAGCATAAATCTCCAATAGAAAATCTAACCATAGCACGAATTAAAAAGATCTTACTAAATAATGAATTTTCAATAATAAGTCTGATGATAGCATGCATTTGCTATAGAAAATATGACTATAACATTAATTTTCTGTACCTAAACTGACAATAGCAAATATTTTTTATAGAAGATCTGAATGAATTTTGTATAACAAATTTTGTTAGTGCAAAATATTTTACAGACAATCGGACCATAGCATGAATTTTTCTATAGAAAGTTTAACTATAGCATGAAATTTATGTAGAAAATCTGACCATAGCATTAATTTTCTGTAGCAAAACTGACTATAGCATTATTTTTTTTTTCTAATCTGACTGTATCATGATTTTTCAGTAAAAAACCTTATTACAGCTGGTATTTTGTATAACAAATGTTGTTGTTGAACGTATAGCACTAAATTTTTATAAAAAAGAAAATAGTTCTATAGCATAAATTTTATAAAGAAATTTTGCTGTAGCATTAATTTTAAATAGCACAACTAGCAGTAGTAAGATTTTGTTTACAAATTTTTGCTTTATTATTTTTCTGAAAATGTATCTATTTCATTAATTTCACAGGTCAACACCAAAAAAGTATCTGGAAAATGATGTTGCAGATATTGTAGGTATATTCATCCCAATCACCAGGAACATTTCTGTTTTTTTTCCGTCACGTCACATTTTTAACCCATTGAGGACCAAAGAAAATATGTGTTCATGATGAGTTTTTAGGCTATAAAATTTTCTCAGTAATAGGTAGAGCAGATAAGTTCATCATGTTGTATAGCCATGACATGGGGCTATAAAAATGTAGTCTAGTTAATTCTCTTACTTATCATACGTAGCACCTAGATGTCGTTAAAGTTGTAAAAACCATGAATTTCTCAATTAAACCTCATTAAACCAATGAAAAATGAGGGGTAAGAGTGGGTGTAGAGGGGAAATTTCTATTTATATAAAAGACAAAGTACCGTAGATATCAAAACTGGTAAAATTTTTATAATCACACTGACAGAAAATTTGTTTCCATCAAATGTATGAAAAAAATAAAAATCCAAATTTAAGTAACAGAGTTAACAAAGAATTATAAGAAAAATATATCGCGAATAATTCGGAATAATTTTAACTCCTTAGACTAAATATAGTGTAGAAAGTTAAATAAACCACGTCCATGACGTCACAATTTTAAAATATATAATGTTTTTATATTAAACTTCATTGAAAAATTTATGGATATTTTTGTCTTTAATTAGGATTTAAGAATGTACTATTTATAATTTTTTCCTCATATTAAGAAGATGTAAAAGTCTGTCACCAAAGTAGGATTCCATATGCGTTGAAATCTCTCAGTAACAGCATTTTGGTGTATTGAATTTTTTGTATGAAATTTAAGAAAAAAAAAAAAAATCTGATACATTTTGAATTTTGTATAGAAAATCTAGCTGTAGCAAAAAACAAAACAATTCTATTGCATAAGTTTTATTGCAAAATAATTTGCAACTAATTTTGATACAGTAAGAAGAAAATTAGAAAATATTAAAATATTACATCCATCGTATTAATTTCCTACAGACTATTTAAGCATTTGGCAGTAAATTTTTCTATATCATATTTTACCAAAACAAAAAATCCTTCTGTAGTAAGTATTTTCTACAAAGAATCTAGCTACAGCATTAATAAAACCATTAAGACCCCATAAAATACATATTTTCTGGGTCCTAGTTAGATTCTGAGTCGATCTAGTTATGTCCGTCCGTCTGTCCCTCTGTTGAAAGTAAGATAGGGCTCGAACGGGACAACCCAAGGAGACGAAATTTGGCTCAAATATTTATCTTGTTTAATTATATACCAAACATATGGTATTGAAAATGAGCAAAATCGATTAATAAACAAAAATAGTTATGGGCAAAATACTAGAAACATAGAGGGTCCGTTGTAGCTTCATTTCATACCTTTCTGCTGATATCTCTTAAACAAAAGCATGAACGATAACGAAATTTTGTGCAGATAGTTCGAGGGTCGATATAAACTTGAAAGCAAAAATTGGCGTGGTCCACCCACTTTAGCGCCCACCTCCCATATAACGTAAAGTTTGAAAAACTTGACGGTGGGTATATAGATACGGCCGAGGCAAATATAACATTCACACTTGTTTTAATTATAATTTACTATTTAATAAAAATTTTAAAATTGTAAATTGTTTAAGTTTTTTAGCGAAATGGTTCCCAATTTTAATACATAATTTATTTACCAATTTTCAGCGTTTTAAGGTATATCAATTATGTTCTGTCCCTCATGCCATACCTCTTATCTAACAAACCTCATCTAATTTAATTTATCTATAGCAAATTTCTATTCTCTTAGGTCTATCGCTATTTTTGGTATATGCAAATGAATTAAATGGTTCCACATATTTGTGTCATATATTATGATACATGATTTGCAACATATTTATGTATGAAACAATTACACTGATATACTATACAAGTGCATATGGTCATGAGTAATCAAATAATCAATTTTAAATTCATTGAAAATCCATTTTGTTAATTGTATTCATAGTGGGCAAAGATAAAAGGGAATTAAAGGCATAAAAGTATTTTTGATACAAAACATTAATATTTATATTACGACTATGATAACCACAAATGATTTATTAAAAGGGGACCTCCGTTTTACTAAATACTTTGAACTAGAGAAAAAGCAATACTTAGAAAAATCTTTGAGTAATTGTTTTTTTAAGACACATGTAATATTTTCGTTGCCATTTAAAGTAAATTAGAAAATATTTGGAAAATCTATTACTCTCTTTGTTTTCTCACCCAATTAGTTGTATATTTTTTTCTCGATGTCATTGAAATAATTTTAAAACAATTGTTAGTTAAATGTTCAAGTTGATTGTTTAATTAGTTTTGTCGTTACTTTTTTAAATTTTTTCAGAGGAAAATTTTGTTTATTTTTCATCGACATGAATTTAAATATTTAGTTTTATAGCTCGAAACTGATAAAATATTCATGATTTAAAAATGTTTATCATGATATGTTTTTAAAAATTTGTTTAAATTGATATCAAATGCAATTGAAATATGTTGTCGGACAGCAAAAAATATGGCTGTTGAATTAATTAAATGAAATTTGATCATTGTATTTGAGACTAAATAATGAACAAAATAGGAATTTAATTTATAGAGGAATAAATTTAAAATGTTGGATTATTTTTAAAATAAATAAATTATTCATATATGTATTCATATATAAGAGCATTGAAACAATTATTATTTACATATTGTATTTTAAACTATTTTTTAGATGTAAACTTAATCATATGAAATATATTTTTAATATTTAATTTAGTTATAAAAACACATTCTTAACGATGTCTCTTCAGAAAGCTAAATAAAACCTACATTATTTAGTAAATACTCCAGAATAATTTCATAAGTAGTAGTAGTAGTTTTGCTAGCAGGTATCTAAGCGATTTTATCCTCCTTTGTAGCTACAGGACTAAACAAGCTTCTGGTTATCCATAAATATTATTATTCTGCGCAAATTTTACACTATGTGGTTTATTGTTCCTTTTGATGATTATATGTAAAAAAAAAATAAGAAAGTGCACACATTTTCAGGACAAAAAAAAAAAAAAAAAACAGAACACAAAAAAAAAAATATTTGGAAATGAGATATTTTTTGTGCATTTATTGAAAAATATAAAAAAAAAATTGAACAAGGACTAAAATCACCAAAATTAGAAAACATTTTAATTTTTTAAGCAACTAAATATTATCCAACATTCTTTCAAAGAAAGACATTGTTTAGGAAATAATTGTTATCAAAAAATGTCTTTACAGAAAAAAAAATATGAAAACTTCTTTAAAGAAAATTATTGTTATTGGCAAATGCTCTAAAAAAAAAATGTTGCGATCGTTAAACTATCTATAGAAAAATATGGTTATCGATAATTTGTCTAAAGAAAACGATTACGATCTACAATTTTTACATAAAATTAATGATACTGATAAATTTTCTGTAGAAATTTATATCAATAAATTTTTCATAGAACATTATCCTACAGATAAATCTTCCATATAAAATTATTGTTATCGATATTTTTTCAGAATTTGTTTATTATCGTTAAATTTTCAATAGAAAATTACTCCTATAAATAAAATTTTTAGAGCAAATGATTGTAACCGCTAATTTTTTTATAGAAAATTATTGCTATCGGTAACTTTTTTGCTCACGATCGATGAATTTTCTATAAAAACATTACGATCAAAAAAATTTTTTATAGAAAGTAATTTTTATTGATCAACTTTCTATAGAAAATGAATGATATTGATAAAATTTTGCGATTAATAAACTTTTTTCTAAAATTAATATAATCGATAAATTTATAATAAATTTTCTATAGAAAATTAATGTTATCGTTAAATTTTCTATAGAAAATTAACGTTATCGATAAATTTTCTACACATAATTAATACTATCGATACATTTTCTATAGGAAATTTAAATTATCGATAAGTTTTCTATAGAAAATTAAAATTATCGATAAATTTTCTACAGAAAATGAATGTTATGATAAATTTTCCATAGAAAATTAATGTTATCGATAAACTTTCTATAGAAAATTAATGTAATCGATAAATTTTCTATAGAAAATTAATATTATCGATAAATTTTCTATAGAAAATTAATATTATCGATAAATTTTCTATAGAAAATTAATATTATCGATAAATTTTCTGTAAAAAGTTAATGTCGATAAATTTTCCGTAGAAAGTTAATGTTATCGATAAATTTTCTATAGAAAATAAATATTATCGATAATTTTCTATAGAAAATTAACGTTATTGATAAATTGTTTACAAAAAATTAATGTTATCGATAAATTTTCTAGAAAAAATTAATGTTATCAATAAATTTTTTATAGAGAATTAATGTTACCGATAAATTTTCTATAAAAAGTTAATATTATCGATAAATTGTCTACAGAAAATTGTCTACAAAAAAATCGATAAATTATCTAGAAAAAAAAATAATGTTATCGATAAATTTTCAATAGAAAATTATTGTTATCGATAAATTTTCTATAGAAAATTAATATTATCGATAAATTTTCTACAGAAAATTAATGTTATCGATAAATTTTCAATAGAAAATTATTGTTATCGATAAATTTTCTATAGAAAATTATTGTTTTTGGTAAATTTTCTATAGAAAATTATTGTTATCAATAAATTTTCTATAGAAAATTAATATTATCGATAAATTTTCTACAAAAAATTATTGTATCGATAAATTTTCTATAAAAAATTAATGTAATCGATAAATTTTCTATAGAAAATTAATGTTGTCCGTAAATTTACTATAAAAAGTTAATGTTATCAATAAATTGTCTACAAAAAAATATTGTTATCGAAAATTTTTTTAGAAAAAATTAATGTTATCGATAAATTTTCAATAGAAAATTATTATTATAGATAAATTTTCTATATAAAATTATTGTTATCGATAAATTTTTTTATAGAAGATTAATGTTATCGATAAATTTTCTAGAAAAAATTAATGTTATCGATAAATTTTCTATACAAAATTAGTGTTATCGATAAATCTTCAATAGAACATTTATGTTTTCAATGAATTTCTTATAGAAAATTAATGTTATCGATAAATTTTCTATAGAAAATTATTGTTATCGGTTAATTTTCTATAGAAAATTAATGTTATCGATAAATTTTCCATAGAAAATTAATGTTATCGATAAATTTTCTATAGAAGATTAATGCAATCGTTAAATTTTCTATACAAAATTAATATTGTCGATAAATTTTCTATATAAAATTAATGTTATCAATAAATTTTCTATAGAGGATAGCATTTATCGTTTAATTTTTTGTAGGCAATAGATCAATAAAATGAATTTGTTTTGGAAATCTTATTGATAGCATTAATTCCTTAAGTAAATTTAACGATCGATAATTTATCGATAAAATTAGTTTTCTATATGTAAATTTCCTGTATAGGATTGATGATATCGTTATTTTGTTTTATAAAATTATTACTAACGATAAATTTTCTGGGAAAAATATTGCTATTGATATGTCTTTTTAGAAAGTTACTTTTATCGATAAATTTTCTATTATTAATATCGATACTTTTTCTATAATAAAAATTATTAATACTCATAAATTTTCTATTGAAAAATATTGGCTTCCTTACATTTTCCATAGAAAATTATTGATAAACGATAAATTTTGTATTAAAAATTTTTTGCTATTTTTGAAATTAAAAGAAAATGATTTTGACTTATAATTTTTTTATAAATTTTTTTGCAAGCGATTAACTTTTTATAGAGATTATTGTCATCGATAGATGTTTTATAGAAAATTATTGTTTTCGATAAATTTTCTATAGAAGTTTTGCTTACAATTAGTTATCAATAAATTTTGTACAGATAATTATTGATATCAATATTTTTATAGACTAGATTTTCTTTTTAGATATTTTTATCGATAAAATAAAAAAATCTTAAACATTTTTACAACATTTTCCTTTCACTAATTTAACTTATCTTAAACCTTAAAACCTCAATAGAACAACAACTAAACAGAAATGCAAATATACCTAAATATATATTTGTATTATTTTATTTACCGATACCACCATAATACGCATTCAAATACATATATGGAACTAAATAAAAGAGAACAAAAAAAAATAAGCAACACAAAATGGTTTGTAGACAAAAGCCACAATGATGTCGCTATCACTTCCGGTATATATTTCATGCTCTTTTAAATTTTGTTGTGTCTCTCCACTAACCGACATGTAAATATGAAGTAGAATTTTCCATTTTCTATTTCAGATTCTTTTTTCTACTTTAAATTATTTTCTTTTAACTCACATGTATATACGTGGTCATGTAAAATTGTATATGACTTTTTTTTACATATTCGTGAACAATAGAAGAAAATATTGTATTTTATTTTGCTTTTAAAGAATTCTTTTGTGTTTAATTTTTTTTATCTCCTAACCAGCTTTTTTTGTCTGGTTTACAAAAGGACAAGGAAGACAAGGTAAACAAAAAAAAAAAAAAACACATTTTACATATGTGACAGTTTTAGTTTAAAACATGCAGATTCTTTTCATTTAAACCAAAGCCAAAGATCGTAATCTTACAGAGTGACAAATTGCAGTGTTTAAATTCTTCTGTAAGAAATTCTCTAAACTTTTAAAGTACACACAGAAAAAAGATTGATTGGAAAATGGTAACCACTATTAAAATTTAGTAGTATTAAATAAAATTCTATCTCAGATGTTATAAATATTTAAATATAGGAGATTTTCTATACTTCTAATAATATTTCTATTTATATAATGTAATTAGTGTTCTCACTGAAAACAATATGGTTGTAATGACCAATTAATTAGGAATTTACCAATTCGACTGGGACAACCAAACTTATTCCATTAGATTCTTTTAAATGCAATATATTATAGCACCTGCAACCAATATTTTTTGGCATAATAAACTTTCAGTTTCAATTATCAACACCTTGTTCAATTCTTAAAAAAATTCGATTACGATGAAAGAAAATCATTCAGATCGCTCAAAACAAAGAGAATTCAACTTATAATAATTTAGTTTTGACGTTTAGTAAGTAAAGAAAAAATAAAAAACAAAAATATTTGTAAAATATACACATATTTAAAAACTGCAATAAAAAACAATTTATATTCGAAGAATATTCCAAATAAATATAAAAAACAGCTAAAAATACATTTGCAAATTTCATAGAATTTTAAAAAGTAAGTATCTTCTTAATAAAAAATATATTTAATGTTTCTTCCTTACAAACCGAATTCTATATTATCTGTTGGATATGGTGGACGGACGACGCTTTATTGAATAAAGAATAATGCCGACGAGGTAAATACATATAACATTATGAACAAATGCCGAACAACAATATAAAAATGTGGGTACTTAATTTCTTGAAGGGTGATTTGTTGCTAAAATTTGGAACTCAACTCAAGATGAGTATTTAACTTCAGCAAACTCAATTTATAATAATAATTTTAACATCCCTTCCTAGACCCAAAAATTATCTGTGATCAGTATTTATCAAAATTTTTAATAACATGAATATGTAGACCATAGAACATTAGTTTGTTTGTAATTTGTATATATATTTTGTAATTTATTTGATATTTTATTGAAATAAAAGGAAAAAAGAAAACAATAATTTTTTTGACATTTTATTTTAAAATTATAAATTCTATTTTAGGAACCGAATTTTTAGGTATTGTTTCAGTTGTAGCTAACGTTAGTTTCAGTCGTTGTAACTGAAAAGATATGTATATACATCTACTAACTAATTGGTATATATAAATGAAATATTCAGCAATCTCAACCGTTTATTGTGATAGTTGGGGCAACCGACCAAATTCGATTGGCTAAAAATTCGATTGTAACAACGAAACAGTTTTCTCTGTGTACAACCTGACAACTCTAGGGGTTAGAAAAATTAGCACTTTTGCGTGTTTTTCATTATTCAGTGATTTGGTTTAAGGCTTTTTAACAATGGCCACATTTAGCATTTGGAAATGTGTCTACTACCACCAGCATAGAAACTACGACAATATTACAACAACCACAAATGAAAAACCAACAACATCAGCATATTGTGGTGTGAAAATGTCGTTAGTATTAAAGAGATGGTTGGTTACCTGAATGATTTTAATTCTATTTCCATTTTCATTGTAATTCTTTGTTGCAATTACTGATGTTTTGAATTTCACATATACTCATGATGTTGAAAATAGTTGCTACAGTTGAGTAACACTGATTTTTTACATATTTATAAATAATTTAAATTTCTATACCAAATTTATGTTATCGATAAATTTTCTGTATAAAACTATTTTGGAAAAAATATATGCTTACGATTTTTTAAATAATTATTTTAACGATAAATTTTTTTTTAATATTTTCTTTAAATCTAATAACAGTTATCTCCATTACTTTTTTAGCATTTCTTCTGACAGTTCTATAATATTTATTTACATTTTCAACATTATACTGTATTAAGTTTTGCCATCTTGTTTTGTTTATTCTCCATTTACAGTTAATGTAAATAAGGACTAAAAAAAAACACATCTACTGTCGCAGTTAATATTTCTAGTGGTTTTATGTGAGTTTTCTTTTTCTCATTTAAGGGCCTTGTGTTGTGTGGCTGCATCCTTTTTCTGCATTTCCGTTTCCATTACTTTTACCAACACGCATTGTCTTTAGGTTGTTACTGCTGTTGTTACCGCTGTTGTTTATTACATTTCATTATGAAAATATTTTTCTTGTTTCTTTTATTATTTTTATATTTTCCTTTTTTTAATTTAATTTTATTCCATTTCAAAGATACTCGTACTCGTTTCATTTTAATTAAAATGAACAAATTGTATGTAAGTAGTACAAGATTACAATAAGAAATAGGAACCTACATAAAATGGAAAATTAAAATAAAAATGTGTATTTATTTTGAATTCGTATTAGTTGTTAGAAAAAAAAAAGTAAAATCAGTTTAAGGATTAAACATCAGAAATATTAATATTCTTATATATAAAAGCAGTCGATAATTTTCCTGTTGAATCATCTAAAGAAAACTTAGGTTAACGTATAATTTAAGAATCTTTGAAGAATTTTCTGAATAAAGAAAATTAATGTAATCGATAAATTTTGTAATCAAAATGTGATTTATCTGTAAATGAAAGCTACCAATAAAATTTCCATAGTCAGTTCCATAAAGTCAGTAGTTGAAAAAATTTTTTATAGAAACATTTTCTTTTAAAAATTATTGCTATCGAAATATTCTTTACAGAAAATTAATGCTATCGAAAACTTTAATTCTCTACAGATAATTAAAGTTGTCGATAAATGTTCAGTAGAAAATTGAAGTAATCAATAAATTAATTATATTGATAAATTTTCTTTAGAAAATTAAATTTATCGAAATTTGTAGATATTTTTAATTTTCTATATAATATTTATCATTATTTTATTGATATTTTTTATAATCAATAGAAAAATTCTATAGAAAAATTAGCTATACCTTTATCTCCTACAGATATTGATAACTTTGTTTTCTATAGAAAATTAATCGAAATTAATTTAAAATTTATCGATTACATTAACTTTTATAGAAAAGTTATCGATATCATTAGTTTTGTGTACAAAATTTATCGATACCATTCATTTTCTATAGAAAATTTATCGATAGCAATAATAAAGTTAATGTTATCTTTAAACTTCTTAAAGAATATTATTGTTTTCAAAAGATTTTCTATGGAAAATTATTGTTATCGAAAAAATTTTCTACAAAAAATTAATGCTATCGAAAACTTTTCTACAGAAAATTATTGTTATCGAAAACTTTTCACAGAAAATTGTTGTTACAGAAACATTTCCTAATGAAACTTATTGTTATCGAAACATTTTCTATAGAAACTTATTGTTATCGAAACATGTTATATAGAAAATTGTTGTTATCGAAAAACTTTTTATAGAAAATTGTTGTTATCGAAATATTTTCTATAGAAAATGTTTGTATCTTTTGAAAACAATAATTTTCTGATTTTATATTAAATATTATAGAGAATTCAAAAAGTATCATTTGAAGAACAAAAACGTACCAAAAATTGAATTTTTACCCACATATACCATATATATCAATTTTATGCTTTTATGTTTAATATTATAGAAAATTCAAAAAACACCATTAGAAGAACGAAAAAGTACCACAAATCTAACTTTTCGGGATTCTCATTCACTTAGGTACATATATTTTAAATTTCATATTTGAAAAAGTATCACAAAGTTTCCCTCTTCAATGCTTACACACATAGGACCATGTATCTTTAACTTCATGTTTACAGGTTCAATTTTGTAGAAAATTCAAAAAGTACCATTGGCAGAACGAAAAAGTACCAAAAAGTCCCTCTCTTCAATTATCACTCACATAGGACCATGTATCTTTAATTTAATGTTTTCAGGTTAAATATTGTAGAAAATTTAAAAAGTACCATTGGCAGAACGAAAAAGTACCAAAAAGTCCCTATCTTCAATTACCACCCACATAGGACCATGTATGTTTAATTTAATTTTTCCAGGTTCAATTTTGTAGAAAATTCAAAAAGTACCATTAGAAGAACAAAAAAGTACCACAAATTCCCCTCTTGTGAATTATCACTCACATCGGAATACACGTACTTAAGTTCATGACTCTGTGTTTAATATAATAAAAAATTCATTATTTAATTTGAATAAAATTTAATTTCCCGATATTATCCCCTTTTTGGTACTTTTTTTTATTCCTCTTTTTTATTCCCTCTGAATGTAAGAAAGATTGTATTTCAAAGAATTTCTAAATTGTACTGGGATCTAATGTTAAAATATTCATATGCATGTGTCAGTAAAAAGAAAAAAAATATTTCGTGAAAAAATGTCTAAAATCAGGTACGATTTTTACGCCTTAAACGTTAGAATTTCCAAAAAGTACCAAACTTGTATTTGGCAATTTTTGATAAGGTATTATTTTGGTGCATGTTTTATTTCTATACTTAGTGGATTAAAATATAGATAAAGTTCCAAAAAGGACCAAGTTAAAGTTTTTACCCATTTTCTCCCTAAAAGAGCCGAATTTCAATAAAGTACCAGATATATAACCGATTATTTTTCAAATGAATAACGTTATCTATTCAATTTTTTTGTATTTCTATTAGTTTTGGAGATATAAGGTTACCAATTTTAACCGTTTTTACCCTTTTTTACCTCCTAAACATTCGAATTTCCAAAAATCTCGTTTTAGTCGATCTATTCGTTAGGAGACGAATCCTTATCTTTCCGTTATATTTTCTATAAAAAATTGATCGATAACATTAATTTTTTTCAGAAAATGTTTCGATAATGTTAATTTTCTACATAAAATTTATCGATCGCTACACAGAAAAAAGTAAAAATGGATTTCAATTACGAAATTTGTAATATTAATTAATTTTTAATTGATTTTGCTCCAATCATCAAATTGATAACATTAATAACTAGAATAATTGATATTATTATTACTTATTTTCCTTAAATAGATGCAATGAGCTGAAAATTGTTTAAAATTCATTTAAAATTATTTTATTTCTGTACTTTTATAGACAAATATTAATTTTTTTGTTTTTTTTTTTTTTTTTAATATTTTATTAACAGCTGTCAATTTTTTAAAAAACAAAACTGAAAACCAATTAAAAAAATAATTATATTAATAAATCATATAATTAAATTCCAATATAAAGTTAATTAATATTTTATTAAAAAATTATTAGAAATATTTTTTTCTGTGTATAATTTTTTATAGAAAATTTATTTGAATGTTATTATATTATTATACAAGTTTAATGTTATCGATAAATTTCATTCGAAAATTAATTATATCGATAAATACTTTATAGAAATATTATTAATACTATTGCAAAATTTAAAAAAAATAAAATATTATTAAATTTTGTATATAATTTAAATTAAATTATTATTTTGCATATTTAATATTTATTCCCACAATACAAAGAAATCCTGTACCACAAATTTTGTTGCAAAATATAACATTATTACATAATATTCTTCTTTTATTTTACTGCCAATTAACTTGGTTTATTTTTATTTGTTGGCTGTTTCTTTTTTTTTAGCTCAAAATGTATATTTTTAATTAATTAAAATAAATAGAAATTCATCTTTAGAAATTGTGGCTTAGAATAATGTAAATAGTATAAAAATAAAAAGAAAATGTTGTTGACCAAATTAAAAGCAAAAAATATAAATAAAAAATGGGTTGATATTTGCGCAAAGTAAAAATAAATTAAAATAATTGTAATATAAATAATAAAAAAACACATTACATACCTTACACATCCCTATTTTTAGAAATGAAAAAAAAAAAAAAAATATTATTACACTTAAAGCATCAATAATTTAATTAAAGTACCGACCACTTTAAACTTATTTCGATGGAAACCTTTAACTATGACCTTTGACCTAGTTTTTGTTTATCCAACTGTTATAATCATTTCAGACATCTTTTTAATACCGCCTTTTTTTCCGTGCACCTCAAAAACCCATTAAAAACTTTTGTAAAATGCAAGTATTACTCGTAATTTAATGAATTATCTACAAAAAACACATTTACGTTAGAAAACAATTTTACTTACATTATATACTTTTTTACTATATTCTACTAAACAACCATTATAATTAAAAAATAAAATCCTTTTGACTGGAGAGGAATGGAAAAAGGCAGAATTTAATTTCTCTTTTAAGTTTTATATTTACAAAGGTATCATCATGTCGTCATTATTGTTCCCATAGTCTCACAGCACTCACCCACTAACACTCCAGGAAGAAAAGAAAATTATTTGCAGCTTTTTGTGCCAAAAGCATTTTAATGTTATAGATTTTTATATGTAGTTTTTATTCTTTTGTCAGTTTTATTTTATTCCTTTTTTCTTTAGATTTTTTTTTCAACATATAAAACTGACCTACTTGTAAAACTTTACATACAAATACACATATGTATGTATTTATATATACAGACACCTACACTATTGCACTAATGCAAACATTTATGCATACATATGCAATTACATACATATTGATGTTGTAAAATAAAGTTTCAAAAGCAAATTGGGTTTACAACTTTAAAAAAATTACTACAGGATTTTAAGGAAAATGTTCGGAAGTTGTATCTCTTAATTGAAAAGCTTTTGGAATTTTTGAACTGGAGCTATTTATACAAATCCTATAGGAAGCGTATAATTATCAAAACTTCTTTATTGATATTATAAATTAACATATGTCTATTGATGTACTGGACTCTTTTAATTCGAAGGACATCAATAAAATCATTAATGTAGGTATATGTATTGAGTTTTATATGGTTTAAAAAACATATAGCCGGTCCCTTTCACTTATGTTGAAAAGTATAAAAATAAGTATTAAAATGTTCATATTTCAACAAAGAAATAGGAATATAATTATGTCTGTGATATAAAAAAAAACAAAATGTGAATTGAATGCTTACAAAAGAGAAATATAACAAAAAAATAAATTATTTACTTAGAGAAGTTTTCTACAGAAAATCAACTTTAACGATAAATTATCCAGAAAAAATTATTGTTATCGATAAATCTTCTATAAAAAATTTATGTTATCGATAAATTTTCTAGAAAGAATTAATGTTATTGAAACATTTTCTAGAAAAAATTAACGTTATCGATACATTTTCTAGAAAATATAATTGTTATCGATAAATTTTCTAATTAAAATAATGTTATCGATAAATTTTCTATAGAAAATTAATGTTATTATTCTATAGAAAATTATCGATATCGATAAATTTTCTATAGAAAATTAATGATCGATAATTTTTCTAAAGAAAATTAATTTTATCGATAAATTGTCTATAAAACAATAATATCGATAAATATTCTAAAGAAAATTAATGTTATCGATAAATTTTTTATAGAAAATTAATGTTATCGATTAAATTTCTATAAAAAGTTAACGTCATCAATAAATTTATCGACAAATTTTCTATATAAAATAATGTTATCAATAAATTTTCTATAGAAAATTAATGTTATCGACAAAATTTCTATAGAAAATTAATGTTATCGATAAAATTTCTATAGAAAATTAATGTTATCGATAAATTTTCTATATAAAATAATGTTATCAATAAATTTTCTATAGAAAATTAATGTCATCGATAAAATTTCTATAAAAAATTAATGTTATCGAAAAAATTTTCTATAAAAAATTAATGTTATCGAAAAAATTTTCTATAGAAAATTAATGTTATCGATAAATTTTCTATAAAAAATTAATGTTATCGGTAAATTTTCTATAGAAAATTAATGTTATCGATAAATTTTCTATAAATTTTCTATAAAAATAATGTTATCAATAAATTTTCTATAGAAAATTAATGTTATCGATAAAATTTCTATAGAAAATTAATGTTATCGATAAATTTTCTATATAAAATAATGTTATCAATAAATTTTCTATAGAAAATTAATGTTATCGATAAAATTTCTATAAAAAATTAATGTTATCGAAAAAATTTTCTATAGAAAATTATTGTTATCGATAAATTTTCTATAGAAAATTAATGTTATCGATAAATTTTCTTTAGAAAATTAATGTTATCGATAAATTTTCTTTAGAAAATTAATGTTATCGATAAATTTTCTACAGAAAATTAATATTATCGATAAATTTTCTATGAAAAATTACTATTATCGATAAATTTTCTTTGGAAAATTAATGTTATCGACCATTTTTCTTTAGCAAATTTATTTTATCGATAAACTTTCTATAGAAAAACAATTTAATCGATAAATATTCTAGAAAAAATAAATGCTATCGATAAATATTTTATAGAAAATTGTGTTATCGAAAAATTGTCTATAGAAAATTAACGTTATCGATAAATTTTCTTTAACATTATCTATCAGTTTTCTATAAAATATTAATATTATCAATAAATTTTCTACAAAAGATTAATATTATGGATAAATTCAATTAATATTCTATAGGAAGTTAATATTAACGAAAAAATTTTTTATACAAAATTAATTAGATTTTCTATAGAAAATTAAATTTATCGATACATTTTTTATAGAAAATTAATATTGACGAAAAACTTTTTATAGAGAGTATTATCAATAAATTTTCTTTAATATAATCGATAAATTTTCTATAGAAAATTAATACGTCGATAAATTTTATATAGAAAATTAATACGTCGATAAATTTTATATAACAGATAAATGTTACAGATAAATATTCTTTTTCGATAAACTTTCTAAATATAAAAATTTTTTTATCTATAAATCTTCTGTAGAATCTAAAAGATGATGGTTTGCGATGAAATTTGTAATAGAAAGTTAATATTATGGATAAATTTTCTATAAAATTAATAATTTTGATTGATAAATTTTCTAGAGAAATTAAATGCTATATATAATTCTTATTAGAAAATTATTTTAGGCGAAAAATTTTCTGTTGAAAATTAAAATTGTTGAAAAATTGTTGATAAATTAAATTATGTTCTCGTTTAATTTTTTAATAGAAATTGAATGTTATAAACATATTTTGTGAACAAAATTGGTGTTTTTTTTTAAACAAATTTTATCGAAAACCTTTTCTTTATGAAGTAATAAAGCTATTTCAGGATATTTGAAGCATTTCACATTGGTTTAAAGGGGTTGAAAATGACGATTAATTCAGGAAAAGGTTAAATCAATATTTTAATGATTTCGTTTTATTTTTTAATTGTTTATCGATAACATTAATTCAAATTTAAAACTTTAAGATTTTTTTTAGCAGAACGGTAATATTTGTCCGTCCACACCTTAGAGTTAAATGGGTTGAAAATTACGCATAATTCGGGAGGTAGGTATCAACATTTTTATGATCAATTTAATTTTTCAATTTATTAGTCAGTAAAAAAATGCATTTTTAGAATTCTAAAATATTTTTGGGCAGCATGGCAATGTCCGTCCGTCCATCTATACATTTGGGTTAAATGGGTCGTAAATGCCACATAATTCAGGGAAAGGTGATACCAAAATTTTTATACTTTCGTTTGGCTTTTTTATTAATCAAGAAGTAAAAAAAATATTTTTCGAGTTTTAAGATTTTTTTTTTTAAGTATTAAAATGTCCTTCCATCTGTCCTTCTGTTTGTTAATTTTTGCAAACTTTCCAATTCAAAATAATTTAACTTTTGACTCAATAAAGATAACGACTCAAGACTTTCTTTGTTCAATAGATAATTTTGCTTTTTATCTAATTACATAAAATATAAAGAAATAGTTTGAAAATATTTGGCTATATATGGAAAAATCTTAACCAAAATCTTGTGAAATGGAGATTTTTGAAATTTCAAATGTATATGACTCGAAAAATATATAATCGGGAAAGGAACAAAAATTCGCTAGTGGTTAAACATTTTTTATAACACTAGTACCTTATTTTGAACTCCCATAGTTCCGCTCCTGATGCGTGTATTGGATCCTGTTTCTAAACTCAAAATGCCACTATCCTCTGCTACGCCTATATTAAGAAGTTACAGATTTTTTTCGATTCTTTCCCATTGTTTAATGCTTGATAAAGAAAAGAAAATTTCTGCACTTAAGCTGTTTTTTGTATGAAATCTACAGGAGTTTTTTTTTATTATTTTCTCAAATCGGGCTATATATGCGCACGATTTTTTTTCATATTTTTAAAGTGGACAATGTATACTATTTTTCAGAAAAATTTCAGAACAAATATCCTGTAACATTTTATGTTGCATTCAACGAAAATTGAAAATTATTGTATTTTAGGACAATTTTCAAAAAATTAACAAAATTATTAGGACAAAATATAATTTAAAAATACTTGATGAAAAGTACACTTACATATCTGAAGTTGATGGTTTCATTTAAATTTTTACCTTAAGAACTTTTTATTTGAAATAAATCATAGCTTTTCATTGTGAATATTTTCAATCAAAATATTTGTTAAAAATAAATTATTTTAATATTTTATTTATATTTTTAGAAATAGATTTCTTTAAAATTATTTTATACTCTTTGTAATATGATTTTCAGTTACTTGAAATTAATTTGAATAAAAATTATTTAAATATTATTCAATTTGTTAACAAGTTAGATAAAATAAAATTTCCACAAAAGTATTCAAATATGAATTTATAAAATATACCCAGCAAAAACTTGGTAATGGCATGTAGTTATGGATGTAGTTACTTTTCAATGACAACAACATACCATTTGCATTACACAGAAGTCGTTAAGTGACTACTTATTTTTAACCCGACATGTAATTACGTATTTGTGATTAATATTTAATCCAAATAGTTTAAAATTTTTCCTTATCGATATTTTTTTTTTTTTTAAATAAAAATTTATAAAATTTTTCTATTCCAGCTGAAAACTGCCAAAGACCGGCTATTAACACAGAAAACATTTTACAAATTTACAAAATTATAATCACAAATTTCGTTCGTGAAACTTTTATATATTTTATTTTTTTCAATTGACACTTTAAACTTTGCAATCGGATAAATAATATACATAAGAAATAGTTACGATTTAATGTGAAATATAAATGGTTCCACATACATATATAATGAAAATACTTTATACTTTGGATATTAAAATGCTACACAATTTTAAAGGAATTAGATAATGATCTCATTTCAATAATCTTATACAAACATGATATATTAACTAAATTTTTCTATTTTTAAGTGTTTGTTGTTAATTTGCACTTTTACAAAAAAAAAAATATATAAACAAAATGTTTGACAAAATTTTCAAAATAAAAGTTCTTGACATTTAAAGATAAATCAAACAAATTAAATCTAAAAAAAAAAAAAAAAAACATTTTTACAATTCTCAATAATTTGTTGATTATCCGTGTTAAATAATGGTAAGTGTCAAAATATTATTGCAAAATATAGTAAAATTTTTATTGCTCTTTTTATAATAGACAAAATTAAGTTAAATTCAGAGGAGAAAAATCAACAGTTCAACATCACACTTAAAACAGATAAAAATCTTAAACATTTTCAGTCTGAGGCTTCTGCGCCGAGACTAAGCCCGTAGCAGATCTTGAGATGAAACTACCCCAAGTACCATAATTGTTTTTACATGAGGTGCAGTCGGTTCCAGCAAATAGAGTACAACCATGGTCTGGATTTTAATTCACCTTCGGCACGGACCGAAAGTATGCGGAAGAGCACTGTTGGAAGGTTATGGTATGTATTTTAATTGAAGTACAAATCATATCTCTATTTATTTTAAACACTATTTATTGTATATTTTCTTTTTAATATTTTAATAAAATAATAAAAAAAAAAACGCAACTAATTCCTTTTGTTTTAACTTATAATGACTTCAGTAATACTTTAAAATCAATGAGTTACTGAACAACTTAAAAGTAATTAGTTCTTCTAATGACATCTATGTAATGAGATGAGGTAAGTAGTTGCCTCTAATGTCATCACCGTGTTAAAATAATGGGTTATTCAGCTAATGTGTAAGTAGTGTAAAGCCATTATATTAGCTTCTTAACTCATTACCTGGCAACCAAAGTTTTTGCTGGGTAAATCAAATTCCTAAGTCTTTAACTAATTTTAAAATTGTTCTTTATTTTATTTTCCATTTTAAAAATAAAATAATATCTGTTTTAAAACATTCAATTTTTTTATTCATAGAAAACTTTTGAATATTTTTATTCAACATGAATTTGTTTGAATAGTTTTAAATTTACTTTGAAAAAGAAAAATAAGTAAAATATTTTTTTTATACTTGAATATTTGAAAAAATTTTATAATTTTTTGTTATTCAAGCCTTTTGAGGCTGAATATTTTTATTTTTTGGAGTTTTTGTTGAATAAAATAATAAAAATATTTATTTTAAATGTTTCTATTTGAATATAAAGTTTTTGAATAAAAATCAGAAAGGTTTGTTGAACTTTTTTTATTTAAATAAAATACATATGAATATTATTGAACTTTAAAATAATCAAATAAAAAACTTTTGATTATCTTCTTATAAAAATATATTTGTTTTTCTTTTGGTTAAATAAAATATTTTAATTTTTAATTTATTTTGTTCAATCAGATACAAATTTATAATAAATTCAATCGTTTTAGTATAAATAAAAATCCTTAATATTTTTATTCAAAAGATAATAGATTGATTAACAAATATTTTTAATTGGAAATAAGAAATAGAAATGAAATAAAAAGTATTTTTATTTTTTATTTCATTCATAAGTTACAGCTATGAAATAAATACACTAAAAGCTGAAGAAAATTAAATTTTGTACTATTTTTAAAAATTTTTTAAAATTCTTAGCTTTGATAGCTTTTTATAAGAAAACAACACAATATAGCTTAAAGATTTTAATTTCTATTGATGCATAATTTTGTCTATTTATATTCGTTACCCAACTTTATTACAAAACTTTAAATTTTAAAATTCAATTAAGCGCCACTTTTGACACATTTTACCCAAACGTGCATTTGTTTCCTACTATTTCGATTAAATCTGTATGATTGTATATCAGATTTTAAGAAAATGTGATAAGAATTTGTTTATGAGATTATATTTATGTAAATATTTTCTCTATAATTTATGATATTAAAACTTCTTAAACGAAATTCAATAAAATATATTTATTTAGTAAAACATTAAATAAAAACATAAGCCATTAACCCTTTTTTCTGCTTAATATTTCAATAAATTTCACAAGAATTTTCCTATTAATAGAATTCCACATAAATTGAGAAAGAAAATATTGAATTTATTTATATTTATACATAAAGAACGTGAATAAAAAAGAACTTGTTAAATCACATCAACTTAAATATAAAAGAAATTTTGCGTTATTTTACAAATGTATAAAATAATTCATGTTTTTAACTGAATAAACATTTATTTTTACCTTCAACAAAGTTTGGAATTGTGCCACATTTATCTTGAATTTATATGCGTTGGGTTTTTTGTATATTTTTTTTTTTTTACTAAAAATTTTTTGGGTTGGGTTCAAAACCATTGAGTACTCATAAATATTTTATATATGAAATACGCATAATTTTAGTAAATTTTTTCTGCCCCTTACAACTATAAGAAGGGCTTATGTAAAGTATGAAAAAAATTTACATAATATGTGGGAGCCTTTAGTGGAAGTAGAAAAAAAAAAAAAGAAAAGTATGGTATAAAATGAAATTATGATATTTTTATGCTACTTTTTTTTACCTTCTTAAAAAAAAATAGCAGTAGCAGAAGAAAACCAACAGTGAAATTCCTTAGCACAAATAAGGAAGGTACACCATTAGCTAAAAGAAATATTTCGTATGTTAAAAATAATTATAACAAAATTTTTAATTTTAAAATTGAAGTGCAATGGGAATCCGCAATAAGCAAGTGAATTTTTTACATCTTTCCATTTTCCACAATTTAATATGAACATTTTTAAAATCTTTAACATTTTCTGGAAATAGTGTAATGTATGCGAATACTTCACATACTTTTGTTTTCATAAAATTACAACCCTTTAACCAACTAAATTTTTATGAAAAAGAAAATTATGACAACAATACCACGAATAAATGAGAAGCAAAAACCAAAAAAAAAGGAAAGAATTGAAACTAACATATAAAAACCATTAACAGAAAAATATGAATTTATGTTAACATGCCAACATAACGTTTTACTTTTACAATGAAAATGCCATAAAACATATAGCTGTAAGGACATTCAACACACTCACACAAATACATACTCACAAACGTATTTCAACATTTAAATTTTCACTATTTACATAAACTTAAATATTTGTGTGTATATACATACATACATATATTTAAATCCATATGATATACAATGATTTTACATATCACAATTTTTTTATTACTATATTATTCCCTTCCACTCCACTCCACCAAATGAAAATTAATAGTTACAAAATCCATTCAACATTTGCCATTTTCGTTCTTGTGAAATTTTTGGTGGAATTTATTTTCTATTTGTAGTATTTTTTTCCATTTATTTATTTCTATTCTTGAAATTCTACATCATATTTTATTTTTATTGAACCAATTACGTTTTTATTCATCCTGTGTTGAGTCTGAATCGGAGTCTGCCTTCAAAAAAAGAGAGAAAAAAATTGGCATATTTAAAACAAACCCCCACCATTTATCTGCCGGCATGTTATAGATTAAAACTCAGCAGGGAGTAATGGAAAGAAGCAGAGTTAAACATACAAATGACTTGTATGATTTTCATAGAAATCGACATGACTGAATTAAATTTTTATATTGAAGAAATCGGCGGCGAGTAAAAAAAAAAAAAAACAGAAAGAAGTGAAATCTCAGTTTTCTTCTTTTCTAGACATATGATGACATTGTAATTTTTTGTCTTTTTCTTTTTATTTTATTATGCGGAAATATTTTGTGTTAACAAATCGTTAGATACACATCATTTTGCTACTAAATGTTGTTTGTTTGCAAATAAAATGAAAGTTGGAGGAATATTTAATTTTTTTGGTAGAGTTTTTATTTTCTTAGGAGTTATTTAAGCTCTTTGAAACTAGGAAAAATTAAAATATATAAGGTATATATATTTTATATTAAAAGAAGTCTATGAGATTAAGCACCGCAACCCTAGATATCTTAGTAAAGCTTGTAGCTTCAGACTATGTCAAGTACAAAATTTACAAAATCAGAATAATATAATTCGAAAAGTATCTCTGTGAAAGTCTTATCCCGATATGTTTCGAAAATATGTTCTCAAAAAAAAAAAAAAAAAATCAATGTGAGTCACAAATTTTTAAACAAATTTATAAAATAATTACGAATATTATGTTATGAATATGAATATTATTATATAATATGGATGTCAAATGAAAGCTAGGAACTCCTGCTATATAATAAGATTTTTTTTTATTTAAATGTTGCAGCAAAAAAAAAACAGTTTTGCTCCAGGATGTCAAATTTGCTATCAAAAGTATTTCAAATAGACAAAATTATGTATCAATATTAATTAAAATCATTAAGCTAGATTGTGTTGCTTTCTTATAGGGAGCTGTCAAAGTAAAACACTTTTTTACTTTTTTGAAAAATATAAAAAACTTAATTTTTCATCAGTTTTCAGTGTATTTAATTTCAATAAAAAGTCTTTAAAGATAAAACTTTAAAATGAAACTATCAACTTCAAATATTTAAGTATACTTTACTTCAAGTATTTGTAAATTATATTTTGTCTAAACATTATTGTATCCTAAAATACAATAATTTTCAATTTTCACGGAATGCTACTTAAAATGTTACAGGATGTTTGTTCTGAAAATTTTTTGAAAAATAGTATATATTGTCCAGAATATTATAAAAAAAATCGTGCGCATATATTCCCAAATTGATAAAATAGTTTTTTTTTCCAAAAAAAACTCCAGTAGATTTCATACAAAAAAAAGAGCTTAAGTCCATTTTTTTTTTTTGCTTTATCAAACATTAAAAAAGAATCGAAATAAATCTGTAACTTCTAATCATCTAGTTGGATTTACATGGCATAGCAGAGAATAGTAGCATTTCGAGTATAGAAGCAGGATCCCAAATACGCATCAGGAGCGGTACTAGGGGTTTCAAAGTGGGGTACTAGAGTCAGGGAAAATGTTTAATCACCAGCGAATTTTTGTTTCTTACCCGATTTCCAAGATTCAACTCAATTTGAAAAGATCTTGGTTAAGATTTTTCTATATATAATCAAATATTTTCAACCGATTTTATTATATTTTATGCAGTTGTTTAAAAAGCTAAATTATCTATTGAAGAAAGAAAATTTATGCATAATTTTCGACCCATTTAACTCTAATGTATAGACGGACGGACAGACATTACCGTTCTGCTAAAAAAAAAAAAAATATTAAATTCTAAAATTGATTTTTTTTACCTAATAATCAATAAGAAAATAAAAGGTGATCATTAAAATATTGATATCACCTTTCCCTGAATTAACCGCCATTTTCGACCCCTTTTTACCCCAATGTGAGACGGTCAGACGGACGTATATCGTTAAATCGACTCAGAAAGTGATTCTAAGCCGATTGGTATAAATTAAGGAGGGTCTTGAACAATATTTTTGGGTATTACAAACATCAGCACAAACGCATAATACCCTTCTCACCTATGGTGATGTAGGGTATAAATATGCACAAAAAATGCGAAAACCTTAAAAAGAATATATATCAACAATATTTTGACGCTTTTCCTTTCCGTAATCAAAGTTAAAGATTTTAATCTGTTAGAATCTGATAGGATAATAATGATTAAAGTTTTAAATTAATAAACTTTTTAAAACCAAAAAAAAACAAGCGCGAATGTTATATTCGGCTCGGACGAATCTATATACCCACCATTTACAAATTTTACGTTTTATGGGAGGTGGGCGGTAAAGTGGGTGGACCACGACCATTTTTGGTTTTCGAGTTTATATCGGCCCCCAAACTATTTATACAAAATTTCGTTGTCGTACATGCTTTTGTTGAAGATATATCAGCAGAAAAGTATGAAACGGACACTCTGTGTTTTTAGTTTTTAGCCCATAACTTTTCTGTTTATTATTACGGACAGACGGACGGATATAGCTAGAGCGACTCAGAATCTAACCAGTACCCAGGAAATATATACTTTGTGGGATCTTAAATGATTCCTTCGACATGTTACACACGGAATGACAAAATCAATATACCCTCCATCTTTTTGATGGTGGGTATAAAAAATCAACATAAATGCCTTCTTCCCTGACCGAAATGTAAAATTAGTTTTCGTTATGATTTGGAGAGCGAAGAATGAGTATAGCAAATCAAAATTTCTTAAAACCAAAACTGAATTCAAAAAAATCATTAACAGAAAATCCCTGACGGGAAACTCTGGCCTCATTAGAATTTGGATGATGAATATCGCTTCCCGATAGAAATTTAAAAATCCGTCTCCGTTAGAATTTGTAGTACGAATAGCTTTACAAGTAATTTCACGTTATCTGGGAACTTCAGACAGCTTTGGAAAGAGAACAAATGATACGAAATTTGAATTGTTTTTTTTTTTTTTTTTTTTGACTTTTTAGAATAAGCCCCAAGTGAACTTTTTTTTAAATAAATAATTCAAAAGACAAGGCTTCATAAATTATTAATAAAAAAATTTTAATTGATTTAGATTTATACCCTACAACCAGCATTGATTAAAAATTATGAATTAAAAGAATCATGTTTATCTATTATTAAATAAAATGGCAAGGGGATTATTTTTTATTTATTAACGGCACTTAAACTGCTTTCCGCCCAGCCAAAAACGAATGCAAGAGTGCAGATTTTATGAAATAAGTAAATTTTTCAAAATACTTCTTTTAATTGCACAAAAAGACATATTTGCATTATATTTTTACTATTATTTCTTATGTATTCTATAAAATAACCATAAAATACTTCATTCATCCAAAGGTCTTTTAAAAACATTTCACAATTTCTGAGTTGACTATAACAATATCTGTCTGTCCAATAGAATATCGGATGGTTTATTGGTCTGTTTTTTTTTTAATTATCTTAAACTGATAAAACAAATTTTCTTAACAATATCTACAAAACTACATTTTCATATTTAAGGAAACTAAGTTCCCAGTGTTTTATTAATAAATCTGTGTAGTTGCATACTACATGATTTTTTTATTTGAATACTTTAAATAAGATTGCTTTAAAGAAGCTCAAATAAAATATTTTAAAATCCCACAACATTTACAAAATGTTTTCAATTTAAAAAATTAAATTCTTAAGAACAAAATACTTCTTTTACTTGAGCTTTTGAACAAAGAAAAAAAAAAACACTTTATCACTTACTTTTTTAACATATTTTTTCGCTTTTTTTACTTTTTTGTTTTATATTCAAATATTTTTTATATTAAAATCTATGATGATATTACACCAACTACTCCCAAGATACTTTTGAATATCTAACATATTACAGCAGGGAGTAGAAGTTTTTTATTCATAACTATTTTTGTAAACATCATCAGGTTGAAGATGATGATGACTGACATATAGAAAGAACCTTTTCTTGCAATTGCAACATTTTATATGCTGCATATTTATTTAAAGAGCAATATTGTGGGATATATTTTTTTAAAGTTATTTCTTTTTGTTCGTTATTATTTTCATAAGCCACACAAATGGAGAAAAAGGAATAGACAATTTGTAAAAAAAAAAATATGACAACACTAGGAATGTAGGAAAAAATATACTTATTTATGTAGCATATGAGGATTTTTATTCTAGAATACATATGGGCAACCTTAGAGGAAATAAAGGACGATATTAGGAAAATATCGTAAGATCTATGATCTTTTTTTTTCATATAAAACAAGTAGGACTATTTGAAGATAATTTAATGATATAAAACTATATTCTGGAGGGACTTTTTTACTTTTCAAAAGACAATAATTTTCTTCTAAATTGAATTCCCGATGACAGTTTATCACAGTGATTTTTTATAAAAACAAAATTGTTTTTACTTGGAGAATGTCTTTTAAAATTTTAACTTATAAACATATTTCCGATATTATAAAGTTTTGAATAAAATTTTTCTAATTTCACTGCTAAAGTTAAGTTTTTCTCCTAACCGTATAATAGTTTCAAGCTGGGTCCTAGTTTGTACTTTGCTGAACCAAGACAAAGTTAGACAGCATAAAATGCTATATAAGAATACATATAAAACCATAAGTGAATTTTATTCAAACAATCAGTAGATACAAATACATACAAAATAAAACATTGTATCTATGTATCCCATTCAAACAATCAAACAAACAAGCAAGCGCACAAATGAAAGTAAACAAATATATCAGCAGTTCAGTCATCAGCTTCGTCGTCATCATCATAATCATCACCAAAAGAAGTTGCATCCTCATGATGTGAAATGCACAAAAGTTAAATACATACAAAAGATACTACTTACACTTGCTCACTGACTATTTTACCATACACACGCACATATAAATTTTTATAGAAAAAAGACATGCATGAAAGAAGTTTAAAAGGCAATACAACATACATTCATACACATACAAACACATACAAAAATACATTTACACCAACTCAAATCGTGTAAAACTAGTGGTTGGCAGGAAGTTACAAGATGAAGCCACTTACTTCACTATACTTCCTGATTCGTTTTTATGCGCTTTTAAATTTTTCTATTTCAGTTTTTTTCACAATTTTTTTTTTTTTTCGCTCTTTTCATTTTTATTCTATGCGGTTTGTATTTGATTAAAGTGTTTGAGCGACATTGTAAAAGTTGCACACATACTGCAAGTATATTTCTATATACATAAATACACAAACATATATATTTTTAAATTTTTTATATATATTTTTACATATAGTTTTATATATATTTGTTTTTTTATTCTAAGCTTTTTTTATAACTCTCTTGAAGTACAGCACTTTTTTTTATTCTACTTCTACCATACAAACGAAGTGAAGTATTCATTTAGAAAAACATTCCAGTTAATAAAGTAATAAAAATCAAGCACCCGAAAACGTTTTATTTTTATTTTTCAATCAAAATAAATATCTTTAATGTTCAAAATATTTTTTCATTTGTTGAAAAAAATATGTGAGGGATTTTTATTTTTAAAATAAATATCCATCAATGATGAAAAAAATAAATATCTTTAACGATAAATATCTTTAACAATAAATATCAGTTCGAAAAAAAATTAAAATGATTGTTTTTTTTATTCATACTTTTGTTTTGTTTTCAAAATATTTTTTTATTCAAATGAAATTGTTGTTGTTTAGAATTTTTTCCATCCGATGAAAAAAGTTCAAAATAATTTTCAACTTTTGAAATAAATATCACAAAAGATATTTATATTTTTATTTTCATCATGATGAAAAAAATTAAAATATTGATGGAAATAATAAAAATCATGATGGATTTTTATTATTTTTTGAACATTAAAGATTGTTTTTCGATTGAAATAAAAATAAAAAGATTGTTTTTTTAGTATTAAAATCCGGTCTCTGATAAAAATGGTTTATAGTTGTTTTTAAGCATATTTCTCTCTTCGCTTTTTTAAAAAAAAATTTTAAGTGCTTCAAAAGTGTTTTGTAGTTATTTTATGTTTTTATATTGTAGAATATTAAATATTAAATATTTAAAAATATAAAGCAGATTTTTTAAATCATTATTTATATTTATTTTATTATCTTTCATTTTAGGTAAGCAAAACAAAACATAAACGGAACAGAAATTGCTTTAAAAGCAGCTTAAGTGAAAAGTTTTATACACAAAGAAAAAAACAGGTAAATTGTAAAAAAAAAAATCATTTGAAATATTTTATAACACACAGGTTGGTAAAATTAAAAAAAAAAAAAATATCTCAATAAATTTTGATACACGGTATCAATAAGTATTTAGCCTAAAAACATTTCTTTTTTTAAATTTATAAATTGTTATTTATAAAATTTACAAATTTGCACCTTATCTTAAGCATATCTCGCAAATGACTTTTCTGTTTTGACTCAATTAAATATTAATATATTCGAATTAAAATTGCCTTCAAGTTATCCGCACATTAATTAATACGCTCAACAGTTATGGAGATACTAAGCCAAAAAATCCCTACGAAATGAAAAATTTTCTTTCTTTTAAATAAAACAGACAATTTTTCTCAATTGCCAAAAATTGGTTTTCGAAACTCTTTAAATGATTTTTGCAGGAGGGAAAGACTAATATATATTTTATGCTGATATGTATTTTATGTAATTTAAAAAAGTTTACTTTTTTCGTGTAACCTACACTCTACAGTGGAGCAGAATCGAATATTTTGGAAATAAATCTGTAACTATCGACTAGATTAGATTTACATAAAATTTTATAAAGGCGTAGCAAAGGAGTGTACAATTTTATATTTGGAAGGGGGTCCCCACATGCCCTTCAGGAGCGAAGCTATTAGGGCAAAAAATAGTGTACCGTTGACATAGAATAATTTTCACCGCTTGCCAAATTTTTTGTTTCTTATGTGATTTCAAATATTTTTATTTAAAGCATTCAATAAGACCTATGAAATTTATCTCCGGTAGTTTTCAAGTTATTTGCATTTGAAATTTTAACTATTTCAATTTCAATGTCAAATCATGGTCCAGTTTTTCCAATATATTGGCCAATATTTTATCCCATTTTCTTAAGTTTTTACTCAGTTAGCTAAAGAACAAAATTATCTATCGAATAGAAACAAGCGAAAATTTTATATTCGACTTGGCCGAACCTATATACCCACCATCAACTTTTTCAAATTTTACGTTATATAGTAAATGGGTGGTAAAGTGGATGAACCACACCCATTTTTTGTTTTCAAGTTTATATCGACCCTGGAAATATCTGTACAATATTTCGTTGTAGTACATGCTTTTTTGTAAGAGATATCAGCAGAAAAGTATGAAATCAAGCTACAACGGACACCCTGTGTTTCTAGCATTTAGCCCATAACTTTTTTGTTTATTAACCGACTTTGCTCATTTTCAATCCCAAACAAATCTTATATAAGATAAATATTTGAGTCAAATTTCGTCCTAGGTTGTCCCGTTCGAGCCCTATCCTGCTTTCAACAGACAGACAGACGGACGGATATAGCTAAATCGACTCAGAATCTAACCAGGACCCAGAAAATATATACTTTATGGGGTCTTAAATGATTTTTTCGACAAGTTACACACGGAATGACAAAATCAATATACCCCCATCTTTTTGATGGTGGGTATAAAAACTAAAAGTCGATATCTCTCCTGAACCGAAAAATTCTCTGCGCTCATTTTTCTCTAAAACAAAATTTTACTTAAAACTTTATAATTTTTTGAAAAATATATTCTCATAGTTAATTTTAGAATTAAAAATAAGCCCAAATTTGAATTTGATATATTTTAAATCAAAACTTTGACTTTAGCCAATGTGTTCTAAAATTCTAAAGGCTGGTTCTGCAAACCGAATGCAGTTTCAAAACTTCTAATGTATTTCAAAGAGTTTGTTAAAAGCCTTTTCTAAACTTGCAATTAATGCGGACTATAGGAGAAAAATGCAAAAAAGAAAAAAAATTAGGGAATTTTGGTATTTTATCTCATAAAAATGAATTCAATTTTCTTCCATTTGAGTGATTTTAAAATTCCCGAAATCCCGGATGAAATTCCCGGGAATACTTGAGGTACTACTCAACACCTTTAACACCCAGGTTGACTAAAATATGATTTCTCTAAAAGCTTAGGCCCTCCTTTACAACACTTCTATGCAGTTTAATTCGAGCCAAGTAGTTGTTCATGAGATACAGATTTATTACCAAAAATGTTTCCACTCGCTTAGCTCCACTGCACGATGGTAAATTTCTATCAAAAATGCCGAAAACGAATGTCTGACTTTTTTTTTAGAAAATGTTGATTGCATCATAAAGCTAACGCCTCAGATAATATGATTCATTACTTCACGTAGAGAAAAAACATTTCGCAATATGGTAGCCCCAACAATATTATTTTGTTGTAATTATACTTTTATTCAATTTATACTTTTATTCTCAATTCACAATTATTTTGTTGGCACAACAAATTAAACAATATGTTTAAATTAGAACCACATTATTGCTGTTGAAATTCTATGTGCAAAAAAAAAATATTTTCAGTACCTAAATATATTATTATATTTATAATTTTTAATTGATAACAAAATATTTATTTTGTATTGGCAATAATATATATAATTCGTGCATGACAATAAATATACTTGCTGATTTTTATTCACTGCAGTGTGCTTCTTCCATAGAGCTAGTTATAGTTATTTTGAGTCTACATTAGAGAAATTTCTATCAAGACAAACGTCAAATTTTTGTTTGAGTTGCAGATAATTTTTTATCTCTGTCAATTATAGGGGAAAACGTATGTCATAATAAGCCATGCAAAAAGTACCAACAACAATCAAGATGGCGTCTTTTACCAAGCATTATCAAGACAACGCTGTCAGAGCTCGAGCGCTGACAATTTTCTTTTAACGCTGCAATAATACTGACAAAGTCAGTCTACATTAGACAAATCTTTATCTTGATAAAATTTTGACGTTTGTCTTGATAAAAATTTGTCTAATGTAGACTCAAAGTTATGTATGTCGGCGTGTTAATAATATATTAGAAAATATATTGAATGTACATATTTAAAAAAAGTGAATTATTTAAAATTAATTATTTTAAATAAAATTAAACAAGAAATAAATATATTACATAAGAAATAAATATTTTACATAAGTATTATCTTCGGAGTGCTAAAATTAAGGAAATAAGCAAAATTCGAAACAAAAATATTTAAATAGGTGTGTTTTCGAATGGTTTTGAAATCAGACAGGATTTTTTTTCAATTTATGTTGCACAATTCATTGCCATTCAAGATTTTGTATTGGACATAAAGCACACTTTTTTTACATAAAGTATTTATGCCAACTTTTTAAATGTTTTTGTTCCCTTATTAAATTTAAGATTCCACGCAGAGTATTGTGATTCAACCATATTATTGTTATATACATGAATCAAGTACATATGTATATAAAAAAAAAAAAAAAAAATACGGTTGTAGATCAACAACCATACTTTTGTTGTATATGTATTGTGATTCAACCATATTATTTCTGTATACATGAACTAAGTGCATATACAACAAAAATATGGTTGTGGATCAACAATATTTTTATTATGATTCAACGATATTTTTGCTGTATATATGAATCAGGTACATATATACAAAAAATATGGTTGCCGACCAACAATCCACAGTGGTCCCAAAACGAAATTTTTTGGAAATAATTCTGTAACTTTAGAACTCCTAGATGAAATTTCACGTAGATAATAAGCCACACCTTTTATAACGACAGGAAAAAAGTAAATTTTTGAAGCAAGTTTTCCCCGAACTGGAATTTTGGGTATTTCGGAGTAAGAAAATTGGAATACTTTTTTATTTATATATTATTTTTCAAGTAATAACCTTTCCAACGATACCAAATACTTGCATAAATACTTTACACAATCGTTTAAAAACTAATAGAAACTTGACTCCCCTTCAGCGAAATTTGCACATTTTCCTTCATTTCTATAGTAAATGTGTGCTGCAGCATTCTATATACATACCCAGCAAAAAAGGAACTGAAAAAGAACTGAAAAAGTCATGAATTTAACATTGTGTTGGCATTGGAAGGAAGTACTTACTGGTGCAAAAGAGCTGCAGAAGTTCTCTTTTTAACCCATGGTTGTCATTGGTAGGATGTTCTTCATTTATGCTTCTTATTCATTTCTTTTGAAGTACTTCCTTTAAAACTATGTTTATGAATTTTTTTTACAAAAATTCAGTTTTAGCCTTATTAAAAGATAATAAAAATGCATTAAAATTTATAAAATTTTAATTTTCTTAGAAATTATTAACCTTTTTTTCCAGATAAAATTTCATTTGTTTTCACTTTTTTGGAAGTAATTATTAAGTACTTCCAAAAAAGTTTAAAATATTCACTTTGTTCTACTTTTAAAGTGGTGAAAAAGTTCTTTTTGGGAAGTCCTTGATCGTTTTTTTTTTTTGCTGGGTAAGTGCAAACAGTTTCAACGTGTTTTTTTTAAATAATCTTTTCACACAGTTATTACTGAGGTAGTTTCCAACTGTTTTGGAGGAGCACAAGTTTCTAGGTGATCTTGGGGCAGGGGGGAGGACTGCCGAAATGGGTCACCTCGGATATTATATAATAAATAATTAAAAGAGTTGACCACTTTCGAAGGTCCTCCTCCTGCCCACAGACCAGCTAAAAATTGTTAATCCTTCAAAACATTTGGAAAATACATCAGTAATAACTATGTCAAATTTCATTGAAATATTTTGAGCGGTTCAAAAGTTACACAATATTATTTAAAAAACACATTTCAACTACTGTGCACTTATATATGTATATTTCAACATGTTTCTTAAAATAATATTACTCATATATTAGATATCTAGTTTGAAAGTAATGATGTCTCATCCTGGAATATGTTACACTATTCATTGTTTCAAAAAAATACTCTTTGAATTTTTATACATATACAAAGTTTTCCATATATTTCTACCACAGATATGTTTTTGAAATTTGTTAAAATCTTTGAAGAATATGGGCCATAAAACTATCTTATTGGTACATTTATAGACTATAGAAAAGTATGTTACTATTATCAGACATTTTTTTTCAATTCGTTTCAGAAGTTGAGTCAAGTCCTAAGTATCATGATTCAGCTGCCAATACCTGATACCCTTCTTACCACAACATTTCTAGTAGTGCATCAAATGAGGTTTTTTTTTAAATATATTTAAAGTTAATCATATTTAGAAAATTAATTATATAAATTTAATAATGATATAATTAGTATATGATCAGCCAAAAAATATATTGTAAATATTTCAATAAATGGAACATTAATTTCAGAGTAGTTATTTGAATATTTGAAGCAAATTTTAGTACAAAAAACATCAAATAATATTTTAATACCTGTAGTTAACTTTTTCGAAAATATTGGTCATCCCAACTAAGTTGGAATACTCTTATGTCTTTTTAACATAATTTTCCTAGCAGAATTATATAAAATTGTCTTAAAAATTTTAAGCTAAAACGTATATATATGTAACTTATCTACTATTGATCCTTATTTATCTCACCATCCCCTTTCTGTATTCTTGAATAATTTGATTTGTGAATAAAGCATTATATTTTTTTAGCCACGTACCAATTTCTTATAGAAATAACGGATTTATTGATTATTGGCCAGAAAAATAATGTTTCCCAATAACATTTTATGTTTGAGATATTTAAGCCTTTAAAACTTTCCATAACTCTAAATATAATAAAAATATTTTCTTCACCAAGTTGTAAATTAAGCTTTAAATAAGTATCTGACCACAAAAAATGTATATTACATTACTTACATACTTTACTTATGTATATTATGCCACAAACTCTTAAATACTCAGTGTCAATTACATATCGAACTTAACAAAAAACCATGATTTATTGAGGAATTTGGTAGGTTGTTTGGTTTAAACAAATATGGGATAGAAAAAACTTATTAAGGGTTTAAAATAAATCTAAACCTCACACCATCCTCCAGCCAATACAGACACAAACTACATAATTACATTGAAATTATACATAGGATTTACATATACATTTTATACGAGTATGTAGGGAATTTTGTGGTTTGTGGTAAAATGAGTTTAAACATAAAATAATCACAGACTCTAACTCCAACAATAAAATGAAACTTTAAATATGCAATGCAGGTGAATAAGCAGCTAAAAAATGTTGCAACTGAAATTTTAATGAAAACTATTAAACAAACATTTTACGAATTTATATCTGTTTTAATAAAAGTGAAAATATTAAAGAATTTACATACATATATGTATATGTAACTATGTGTAAAGGGTGAGAAGAGCTATTTAATATCTGGATATTGGTTTCAATGGTATTTTGAGTTTAATTTAAAAAAACGAAAAAAATGCAAAATCATATTAGTGGTCTTTTTGTAGATCATATAAATAATTTTATATGAGGTTAACCGACAAAAAGTTAGTTTTACGTGTAAATTTTGTGGTCAATTTATTTATGAGATTTAAGCGATTTATTTATAACTTTTTTTTTTTTTTTTTTCTTATGGTGCATGCGCTTTTTATTTTAAAGTTACACTAGGAATAATAAAATAAACAGTTGAACATTTTGTGGGTAATTTGGTACAGGACTTGATTAATGCAATTTGGTTTTTTTTTATTTAATATGTTACAGGCTAATAAATTTAAAAATTTGTGGTTAAAATAAAAATAAAAGAAAGAAATCTAAATTCAAAATTACTAAGTTAATTGAAAGTATCTAATCCATCAATCAATAGTAGTATTTCCGATTGCCTCTAACGACTTGGACCTATTTCATTTCATATTTCATGGCCTTGTAACAGGGTGCTACAAAATAGAGAAAACATACTGTAGATTTACGAGAGCGTGGACGCCCTGCGGGGTCTAATTTGGCTGGGCCGAATCTTTTATACCCTTCACTACTTAACTATTAATAAAATATGCGCCCTAAAGTATGCTTTAATAATTTCACATTTCTAAAAAAGAATCCAATTTTCTGTGAAAAAAATTAAATTTCTAGCTTATAGAGGCTTCAAAAAGTTTAAAAAAATAAATATAATGTAGCTTATTTTTGTTGTGGTTTTTCATTACCCATAAAAAAAAACGAGAGAAAAATATATTGTCGGTCAAGCCGACCATATGATACCCTACACAATTGGGTACATTATAATTCGGGGAGTGGTCTTTATTAGACTTGGAGCCAAATGGAGACCGTTACTCATATTAAGTGTAAAATAAAACATACGAATACAGAATATTACCTCGATGTTAACATTTATATGAATTTATTCACTTTTGAGTGATTCCCGAAAGAGGGCCTTATATAGGAGCTATGGTAAATTATGGACCGATCTGGGTAAAATTTAGAACTATAATTTATGTTTCTATAAAACTTGATACTAATATTTTAATGGAATTTATGCCCGTTAAAGTTATTTTCTGAAAAGGGGTTCATATGGGAGCTATGGTCAGTTATGGACCGATCTTTATAAAAATTGGCACACTTATTCAGACTTATATGAAACTTATATGTGCCGAATTCCATTATGTTTAAGGGTTTTATGATCGTTAAACCCTTTTCCGGTAGGACATTTTATGGGGGCTACGTGAAATAATGAACCGATCGTAACCAATTTCAATAGACTACGTCTCTGGACTGTAACAAACCTGTGTGCCAAATTTCATTAATTTTTGTTTAAAATTGTGACCTGTAGTTTGATTAGAAGGTTTACATGGACGGACAGACGGACGGACGGACATCGTTAAATCGACTCAGAAAGCGATTCTGAGACAATTGGTATAAATTAAGGTGGGTCCTAGACAAATATTTTTGGATGTTACAAACATTAGCACAAACGCATAATACCCTCCCCATCTGGTAGTGTAAATGAAAAAGAAAAGATTTGCAAATAACTCGGTTCTATATAGACCGATTTCTTCAATTAAAAAAAAATCAAAAAAAAAAAAAAATTTTAGAAAAATATTTATGACACGTTTTGGCCGATATCAAGGAAACTAATAGACCAATTTTTATACCCACCATCAAAAAGATGGGGGGTATAATGTTTTTGTCATTTCGTGTGTAAAATGTCGAAGGAATCATTTAAGACCCCACAAAGTATATATATTCTGGGTCCTGGTTAGATTCTGAGTCGATCTAGCTATATCCGTCCGTCAAAATCGGTTAATAAACTAAAAAGTTATGGGCTAAAAACTAGAAAAACAGAGTGTATGTATAGTTCGGGGATCGATATATACTCGGAAACCAAAAATGGGCGTGGTCCGCCCACTTTACCGACCACCTCCCATATAAGGTCAAACTGTGTTCAAATAGTTCAAGGACCAATGTAAACTCGGAAACGAAAAATGGATGTGGTCCGCCCATTTTACCGCCCCCTCCCATATAACATAAAATTTGAAAAAGTTGATGGGGTATATATGTAGATTCGACCGGGCCGAATATAAAATTCGTTCTTGTTTCATTTAAAAATTGTTTGTACAAAAACAAAGTCGCTAGATTGTACAGCAGCCTAGAAAGCCGACAAATACGATTTTGCCGATATATCGGTTGTTTCTCAACCGATTTTGCTTATTTTTATTAGCGTTCTTCTAAGTAATATTCCCTACAATTTAATGTATAAAACATATATATGCGGTAACTGGGACTTTCTAAAAATTGATTTCAACAGACAAAAGGTCTAATCAATAAGGATCCAGAATATATATACTTTTTGGGGTCTTAGATGAATATTGTAGAAATTGCAAACGGAATGACAAACTTATATATACCCTTTACACCTGTGGTGAAGGGTATAAAAAGAGGTGGTAATTTTTGAAAATTAAATGTAGTTTTGTTTAACTTTAAAATTAAAATAAATTAATAAAAATTTAATATTAGGACTATTTTAATTTGTTAATTTTTAATTTGTCCTTCATGGGATTTGGACATGAAGCATTACAGCTCTAAAGCATGAATTTAATAAATTTACATAAATCGATAAAGAATGATCACACATTCGATTCCCAGCAAAAAAACTTTTCACATAAAATACTATTTTTTCTACCTTTTTAAATAAATAAATAAATTAGAAAATTATTTATTTTCTTTCTAAATAAATTGAACAATTAATCTTTTTCTAATTCAAAAAACATCAACTTAATTACAATCTTTAATCCTTAAATATCTTTAATTCTTTATTTAAAACAAACAAAAACAGAAAAATAAAAAAAAATCATTAACAAAGTTTTTTTTCTTTTTTTGCCAATGAATTGTGATAAGATTTATTATAGATGATTAACGGAAACAAAAGAGGAAAATATTATTGAAAGTAGAGACGAAAATAAGTTTCGGAAAAAAAGTACAAAGAAAAACAGAGACAAAAAAAAAAAAAAAAAAACAAACAACGACTTGTACAAACATGCTTAAAAAACCATAAATAACACATATTTTTTTTAACGTAAAATTTTTCACAAAAACAGCTGCAACTACATAAAGAAAGAAAAAAATATTCAGTTGAAAATACATCTTAATTTTTATCTTTAACAACAGAAGAAAAAAAAATAAAAATATAAAAAGAAAATGAGAATAAAAGAATAAATGTTATTTCATTAAGTTTATTGAACCATTATCAAGCCTCATTGCCAAAGTCATGTCAATAGCAGTGACTATACACACTATACAACTAACTACTTTTCAGACTACCAACACCCTCCACCTTCCCTTAAAAAAAAACTTAGCTATTGTCCTTTTTAGTTCACTTCACAAACAGACAGACAGACAGACAGACAGAAGCAGCTAATTTAAAGTGTTGGTAAGAGCTGTGAAGTAAAGGCGCTGAATGGAGGAAGTTGAATTTTAACTACAACGACAAAAAAACCTACTTCCGCCTTAAAGATAGATACACAGTTATAACAACAATTTTATATAAAAATACATACATACATATACTTATTCGCATTCACATTATATATTAAAACACCCTTGATAGTAGTTAAGTTTTCTTTAATTTTGAATGAAGAAAAATATATGTATATGTATGTGTATTAAAATAATAATAAAAAGTCCTTTTTCTTTACACTTCTTCTGCTCGTTGGGTTTCCTAATGGTCCTTATTTGTTTTTATAGTGTTCTCATATTCTCATTTAGAGTGAGTCTCATACATATCAAGATATGTTTTCTTGTCTTTTTTTTTTTTTTCATACTGATAAAATCACTTGTAAGTACTTTAATGAAAGTAGTTAATATCCTTTTTTTTTGGCAAAAAGAAAGGAGTTGGAAAAAGGAAGTAATAAAATGTTTAAACAGGGTAACAAATCGTTGTTGTATTCTCACAACTTAAGAATTTCGTTCTCTTATGATCTTTAAAGTTAAAAACATACAAAGTTCATAAATTTAGATTTTTCTTATAAAATAATAAGAAAAGCTAAATTGACTGTAGTTTTTTTTTATTTAGAGCGGACAAAGCTTCTTTTTTCTATGGTTATATCTTTTCGTGACCATAAAAAAATTAGTACGGAAAAAAACTGAAAACGGATTCTAGTTTAGCAAAAGAAACTGCATCTGGTCCACTTGTTTTTGATTGAAGGAGAATAAAAAGTCGTTTTTGCTAATTACACTGGTTGACAAAAAAAAATCGTCCTCTTACAAAAAAAAAAATGAGGACTTGATGGAATTCGTCATGCTAAACACGAATCTGCTTTAAATTTTTTATGGGCGTGTCTTATATTGTGTCCTAAATAAGCTGATTACTAGAGTATATTTCAATATAACTTTATATAAATGATACACCACAATATTTGGAATAAAATTGGCATTAAGTCCTTCTAATTTGTATGTGCACAATAATTTTGGAGTTATTTTGAAAAAACTCTCCAAAAAAAATCCATGCAAATTTATTATTTTTTTTTTTACTAATTCCATTATATTTTTGTTTTGTTTGTTTGAAAATCTTTTTCGGACACTAAATTTGAAATAACTCCAAAACTCTTGAGCACATCAACAAATGAAGTTAGGTTGTCTTGAAGATAGTTTTGATCTGCATCTTTTTTATGTCAATCGTACACACCGTTGTTGAGTTATGGTGAAATATGCTAGGATAGTGGCTTTATTATAGGCAAAATATTAGTCACGCCAATTAAAAAAAAAAATAGTATTGATGGAAAAAACTGAAAGCAGATTCGAGTTTAGCACATGAAAATCCATCAAGTCCAACTATTCGTCTATGGGGGAGGATTTTTTTGACGACCACTGCTAGTATATGAATTTAAATATGAAAATTATACACACAAAAGCAAATAAAACTTAGAGAAATGCGAATAAAGAATTTATAACCCTTGATGTAAAATATTTCCAATTAAAAAAATAATTAATTTAAACAATTTTAAAAAATGTGTGCAAAATTCTGTAAAGAATATTCGGACAGACATAGTTAGATTATCATATTATAAAAATATCCCAAAAATGGTCCCAAAACTATTTTTTTTTTTTTGAAATAATTCTGTAACTTTAGAACTTCTAGATGTATTTTAATGAAATTTCGCATAGACGATCCTGAGGTTATTCCAATTGATTTGGGGGGAGCACATTTTCTTAGCGGGTCTGGGGACTAGTTTTGGGACCACTGTGATAATGTGAAATATGCATCAAACTTGCGCCAATACATAATGAAACTACATACTTAGTTTTTCTATAGGATGCACAGTGGGGTCAAACGCAATTTTTTTAGTAATAAATCTGTATCTCCTAAACTACTACTCGAATCAAATTAAAATGTGTATAAGTGTTGTAGGGAAGGACCTGAGCTTTCATTGGCACCCTGTGATAATATGAGGTGTCAAATTTGACTATTTCGAGTATGTTAAAGTGGAAAAAATAGTAACTGCTACAAATTAATTCCGATTTCTACGATTTTTTACATTTTTGTAAAATGTTTTACGGGATAAAGAAAAAATAAGTTAAGTTATCTCTTATAGTTAGAAAGATACTTCCGCTTGAATTTTCTATTTTTTCTCTCGTCTTTATTTCGTCTTTCGGGAGTAAAGAAAAAATGTTAATTTACATATTTCAAAACTCAAGACTTCATAAATGATCAATAAAAAATTTTTAATTGATTTAGGTTTGCACCCTACACCCAGAATTGGTCAAAAATGGTAAATTTTAGAAAAAAGTTTCATTTTTAACGATTAATAAAAAAAATATCGCGTAAGTCATAACTCCTGTTGGGAATTTTATGACTCAATTGTGATTTTATATAATTTAGCGAAATCGAAGCCCAAACCGTTTTAATCGCTTCAATTAGTTCATCTTTACTTTCGTACTGCCTACCAGATGCGTAAACTCTGCTAGTCAGCTAACCCCAAGCGTTTTCTATAATATTAAGGTCCAGAGAGTACGGTCGCCATTCGATCACCCCAAAACGTTGTTGTTGAATCATTGACTTTACTATCCTGGCAGTGTGAATGGGAGCGTTGTCATGATGAAACGTATATGGAAGATTTCTAAAAGTGAGGAAAAGCCTGTTGAAGTACATTTTCGTACACTCAAAAAATTATGTTAGTAAATTTAACAGAAAAGTCAGTAAAAACAAATATTATTTCATTTAAAAAACGGACTGCTTACATTTCATTTAAAACAAACGAAAATTTCAATTATTTTTTAATGTTGATTTTTTAACTAACAAAAACATTAAAAATTACTGATTTTTCTGTTATTTTTACTTACATTATTTAACATACCAAATTATAATATCTACTGTTTTTTTCATTTGATTTAAATTATAAAAAATTACCTACTAATTTATTTAAAACTACAGTTTTTTTCATTTCTTTCATTTATTTTCATCTTTTAGATAATTAAATATATTGTAATACATATAACTTTTACATTTTATAACATTATAACTGCAATTCTTGTCCGGGGTATGTATCGTTGATTTTTACTGCCTCTTTAAGTCATTTCTGTTGAATCTGTAAAAATATGTGAAATTTTAAAGTTAGTTAATACATAATTTAATGTTTATGAATACAGAACTTACCACTTTATTAAAATAAGGTAAATAATTTTCTGCCAATTTTCTACTGCTGAGTAACATCACTCGCCAAGCAACATCTACTGTAAAGGAACATAATCTTTATATTTATTTAACACAATTTGAAGAAGTTACTTACCAGAATATATTCTTTTTATTTTTTATAATTTTATTTTATTATTTTTTGACAATAATGCCTTTGAATATATATTTATAGTTGTGTATTTCTATTTTGGCTTGGGATGAGGAAATTACTGAAAATTTTAACTGTAACTAAAAATACTTTTTTTGGTAGCTTGTTTTTTGAACAACTTGTATAAAAAGTTAAAAAATAATTTTCTATGTGAAATAACGAAATTATCTTTAATTTTTAACTTAAATGAAAACTTTTTAAATAAACTACAGTCAGTAAATGTAAAACTTTTTTGAGTGTAGCAATTCGCTTTCATAGTGGTAAATAAAAATTGTAACTCAATTGTAAGATATGGCCCCCAAACATAACAACTCCCTCTCGGCTGGGCAAGCGATAAACTCTTCGTCATACAGATGTTTCAATTGTCACATTCGTAGCAAATATGGTCGGGCCATACCAGCTCTGTAATTCCATACATTGCAATGGAAATTTTTGTGACTTTTTTATATTATTACATTTATATATGGTGAAATTCTAGCATCACTACCGCATATCTTATCAAAATATAACTTTGATGCTTTTCTTTACGCAGATCATGGAAATAATAATTAAAACCATTAAGTCCTTTCAAAATAAAATTTTGTTCGTCAAAGAAGACAACACGGTTTCACTCGTTATTCCACGTCATATTATTGAATATTAACTTAATACTAACATTCGTATAGGATTTATGCATGTTAATGTAATTTATATAAGTTTTATATAAGTATACATACATATATAAGTATACATACAGTATGTCAAGAAAATGTTTTTACATTGAAGCAAAAATTATTATTTCAACTTTATTTTACAATATTTGCAAATGTTTATAACATTGAACATTTTTTTTGTTACATTTGGTTTTAGGTATATAAAAAATTTATTATGAATGTAATTTCGAAAATACAACAACAAAAACTACACATACCCTTTAATCTACCTGTCAAAAAAATGTTTTTGCATTTGCATTTTTTTCGTTATGTGAAACAATGTTTGGAACTTTGGGATGTATTATTGTCAATAAATTGTCAGTGTGAGAATCATAATCACATAGTACAAGAATTTGTTCAAATCCATGATATATATTACGAGTAATTCATAAATTATATATTAAGTATGGCAAGAGAAAAAACTCCAGATAATAAAACCATTTGGGGTTTTTTATAACCTCCAATTCGGGAAAATCGTTAAAGATATTGTACAAATGTATTCCTTATTAAGATACATAGCTGTAACTTATAAATGAAATAAAAAATAAAAATACTTTTTATTTCATTTCTATTTCTTATTTCTAATTAAAAAATATTTGTTAATCAATCTATTATCTTTTGAATAAAAATATTAAGGATTTCTATTTATACTAAAACAATTGAATTTATTATAAATTTGTATCTGATTGAACAAAATAAATTAAAAATTAAAATATTTTATTTAACCAAAAGAAAAACAAATATATTTTTATAAGAAGATAATCAAAAGTTTTTTATTTGACTATTTTAAAGTTTACTAATATTTATATGTATTTTATTTAAATAAAAAAACTTCAACAAATTTTTCTGATTTTTATTCAAAAACTTTATATTCAAATAGAAACATTTAAAATAAATATTTTTATTATTTTATTCAACAAAAACTCCAATAAATAAAAATATTCAGCCTCAAAAGGCTTGAATAACAAAAAATTATAAAATTTTTTCAAATATTCAAGTATAAAAAAAATATTTTCCTTATTTTTCTTTTTCAAAGTAAATTTAAAACAATTCAAACAAATTCATGTTGAATAAAAATATTCAAAAGTTTTCTATGAATAAAAAAAAATTGAATGTTTTAAAACAGATATTATTTTATTTTTAAAATGGAAAATAAAATAAAGAACAATTGTATTCAAACTAAAGAAATAAAATATATTTTAAAATTAGTTAAAGACTTAAGAATTTGATTTATATTTTATAAATTTATATTCGAATACTTTTGTGGAAATATTATTTTATCTAACTTGTTAACAAATGGAATAATATTTAAATAATTTTTATTCAAATTAATTTCAAGTAATTGAAAATCATATTACAAAGAGTATAAAATAATTTTAAAGAAATTTATTTCTAAAAATATGAATAAAATTTTTAACAAATATTTTGATTGAAAATATTCACAATGAACAGCTATGTTAAGATATATACTTAATAGAATATGAAATCGATCCAAAATTCCCGTAATATTGTAGTTGATATCTCTTAATATCCATCTACTTCAAATATTTGGCAGAGCTTAACCTAGAAAAATTAAGAAAAATTTGAATATATCCACTAGGGCTTATAATAAAGTGATGTGGAAAGGGTATATCAATTTTATCTTCCAAGAAACAATGAAAAAACACACATGGATTACAATTACAGATGGGAAACTACTAGGGTATCCAATCGATTAACCGTCATTCGGTTATCCGGTTAATTTTTGTCGATTAACTGTCCGAATAATTTAAAACTGTATATTTTCGAATAACGAATAAACCGAATAATTTCTGTCGAATAACTGGTTAACCGAAATGTAGTTTTCTTGAGTTATAAATTAGAAAATTTTTTATTTTTATGATAAATTTATGTAAACTACATCATATTGATACATTCCAGTAAAAATATATAAAAATAATTTTTAGAGTGGTAATTTTTATTTTGCTTTGGAAGAAATAAAAAAGGATTCATTATACCCTTCACCAAAGGTGTAAAGCAACGGTTCTCAAATGGGGGTCCGCGACCCACAAGGGGTCCGTAAGGACATTCGTGGGGGTCGCGAAGAGTTCCTGAAAAATATTCTTAAACACAATTTTTTTTAATATAAATATTATTTAGAAGTTCAAATGAAAATTCTAATAAAAGCATGAAACTATTTAAAAATGGAAACACATCTTTTTACAAAATATATCCAAATTAAAGACAAGCGTAAAGTTTTTTTTTTTTTTCTAAAATGAGTTCTTTTTAGAAACTACTAATGAAGGAATCTTTGATTGAAAATATTATGCGTGTATGTTGTCTTTATAACAATGATCAAACGAAGAAAGTAATGCTGTTCAATAGAGTATCCTGAGGAAAACCTTTTTCGAGATTTCGATGTAGGAAGACCCCTCAAACGATTGGTAAAAATTTGCTTGGTTCCCATACATTTTGGTCAGAAAAAAGTTTAGATTTTTTAATCGAAATGGGTATCAAAAAATTCGTCATTTTATGCTGGTTATGGAAAAAATATTTATAAATTTTTTTCGTGGGATTTTGTTTCGCTAGAAGACTTTTTAAAGCATTTTGATGAACATTTTTTTGGAAAAATTTAGAAAATGATATATTATCAACAGTACTTATTACTACAATGCAAATTTTTAATATTTTAGCCATAAAGGGAACAAAGTTACAAAATTCTTATCCATTTTTTAAGAAAAATATCGAACTTTTTTTTTGCATGTTGTACTAAAATTAAGGTTTATGGACTAAAATTTTTGAGAAAATTTCTTAAAATATTTTTTTTTTTTTTTTTTAAATGACGAATTTGTTGATACCCATTTCAAGATACAACTCAATACTATTTTTTGGATGAAATGTTCTAGACCGGTGACTTTCACATTAAGCTAATTTTTACGCATCGTTTGAGGGATCTTTCTACAAAATTTTTGTCTACGGGACACTACTGTCCAATGACACAGTGTAAAGAAAACTTTACGATATGGCAGGGAAAACAATTAATTAAAAAGATAAATATGTAGTTCACTTAAATTTGATGAAACTATAGATTTTTCACATGAAATTATACTTTTATTTTATAAAAATAAAAATAAATATAATAAAAATATGCCAAAAACTTTTTATAAAATCGTTTTCAGTACAAAAAACTTTTATTTCATCGATAAGTCCGATAAATTTTATATAAATAAAATTTGCTTAAGCAACTTTATAATTTCCTTTCAATTTTAATATTAAGAAAGTACCAGGTTCATTTAAAAAAGAGTTGAAATTCGTTGAATTTAATTTTGAATCAACAGATTTAAAAGCATTTTAAATAGTTGAAATATAGCAAAGTTTATCCGCTTTTTGGCTCCGAAGCCCTAAAAATATTTAAAAAATGTTTCTTCAACGTACGTTTTTATGAAAAAAAAAAATATATATCTTTTTTCACTCTTTGGTCCCTCAAAACAGAGGATGCAGAGAATAATATTAGATTTATTAAACGAAAAAGTCTTAATATTCAAGGAAAGAAATTATTAATATTATTTTTTAAAATTACTTTATCTTTACATTTTTTCTGCTTTTTAAATTAGTCAAAGTTGTAGTGGGTCGCGTTTCCATTGCAATGTCAAAAGGGGGTCGCGAAGCGATGTCTTGTGAGAACCCCTGGTGTAAAGGGTATATAAAAGTTTGTCATTCCGTTTGTAATTCTCACAATTTTCGTCGGAGAGCAAAAAAGTTGACATTTTCGGGATCCTTGTAAGAAATAATGACGATAGGAATATGTCCGTCCGTCCGTCCGTGTGTCGGTTGAAATGGCGTTTATGAAGCCCACCGATAACTGACATATATAATATGTATGTCAAACGATCGGAAATGCCTTCGAGAATTTTGCTATTGGAATTCAGTAAAATCGGTTCATACAATGCGGAGATATGTTAAAAAAACCGGTTTTTAGAATCGGTTTTCCAGTTTCTGAAGCCTCTGTATATACTAGGGACTTCGTTTTTACAAAGAAGTCTCGGACATTTTTTTCTGAATTTTTGTTCTGAAAAAATGAAATAAATCGGTTCAATAATAACTGAGATATCGGACAAAACGCATTTTTTATTTTTTAAAGCCCTGGTTTAAGCTATAGATTTTTATTTTTATACAAATCGGTCACAAATATTTTTATAAAATTTCAGTTTTTTGAATCAGCAGGATCGGTTTATAAATGGCGGAGATATGCTTTAAAACCCGGTTTTTGAAACCGGTTTTTCAGTTTCTGAAGCCTTTGCATATACCAGGGACTTCGAATTTTTAAAGGGGGCTCGGAAATTATTTTCTGAATTTTTGTTCTGAAAAAATGAAATAAATCGGTTGTTCAAGCTACAGATTTTTATTTTTATATAGATTAGTCATAAATGTTTTTATAAAATTTCGTTTTTTTTTAATAAACCAAATTCGTTTATAATCAACAGAGTTATGGTCCAAAACAAATCTGTTAAGAATATAAATACACCAACAAACATGTATATTAAGCATTGTAATGACTATTAGTGACGTTTTTTGTTTTTTGTATAGACAAGTAGTTTAGTTAGAAACAGCAGTAATATTATGAATAACAGTGTTGTTGTTGTTCTTTGTATATGCAGTCTGTACAAAAATAAATAGATATGGAATTGTTGTTGTTTATTTTTAAAAACTAAAACATATCTGTTAAGAATATACATAAATACATACACAAACATGTATATTAAGCATTGTAATGACTATTAGTGACGTTTTTGCCTATAAGTTTAGTTAGCAACAGAAGTAATATAATGAATAACAGTGTTGTTGTTGTTCTTTGTATATGCAGCCAGATTGTATATACACACATAAAAAAATAAATAAATATGGAATTGTTGTTGTTGTTGTTTATTTTTTAAAAGCAAAGCCTGCTATGATTGTTTTTTTTTATATATTCAAATTTTCATAGTTTGAAAAAAATTTAGATTTATATATGTGAAAATATGAAAGCATACGTTAAGGCGAAAATTTTATTATTTGTCGGTAATATGGTAATATGATGTCGATAAGATAGTAAGATGGTAATATGGTGAAGGGTATCAAAGATTCAGCACAGCCGAATCTTTTTTCAATTTCATTATACAGTGGTGGCCACGAATTTAAGACACGACATTTCACTTATATATTTCTGATAATTTTTACATCTTATCGAACAAATTTTAGATCCATGTTATTTTTTAAAGATCCTAGTAATGTTATGAAAAAAAATCAACAATAGTTTGTTACCTATATTTAGTTTCCAATTTTTATTTACATATTATACAGATTAATACAAGTTTAAACCTGGTCATGAATTTAGGACATAGGCAAAATAAAAGTTAATTCACAAAAGTAAAGCTCAGCTTCATAAAACAATATTAGTATTTGGTGGGAAATCCTTTATTTTGAATCACAGCAGCGCATCTCCTGGGTAAACTTTCAACTAAGGCCATACAGCGCTCCTTTGGAATGGCATACCAAGCCTTTTGAATTTCTTCCCATAAATCAGTCAAATTTTTTGGCTTTACTGCTCGTACATGCTCCTCAACATCATTCCACAAGTTCTCAATTGGATTGAGATCCGGGGATTGAGCTGGCCATTTCAGAACTGTGATATTATTTTCCTCTAAGCAACTCTTCACTAGGCGTGAAGTGTGCTTAGGGTCATTATCATGCATAAATTTCCACATTAGAGGCATGTTGTCTTCAGCGAATGGTATCATGATGCTTGTCAGTATGTTTTTGTAAATATGCTGGTCCATTTTATTGATAATCTTCTGAATGGGACCTACACCATGCCAGGAAAATGCTGCCCACACCATGACATTTCCACCACCATGCTTAACCGTTTTAAGGGTGTACTTTGGGTGATGCTCCAGGTTTGGAGGACGCCATACGTACTGTTTTCCATCAGAACCAAAGCGACAAAACTTCGACTCGTCGCTCCAAAGTATATTTTTCCAAAATGTCATCGGCTTATTGAGATTTTCTCTTGAAAACGCTAGTCGGGATTTAATATTTTTTTTTGACACAAGTGGTTTACGTTGTGCAATACACCCACGTAAGTTCTTCTCATTCAGACGTCTTCTTATTGTCCTGGACGATATATTAATACCAAAATCCGATGAAATCTCATTTTTAATTTTACTTGAGCTCTTGAAAGGATCTTTAGCAGCTGATTTATAAATTAAGCTATCCTCCCTGGGTGTAGTTTTTCGGGCTCTAGGGTGCTGTTTGACATTTTTGGTAGTGCCATGTTGCTTGATGTGTTCCAGTGCATTGTAAATCTTGGATCTGGAACATTTTAGTAGCTTGGAAATTTCCATTACTGTTTTTCCATCAGTATTCATTTGTTGGATCAATTTTCGCTCGGCATCCGAACTCCAAGTACCCCTGGCCATTTCTAACTAAATATTTTGATGTATTCTAACATTAAATGGAATAAAACATTCATTACTTACTTTTTAGCTTCAAAAAACACCAAAAAATCACTTAAAAACCAAATATTTCTTATATGTTTTAAATTCGTGACCAGCTTCAAAAGCACGTTTTTACGAAAATATAATAAAAACAGCAACAAAATGTATACACAAACAAAACCAAATAACGGTAATTGATCTTAACATTACAGGGTACACTGAAAAAATAACAAAATCTAATTTTATATTGCAGGGTTGTAATAATTATCACAACTTAGTTCGTTACATGTCGTGTCTTAAATTCGTGGCCACCACTGTATATAGAAAGATTTAAATGAATTGTTTTGCTATAAGATGTTATTTTTACAAAAATGGAAAAAAAGAACTGAAACAAATGAAAAACAACGTTATGCATCATTTTTTTTATTAAAACAATAATACAAATTAAAACTAATTTCCTTGAGCTGTTAAAAAAATTTAATACGAGTATTCACTGCAATTTTGCACATCGTGAACATGAAATGACATTACACAGGTATCAAAAAATTCAATTCCTTGAAATTTATACGAAGTTGTACTATTTCTGGATCACAATTTCAGTATCTTATTGACTTCTTTGGATGCATTTTTTGTTGGGATAGAATGTTTTATAAAAAGCGATAAGAAAAGGTAATAATATTATATCTTCATAAATAAACTTGTATCAATGGAAATTCGTAAAACATTACTTTGATTAAAGTAAATTCAAAGTTACACAAGTCATAATACTTTTAATTGTCATCTCCTAAATGTACCCCAAAAATATTAATTTAGACTCGATTAACAAATTATCATTCTTAAACAGAAAATACACTTACGAGGAAAATGTATTAAATAAAGCGGAGAATATTTTACAGTATTAGCTAAAAAAATAAATTTTTTCGTACAAATAGGACAAAATAATTACGAAATGATCTCCTTTTAAAAGAATTTGATATTATATTATGTTTCTAACTATTTCAATAAATTAAATGCTATAATTTGTGTAATTTATATGTTTTACATATATAACTAAGGTTATTCGGTTAATTGAATAATTTCTCAATAGTCGGTTATTAACCGATCAACTTTTAACCTCGAATAATTATTTGTCGAATAAACCGATTAAATATGAACACCGGAATAATTAGATACCCTAGAAACTACATGGAAAGAAACACTCTTATGGGGACAAAGTATTTAACAATTATAATCATTCCCAACAGCGTTACCGTTGAGAATTTTTAAAAAGGGTCCAAAAAAGGGGATTTCAAAATAAAAAGTCGCCAAAAAAGGGGATTTTTCGAAAAAAGGGGCCAACTGATTTAAAACCTAAAAAACTCCTTAAATTTTATTTATTTGCTAACAACAATCAATTTTGTATTTTAAGAAAAACTTCAAAATTCAGTTTTATCAATAACAAAATAATTTATAATTATATTAAAAAATTATAACAATTTTTATTACAAAAATAAATATTTATTCACAAAAAATAGTTAACATACAATCCTCTTTTAATTAATTAAACTTTTATACGAGTTCTTCACTCGTTCTCCATTCTTGCAATTCCCTGTTAGACAAATTTAGAACGGAACGCATAGATCCCAGCAAAAATTGCTGCATACCCAGAAGCAGGTTTGTAAGGGAGAGATAAAAGAACTCTCCCTTACCAACCTGCTTCAAGAAGGCATGATTTTTGTTCGTGATGTCTCACTTGGTAGGGCTCTTTGCTGCGCTACGTATTAAGTTCATACATGCCTTTATTATGCGCATTTTAAGGCATCATACATGTGATGATATCATGCCTCTTTTATGTGCATTCCAGAGGCTGTGAAATCATGCCTTGAATTTAAATAATGCATTTATGAAAATTATTATTTTTTATTATTATTTTTTTTTTTTAATTTATTTGATTTATTTTATAAAAAAATTAAAAAGAAAAATCAGATATTTTTTAAATCAGTTCATCAACTTATTTGAGTCAAATGGCCTTTTTATTGGGGTAATCCTTAATTGTTTAATCTGCAAAAAAAAAATAATAACAATAAATAAAAATATTATACTACTTAATAGGAAAAAAAAGAAAAATTTACACAAAAAACATGGAATATGTTATACGTACCGTATATTATATATAGAAATTTTGGGTAACCCATAAATCACCCATTGTTTTTTTTTTATTTATTTTTTTTCTCTAATCGTATAAAAACAAAAACACAAAATTTCTTCTAAACAAGTCAAACTGAAAATTAAAAAAGTAATAAAACACAAAATACGTTACAAAACATGTCATTTCTTGTATATTATATAATGAAAGCTAAAAACAATATACATATTTAAAGCTTTAATAATTTAATAAATAATTTTATTTTGTTATTATAAAAAGTTATTTAAACAAATATAATAATTTTACTTACAATTTTAATAGGTTTTAATATTAATATTTTTTTCGACTTTCACGAACAAACTTACTTCTTATTACTTTGAACACTCGATCACAACTAATCAACGCAGTTGAAAACATTGCATCACCCAACTTAGCAGAACTTTTTGTTTTAAATCGTAAATAAAAATAAGGAGAAGGAAGTCATTCGCTTACAATCCTGCATCCACGTAAGCGAGAAAGGATGCAGGTTGTAATTCGGTAAAAGAAAATATGAGCCCAATGTATATTTCTCGCTTCCTTTTATAGCTTACTCAAATGCGCATCAATGATGTGCTATCGGCAGGCATGAATAATTTTGTACTGCTTACCAGTACCTAAAAAATTTTTGCTGGGATCCTTTTATTATTATTGATAATTTAATAAAAAAAAAAAAAAAGAAACACGTTCCCCGAGGGATTGCTTTGAGGAATGTAAAAATTTAAATTAGGATATAAGTATTCATCGAATCATTTTTTGTTTGTTTTTTAGTTCAGTCCAAAAAGATTCAGCATATGATGGTATACATAACTAACTGTTCATAAACTTTATTATTTTGTTTAGTTACTAACAGTTTAAGTTCAGTTATAAACACTCCTCGACTTTTTATATCACTGTACTATTAAATAACCTCAAAATTATTAATTTATTTGTTGAAATTAATATATAATGGGTCGATATATTTCAAACATCTTATTTTTTTCGTCATTCAGCACATAGTCTTAAAAAGTCGCCATTTAGTCGCCATTTTAAAAAGGGGCCAAAAAAGTGGCCATGTGGTTGAAAAAGGGGCAAAACGGTAACACTGATTCCCAATGAAGTTGATAAGCTTAAAAAGTTATGGAACGAATTGTATGTTATACAGAAATTTTTATACTATATAAAAATACAATTTAATACGGCCAAAATACGCCGAAAACCTTCAAAATCCTTTAGAAAATTAAATAATAAAAATAAATATTCATACTTTCGTATTTAAAAGATATTGTTAAATACAGATCCATTTTATTCAAAATAGTTGGAAAATCGGTTTTATTAAGAAATATAAGAGGTGTGCAGTAACATTTCTAGACTTTTAAAGCTTACTTAATAAAAAGTGTTAATAAATATGAGTTTATGAAGAATGAAAACTAAAATTCAAGTCATGAGAAAAAATAATGACTCCAAGCATATATGAGCAAATAGTGATAATACAGTAAAATTTATTTGCAAAAAGCTTTAAATATACCAGCATAAGGTCCAAAATTTCATCCCACATCATTTTTTTTCTCCTTATTTGAAGAAGAAAGTGACTAAAAGGTATTACATGATCATAATGAATTAAAAAAAGGCACTAATGTTGGAATATACAAAATTCCAACTGACTGTGACATTCATTAATAATTTTATTTGATGAAAAAGGTTCCACAATCAGTTGTATATACCAGTTGTTACTATTTTAAATTAAAAATTCCGAAAATTTGTGATTTTCCTAAGCAGTTTTATAAATGTAAAAAGAATTTCTTGACACTAAGATTTTTGTGTTTGTTTAGTTTTTGTTCCATTTCTAATAGTTTAAATTATTAAATACTAAGTTTCTTTGAGTAATATAGTAATAAATATATTAATTAACAAATTCGTATTCAAAATTTTTACAAAAGCAAAAAATTATATAGTTTTTTTAAAACCAAACTTCGACAAGTTCATGTTTTCTTTTAATGTAAAAACATTTTCTTGACATACTGTATATACAAAGCTTCTTTGCATTGAATTTTATTAAAATATTGCCGTATGTAAGGCATTTAAGACCACTAAACCCCTATTCCGGGAGGACATTTGTATGGTGGCTAGGTGAAATAGTGAACCTATAATAACCAATTTCAATAGGCTTCGTCCTTGTGTAAAATTTCATCAATATATCTTCAAAATTGCAACCTGTACTTTGTTCACAAGCTTTATATGAACAGACAGCCAGACGGACGGACGGACAATTGAATTGAATGGTATACAACAACCACTTATGGTGGTGTAGGGTATAAAAAATATAACGGTTCATATCCAGAATAAATTTAAAAAAAAGACAATGCAATGATTTAAAAAAATAACCATTATACGAACAGTTTAAGGGGTGTCCTATTCAAGAGGCGAGAAGTGTATGTATGTTACAAGTATCCAGTCGGAAAAAGAAGTGCTAAAGAGACATTCTAAAATGGTTTATTTTGGATCCACAAGGCTTTTTTACACGGCGTGTCATTGGAGGCAAGGCCTTCCTTCATTTGGTGAGTTGTGTTGGCATTCGCAAAAGCCTGCAGAGAGGTAGCACTAACATATTTTTCTGCTGGGTATTTAAAAATCTAATGATATATTTTTTACTCGTACATTTTTGTTCCTTCCGCCTTTTTTACATTTAAACACTAATAAAAATATTTTTATAGCTTTTTTTTCATTACGGGAAATATATTCATTAAATATATTTTCAATACTAAAGTTAATTTTTGTCTATGACACTGCACTTTAAATACGTTTTTAAATATTTATTTTATTTTCATCATACTAATAAAAACCCAAATGAAACTTTGAAGTTTTGCCAAAAAATCCCAAAAAAAATCGCACAGTCGAATTACTCTTTAGGGCTTTTGAAAACAATTCATCGTTTATTCAAAGTGTGATAAATGACAATTATGTTTGATTTAATATCACTTCAGAATGACGATGACTAAAATTGTGATAAAGAAAGAAGAAAATAAAGTGTAAAATAAATTAAGTGTTTTTTCCAGTGTTGAAATAAAAAAATGTATAAGAAATAAAAATAAGAGTAAATATTTATAAGAGGATGGACCAACATTTGTCATTATAATATTTATTTGCCTTTGAAGGTAATTTATAATTTTTTTATTTAAACAAGGTTATTTAGAGGCGGTTTTTAGAAATTTTCGTTATATATATTATAGTATTCTGACAAATGATTATTTTTATTATGCTCTGATTGTTAGAAAATGTTTAAATATTTATAGACTAATGTTTTTAATTTGTTTTTGGCTGGTTAGAAACTATTTAGTGCCAAATTAATACGAAAATAATTTTTTCCTGATGAATTTTCGCATTATTATTATAAACATTATAAAATATCTTTAATTTATCCTGATAAAAATATATATATTTTCTATAAAATTTATCATCTATCATATCCTATAAAAAATAACCCTCCAAGGATATTTTTCTCTATTGACAGAATTGAAGTAAAAGCAAAAACACACAAAAGTTACATTTTTGTTTCTGTCACTACTTCAAATTGTTGCATGCTGTTGTAAATGAAAAAACAAAAAAAAAATTGTGACAAAAGAATTCTTTATATTTTTTAATCCTTTTTAAAATATATTGTTTTTTCAAAAGGTAAAAATGTATTTTTTTTTTTTTTTTTTTTTTGCAAGAAATGCCTTTCTCTACTCATGATTGCTGGAAACAATTTACTTTTTTTAATTCGTTAAAAATTTTACAAGTTCTTTTTATAACATTTTTTTTTTTTTTTTTTTTTCTACTATAAAAAGCAACTGTGTTGTAGTTTGTTGTCATGTGAATTTTTTATTTTTATGGCGACAATGAAAAACTTTTTTAAAGTGTTTATTACTTTAATGGCTTTTTATATAAAATGGTATTTTAATTAAATTGTATGACTAATAAAAAATACACACATATAGTATAAAAACTAATATAAACGAAAGAGAAAACAAAATATGTATACATTTACAGTATGTTGTAAGCATTTTTAAAATATATGTATTTTAAAATTTTCTTAAAAATAAAAGAAAAAAACAATTGACACTTTTTTAGTTACAACACTATAACTAAAGTTTTTTAAATTAAATTTTAATAACAAATAAATAAGAGTTTTTAATATTTCAATATATGGATTTTGTAAATAATGAACTTCATGAAACATTTCTGAAAAACTTAAATTCCTTATGTTTTCTTATTTTGCTTAAATTAAGCAGACATTTATGCTCTGGAGTAAGATTTACACTTTTGAATTACAAAAAACTGGCAATTTTATTTTCGAAAATGTAGGAAGCGCCTAGTATAATTTATCTCTTATCCGATTTTATTGGTTATCTATCTACTTATAATTAAAAATAATACTTTGTTTACAAAAAATGGATTTGTAATTTATCTGTCTATCTATCTATCTATCTATCTATCTATCTATCTATCTATCTATCTATCTATCTATCTATCTATCTATCTATCTATCTATCTATCTATCTATCTATCTATCTATCTATCTATCTATCTATCTATCTATCTATCTATCTATCTATCTATCTATCTATCTATCTATCTATCTATCTATCTATCTATCTATCTATCTATCTATCTATCTATCTATCTATCTATCTATCTATCTATCTATCTATCTATCTATCTATCTATCTATCTATCTATCTATCTATCTATCTATCTATCTATCTATCTATCTATCTATCTATCTATCTATCTATCTATCTATCTATCTATCTATCTATCTATCTATCTATCTATCTATCTATCTATCTATCTATCTATCTATCTATCTATCTATCTATCTATCTATCTATCTATCTATCTATCTATCTATCTATCTATCTATCTATCTATCTATCTATCTATCTATCTATCTATCTATCTATCTATCTATCTATCTATCTATCTATCTATCTATCTATCTATCTATCTATCTATCTATCTATCTATCTATCTATCTATCTATCTATCTATCTATCTATCTATCTATCTATCTATCTATCTATCTATCTATCTATCTATCTATCTATCTATCTATCTATCTATCTATCTATCTATCTATCTATCTATCTATCTATCTATCTATCTATCTATCTATCTATCTATCTATCTATCTATCTATCTATCTATCTATCTATCTATCTATCTATCTATCTATCTATCTATCTATCTATCTATCTATCTATCTATCTATCTATCTATCTATCTATCTATCTATCTATCTATCTATCTATCTATCTATCTATCTATCTATCTATCTATCTATCTATCTATCTATCTATCTATCTATCTATCTATCTATCTATCTATCTATCTATCTATCTATCTATCTATCTATCTATCTATCTATCTATCTATCTATCTATCTATCTATCTATCTATCTATCTATCTATCTATCTATCTATCTATCTATCTATCTATCTATCTATCTATCTATCTATCTATCGCACAGCCCAAACGGTTAAAGTTAAAAAGATGAAATATGACCTGTAGATTGATCTCCTACCGAATAGATCCACTAAGATGGTATTTTTGGAAATTCGAATGTTTAGGGGGTAAAAAAAAGGGTAAAAACTGGTAAAATTGGTAACCTTATATCTTCTAAGCTAATAGGAATACAAAAAAAAGTTGTATAGTTATTGATATTCATTTAAAAAATAATCGGATAGGTGTATGGTACTTTTTTTAAAATTCGGCTCTTTTAAGGACAAATCAGGTAAAAATTGTATTTTGGGACATTTTTGGCACCCTTTCTATCTTTTATTCCAGTAAGTATAAAAATAAAATATGATAAGGTATTAGTACCTTATCAAAAATTTGCGAATACAAGTTTGGTAGTTTTTTGTAAATTCTAACGTTTAAGTGGTAAAAATCGTACCTAATTTTGGTACTTTTTTCACAAAATATTTTTTTCTTTTTACTGACACATACATATGAATATTTTAACATAAGATCCCAGTACAATTTAGAAATTCATTGAAATACAATGTTTGTTTTATTCAGGGGGAATAAAAAGTACCATAAAAAGTATCATTCAACTTAAATAATGAATTTTTTATTATATAAAACTTAGAGACATGAACTTAACTACATGTAAGTCCTAAGTGTGTGAGAACTCACAAGAATTTTTTAAAACGTTGTGACATCTTTTTCTTTTCTTTTTATTTTTATGTTTATTGGTTACCAATTTAGCCACCGTCGCCTCATGCGATTTCTATTGAGACATTTATAGCCGATTATTTTTTTCAATTTGATTTTTTAATCGATATTAATAAAAATATGCACTCAAGTATAAAAACGGATAAGTTTTAATTATTTTATTTAATAAAGCTTATGCGCAATTATTTGAAAAAAGTAGGCAAGTCACATGCAATCAATCGTAATTTTCACACCGTACAACAGCTTTTTCCACACATGCACGAAATCATATACACATGAAAGCAGAAACATTTCATGATATGACTGTGTACTAGGGTGATCGACACGGTTTTCCAACCGGTTTTTAAACCGGTTTTTTCAGTCAATGTGCCTTCGGTATTTTGAAAATGTTCATTTTTCGAGTGTCGAATAGACCGGTTTTTTTAAACACAAAAAACCGGTTTTAAAAATAGCTTTTTATTTCACAAAACATGCACTAAATACTGCTATTTGAATATAAATTTATAAATATTTTTTTAAATATTCATAAAGTATTATTTCTAATATTTTAAAAATATAGTTTAAGGTTAAATTTAAATGTTTTAGTCTTTTTTTTTCATTCAATATTTTCTTAATTTTTCAAAGATTTTGTTTAAAAAAATTTCGCCGGCAGAATCGATTCAATAAAATTGATTCTAACTTTTTACATATTAATCCATGGTTTCTGTTTATGCTAAGTAAAAGTTAATAACATTTTTTATTATTATTATTATTATTTTCTTATATTTGTTATACCCTACACCACCATAGGTAGCGAGGGTATTATGCGTTTGTGCTGATGTTTGTAAAACCCAAAAATATTGGTCTAAAACCCACCTTAATACAGGTCGCAATTTTGAACATAAATTAATTAAATTTGGCACACAGGTTTCTTATAGTCCAAGGACGAAGCGTGTTGAATTGGTTATGATCGGTTCATTATTTCACCTAACCCCTGTACAAATAACCTCCCGGAAAAGGGGTTTAACGATCATAAATCCCTTAAATGTAGCAAGAATTTTTTGCACATGTAAGTTCCATATAAGTTTAAATCTGTGTGCCGAATTTCATGAAGATCGGTCCATAATTGACCATAGTATTGGTCTACAATTCCAAAAAGACCCCTCCCCGAATGGTTTAGGTTATTTTGGGTTAATAGTTATTTCCAAAAATTATTATTTTTAATAAATTTTAACTTGAACATTATAAGATTTATTGATTTTTCTTTAAGAAATGTAGTCTTTTGATAGAAATACTAACTTCTGAAAAAAAACCGGTTAACCGGTTTTTTCTGAATTTTAAAAAGTGCAACCGGTTTTTTCAAAATACCAACTATTCGAACTATTCGAAAACCGGTTTCTCAAAAAAGTCGAATAATCGATCACCCTACTGTGTACTCAGTTTTTCATTTCGTGTTCAAAAATTATTTTAAAACTAAGTGAAGTAAGATTTTAGTTTTTCATACAAAATATGGAATTATAAGGGCAAATATAAGTGATCACAGATGTTCAACCTTTTTCTTCTAGCGCCATATTCATATTTTATTCATTTGAATAAAATATAAGTTATTTTATTAAAAAATTATCTCTATGATAAAAGAACAAAAACATGAATTTTTTACATTTTCGAATTTTTATGATTTTTTTACCAAACAATTTTTGAACATTTAAAAAAAAAAAAAAAATATTTTTTTTATTATTAAAAAGTAATGTAAGAATTATTTGAAGACAATTTTAATTGGATATTTTTAATATATTTTAGTAAAATCAGACAAGTCGTTTTTGAGATATTCTCGCTTTTCATAGCAAGAACTAGATTTAAAACAAAAAAAGTAGATTAAATGCCTAATACTTACTTTATAATACCGTGTATCCGAAATGAATGAGAAACCTAGTGCCTCATACATTTTTTTCCATGTTGTAAACCTATTTAATTAATTTCTCAAATTAATAAAATATTGTCAAGTCATATTTTTAAACATTCACTATTTTTCTTATAAATGATATTAAAGAAAATTTTCTACAACATCAGAACAAAATTTAAAAACTTTATAGTTTCATTATATTTTTTGCTAATCAAGCATTTTGCGGGGTATGTTTAATTTGTATCCTTTAATATTAGCAAACTTGAAAACTTCACTTGAAATTACCCTCATTTAGTCTTTTATGCAGGTTAGGCAGATTTTGTATATATTATGTTGTAGCTAATGCTTTGTTTGCCTCGTTTAAATGTCATTTTCTACCCAATGCACACCACATATAAAATCACACATAGCAAAGTATTTCAATATTAAAATTTGATGTTTATATGTTATACACATGCACATTAGGGTAGACCTATTTGTACGACGAAAATTAAAATCTTGATATTAATAATTTTAAGTTAGGATTAATTTATTTTATTGTAGCATTTTACAAAATTCTTGTTGTGGCAGCCACCATTGAAGGGCTGGACCAAATGTTTTTTAAGTTAAGTTAAAAAAGTTTCCTTTGATTGTCTGACGAAAGGTTGAAGTTAATATTCATTTTAATTGAGAACGTTTTTTAAGGCCCCCCTAATTTACATAATAATTTCGAACGAAAAAGTTACCCAACCACATCTATGTAGACTCATCCACCAGTAAAAGGACCATCATAGAAATTCAATCACATGTAATTAAAATCTCACACAATGATAATCACACGACAATGTTGTAGAATAGAGAGTGTTATGAGGCCAAATAAGGAGATTTAAGATAGTAATATAAAAAGTTAATAGAAGGTAAAAGGAGAGAGGGAAAAAAATCAGTAAATTTTTATTATTTTTACTGGGTGACTTTAATTCATTATTATCAGTAGCAGCAGCAAATTAAAAATAGCAATAGCATACGCTTTCTTCATCATCAGTGTCATCAAATATCATACTAAAAAAAAAAAAAATACCCAACATTATGCTGATGTTCTGGGCAATTTACGTCTATAATTTGTCTTGTGTAGCTGTTACCATGGCAATCATTTAGTCAGACTGTCTGCCCATCATACATACAAACTGACACTTTGTCAAACCATTCATTTTAGATTATTTGTAGATTCTCTGGTGATGGTGATAATAAATTTCATTAAAACTATTTAATACATTTTTATATGTATGTCTATAGATTTGTGAGATGAGATTTATTTTTTATAAATATTTGAATTATTTCTAAATCTTATTGTATGTTTTTTTTGTGATTTTTGTAATTTTGCACTCAACAGTTATTACTGCTGCCGAAGCAATAGTCGTTGTTGCCATAGTCGTTCATAGTTATCATAGATGATGAACATCATTGTCATTATGATTTTCATCATTATTTTCTTTTATTTAATATCATTGTGTCAAATGTCATTTCTAATGACTATTTTCATTTTGTAATTAGTTTGTAAGAAGAAGTATGTTTTTGTGTTGCTGTGTTGTTTAATGAGTCTGAGTAGATGAGGCCAATGAAATTACTTTTTTTTTTACTATTTGCTTTAATTTATCTTATGCCCTACAATAGCAAATAGAAGAAGTCTAGTTTTAACATTTTGTATGTAACAAATGACATTTAAATTGGTAAATATTACTCATTTACCATACATTTCCGATTTTTATGACAAAAAAAGTAAAAATCGAAATATTAAAATGGCTCCATAGGTCCCTATGCCAAATATTATCAAAATCGGAAGACATAGAAAATATTTTTGGCGTTCTGTTGTGAAATGAACGATTTATTTATTGATAAACTATAGAAAATATTTCATAATTTTTGGTGTTTTTAATCGATTTTAAAGAGATATATCTCGTTTTATTCTAAATCAAATTAAAATTTAGAGGTTATTTTGAATTTTTGAAAATTGATTTGTAATGCAATCAAGTGAAAATAATAGTTTCATTGCATAATGTTGCTATTTTGAAGATATAGAAATCACTGAATTGTATTCATTATATTTTTTATTGGTTCACATAATCATAGTAGAGGAATATTCGAGTTTTGAAGTTTTGAAGATGGATTCTATAGATACCTGAGTTGCGGAACTATGAGATCTCAAAATAGAACATTTTTAAATAGCAATTTCTAAGGACGCACATTGGGGTAAATGGCGCTTAATTCAGGGAAAGGTGATATCAATATTTGAATGATCACGTTTTATTTTTTTATTTTTATTATTATTTTTAGTTTAAAAAATTCAGTATTAGAATTTTAAGATTTTTCTTAGCAGAATGGTAATGTCTGTCCGTCCGTCTATACATTAGAGTTAAATGTGTCGAAAATTATGAATTATTCAAAGAAGTGTGGTATCAACACTTTAATGATCACTTTTAACTTTTCTATTTATTAGTAAGTAAAAAAATGTACCTTTAGAATTATAAGGTATTTTTTGGCCGAATGGTAATGTCCGTCCTTCCGTCTATACATTTGGGTTAAATGGGACGAAAATGACGCTTAATTCAAGAAAAGGTGATATAAAAATCTTGATGATCACTTTCTATTTTTTCCTATTTATTGGTTAGTAAAAAAATGCATTTTTAGAATTCTAAAATATTTTTTGGCAGCATGGCAATGCCCGTCCGTCCGTCTATACATTTGGGTTAAATTACACTTAATTCAAGGAGAGGTGATATACAAATTTTAATACTTTCTTTTAGTTTTTGTATTAATCAAGAAGTAGAAAAAAATATTTTTCAAATTTTAGGATTTTCTTCAAAGTATTTTAATGTCCGTCCATCTGTCCGTCTGTTTGTTAATTTTTGAAAACTTTCCAATTCAAAATCGTTTAAGTTTTGACTCAATAAAGATGAAGATTCAAAATTTTCTTTGTTTGATAGATAATTTTGTTTTTTAACCAACCACATAAAATATAATAAAATCGGTTGAAAATATTTGGCTATATATGGAAAAATCTTTACCAAGATCTAGTAAAATTGAGATTTTTTAAATTTTAAATGTATATAACTCGAAAAATATATAAAATAAGTAATACATGCAATCATGTTTTCTAAAAAATTTATCAAGGACTTTAAGGTGGTATAAAAATCTTGGAAATCGGGTAAGAAACCAAAATTCGCTAGTGGTTAAACATTTTCCATGACACTAGTACTCTATTTTGAACCCTTATAGTTCCGCTCCTGATTGGAATATTGGATCCCGCTTCTAAACTCAAAAAAAGGCTTTCCTCGGAATACTCTAACGCACAGTGAGTTGAGCCCATACTGAAATTGGATAAAAGTAGTCATTGACCAACTATTGAGAAAAAGTTTTTTAAATTTTAAAATAGTTTTTCAATATGAAACTACTGTTTCGTAATAATTATAAATACTGCTGCACAGTATGCGATTCAAAAAATTAAATGGAAATAATTATGGAACTTCGGAACTGCTGCTCTGATTTACATGAAATTTCACATGGTAATAGTAGAGGTGTACGCAAGTTTAAGTTTTCAGCTTGGTTTACACAGAGCTACAGAGGGCGAGTCCATAGGGTCCCAAAGTTAGACACCTCGGGTATACAATTTTTAAAAAACGATTTTGAATGTTTATATCTGAACCGATTTCAAAGATTTTTATATGAGAGGATTCTGCTAGTTAAGATCTACAAAAAACATTGCACAGTGGGACCAAAAGCAAAATAAATGGTAATAAGTCTGCAACTTTGAAACCACCTAACCGATTTAGATGAAACTTGGAAAATAGATAGAAGTGGAGTTAGGCTTTCTGAATATTGTTGGATAGAGTCTGTAGCTACAGCACGAACGCCGCTACAGTAGGCCAAAGTTGACTACCTCGAGGGTAAAAAACATATCGGGGCGTTTAACTTTTACAAATATTAACCGATTTTTAATATTTATATTTTTGAATTCTCCTAAGCAAGCCAAGGAAAAAACATGCTTATTGTGCTATATTATCTCTTATGTTTCAAAAGATATTTAACTTCAAAAACTAAATTTCTCATTTTTGGCCTTGACTTTTTTGCGATTTTGCCCTATAACTTTTTAAAATAAAATTTCAAAAATTGTTTTAAAAATATGTTGAAATTCTCTATAATTTTTTAAATTATGGTAATAAAAAAAATTGTTTGTTATCTCAATTCGATAACAAGAAAAAAATTTTCAAAATCAAGATTTCAAAACAGGTCTAAAAAATTGCAATTTTTTTGCCAAAAAAAAAGTAACTTTATATATTCAACTTTTTTAAAAAATTTAGTTAATATTTTTTGACATTTTCTGAAAGACAGGACCCAATATTTAAGTTTATCACCTTTATCTCGAAGCTGGCGAAACTACGAGTAAATAAAGCCACGTATTATAAAAATTGATGCACAAATCTTGATTGGATTCACAGTTAAGTTTGGATACCCATGTATAACTATAGCTAAGTGGAAATACACTAGTGGGCAAAAAAAAATTTTTTTTATTTTTTTTTTTTTTTTATTTTAAATAAAAATAACTTGTAGATTCGATGGAATTTAATGTGCTAAATACTTTTACTTTTTTTCTATCACGTACTGATTTTTTTTTATGGGCATGACTACTATGACCCCGCCTTTAGGCACTCACACTTGTATAACTCGAGAACTGTTTGTCCGATTAAGATAAATTAAACTCCAGTAGATGGTGATATAAACTGACTTTATGCTGAATTTACATAATTTTTTTATCCAATTAATATTTGGTAATTAGTAGGTAATTAGTTTTGAAAAATCGTGAAAATTTTGATCCATAACTCTGAAATTCTAGAGCAAATAAAAAATATTGTTGACACACCTTGAAGACAATTTTCGTATGCATCTTTTGATGTATCATTTATCAAAATCGTGTAAACGGTTCTTGACAATTTTCGTATGCATCTTTTGATGTATCATTTATCAAAATCGTGTAAACGGTTCTTGAATTATAATCTAAATTTGACAAACCTTTCTCGAATTTTATAGTGTGACCGCTGAATAATGTGATGATATTAGTCATGCACCTAAAAAAATCAGTACGTGATAGAAAAAAAGTGAATGCAGATTCTTGTTTAACTTGTTTTAAAATCCACCAAGTTCACCTATTTTTGTTTCAAGAAAAAATATTTTTTTTTTTTGCCCACCACTGTATTTCTACGCAATTGTATGTAACATGGATATTTTTACTTAACTGTGAATAAAATCACGATTTGTGCATCAATTTTGAAGATACATACCTTATTTTGTTCGCAAAATTTTTAATGAAAATGATTTTTTTGGGCACTTATTTCAAAATAACTTCAAAACTATTGAGCACATAAAAAAATTAAGTTGGGATGATTTGAAGATATTTTTAGTACGCATCTGTATCACTTATGTCAATCGTACACACCGTTCTTGAGTTATGAGGAAATATACTAAAGTGATGGCCTTACTATGGGCGAAATATTAGACATGCCCATAAAAAAAATCCAAAATTGATGGAAAAAAACTAAAAGCAGATTCGTGTTTAGCACATCAAAATACATCAAGTCCAACTATTCGTCTATGGGGAGGATTTTTTTGTAGACCAGTGTTATAATTTTTTTTTTTTTATCTATAAAAGTTAGTTTTTCGTAAAAATATTAATATTTTTGAAATCTCATAAAAAGAAAAGACATGGTTGCGATAATTATATTTATATAATTGACTGCAACAAATTATATAAATAGGGGATAACCATGACGATTTTTATTTTTGGAAATTACAATATCGAGAACGTACGAAACGAAAAATTTATTTTTCAATAAACTAAAAATAATGCTATCAGTTTTCATTTAAAAGTATTTGTCAAATGATAATCTCTAACCCAAAGTTTGAAAAGTAATTTACATTAATTTAAATTTGAGGTTTTTACTACATGGTTATTTAAACCGTATATCTTTATTTATATCTATATAAAGAATTTTTTGACATTTTCTAATTCTCAATAAATGTACATATGTATAAGTTCAAATATATTTTCCCAGAATTTCTTAAAACATATAGGGATATTTGTTTCTTTCTTTTATTTTATTTTTTTAATTTCAAGGAAAAAAACAATATGAACAATAATTTATTTGACTTAAATGAATTTGCATTTTGTGATTTATGTGTGATTACATTATTTGAGAGTGCTTCAAGGATACAAATAAACTTAACCACATGAAAATAACAACAACCACAGCTTCACTATAACCATACAAACACAAACATATACATACATACATACATACATACATACATATATACACAAACTCAGACATTAATATAAACACAGACAGGAAGTGGGGAGTAATGAAAAATAAAAAGCAAATAACGAAATTTATATTTAAACAAACAAATAAATTAAATGGAAACAAATGAAAAATTAAATAATGGAAAAACATGAGAAATTAAAAATATTTTACCATAAAAATTTAAAAGGGCGGAGGAGAAAAGGAAGAAAATAATGAAAAATATAATAAATTAAATTGATGAAATTCCTCGTTTTAGAATCGATTTTTATTGCCTTTCGTATTATTATCTTTAATTAATCATTTTTTTGATTAAATTTAAATAAAAATATCTTAACAGATATGGAAAATTTAGATTTCTGTATACGGAGATTGCTCAAAATTCATTTCTTTTGCTTATAGGCGATTCATCTCGAACAAAAATTATGCATTATGAATGTTTCGACGTTGAAAATATATTGTAATATTATTTCTGAATTTTTCTAATAAATTATTTTAAAGCGTATTCAAAAATTATTATGACATCTTTTTTACTTTCCTGGTAAGTTAGCGGGTATAATTGGAAACAAAAATAAACTACTTATTTTTTGTCGGAATAATTAGTTATTTTTGTTCTAGCTGTCCATGAATTCATGTAGTTATTTTTAGAGTCTTGGTATACTCATATATAGGTTTTTAGCTTCAAATAAACGATTTTTCATTACAAATTAAATATTTTTCCAAGCAAATTAAATTTTATTACAAGCAAATTAAATTATTTTCAACACAAATTAAAATTTTTTCAATATAAATTAACTTTTTTTCATTTGAAATTCACTCTTTTTCATTTTGAATTAACTTATTATCTTTTCAAATTCAATTTATTTTATTTCAAATTCATTCTTTATTAAATTAAATGCAGGAAGCTTAAAAGATAATAATACCAATATACATCTCCGATCACATCTAGGAAATATCCGCATTAAAGGTTACTAAATAACCTTTATTATTAAAATATTTATCTGTTGTTAAGCCGGTAACCCTTTTTAAATGTATAAACACTGTAACCAATGCCTAGTTTCAATATTTCTTGAATTTCAAATCGTCTTGTATAAAACAGGGTGAGTATTAAAATTCAACTACATTTTGTTGTTGTTCTTAATGTGTTCAGTAACAAACAATATGAATCACACTGCTTAAAAGTTGATGTTTATTATATTTATAAATATAGAAAAAAGGTACAGATTTTACGATTTTTTAGTTTCCAAATAGAATATTTTTGGACAAAATGTTACGATTTTTGAAAAAGATGAATTTGTGCTGATTAACATATTTTTATTTTTTGTTTACTTTTTTTTTTTAAGTTTATTAAGGATATATTAGGTATTATTTAATAAAATAGTTTATTGCAAATGTTTATAACGTCTTCTGGTAAACTTTTATGATCTATTCTGAATTGGCAGAATTTATATAAAACAATGATGTAAATTTAAATAATTAAAATTCATGTTCATGATGATTTTCAAAACACAATTCGACGGTTTTTATCGTTATCTTTTCCAAAATCATCTGGCAACTATGTATACAAAAGCTAATTTTGTAACAGTAAACTGTTTCTGACTAGTCAATTATTTGATAGATCGTGTAAAATTGCATTAAATTAAATAAATAAAAGAATGTCTTCCACAGCAGAAAGTGATAGCTCTTTTAGTTCTGATGAATTGAATGTACGAAATAATCGGCGTATTCGACTTCTAACAAATAGTTCTTCAGAAGAAAGCGTATCTGAAATATCTGTTTCTAACAGCCATCGTAGAAGTCGTGGAAAATATAAAAATATAAGCTCAGATAAAAAAGATATTTTAATAAAATTTTATGAAGAAGGAAAAACCATTACTGAATCTGCCGAAATAGCTGGAATTAATAAAAACACTGCTACATCTATTATAAATTGTTACAAAAAGGATGGATGTGTTGCCGTTAAAAAAGAAGACGTCACTCAAAATTAAATGCCGAAATATTAAATAAAATTGAAGAGATTATCGAAAGAAATTCATCTATCACATTAAAAGGCATTCGCGAAAAGATTCTAGAAATCCATAATGTGGATTTAAGTACAACAAGTATACATACTGCATTAAAAACTTTACGAATAACCCTAAAAACTGCAACCATTAACATAGACCGCATGAATTGTGATACTACAATTCAACGACGCTTTCCATATGCATTAAATTTTGCCCAAAATGTTCCAGATATAAGAGAAAAAATAATATTTATTGATGAATCTGGATTCAATTACCACCTTCGGAGAAATAAGGCAAGGTCGAGAGTGAATACCGCAGCCCATGTTATTGTTCCCACCGTTAGAGGACGAAACGTTTATCTTATTGCCGCTATGAATATACATGGTGTTTTACACAAAAAATTATTTGCCAATTCCTCTGTTAATACTGATATTTTTACACATTTTCTGGAAGAATTATTTAACAATTTAATTGAATCCAACATCACAGGTGCTTGGTTGATACTTGACAATGCGCAAATTCATAAAACACAAGTAGTGAAAGACAAAATAGCCGAGTTTGGGCATACTTTAGTTTTTCTTCCACCGTACTCACCTATGCTAAACCCAATAGAAAAAGTGTTTTCAAAAACTAAACTGTGTGCTCGAAATTTGCTAGCCGATCCAGATATTAATATGGACCTGGTAGCCATAATTAAAAAATCCGTGGAATCAGTAACACCATCTGATTGCAATAATTATTACGTTGATATGACCATGTCTTTGTCATTAGCTGCAACTGGAGAACCGTTGCAATGAATATAAAATAAAATATAAGACTTAATAATAGTTAAAAACTTTATCTTAATTTAATGTATAAAAAGATAATTATATTTTTAAGTATTTTGCGTTAAGTTAACAAAAAATTAATTTGAAGTTAAAAAAAGTTAATTAAAAATAAAAAAAAATTAATTTAAAATGAAAAATATTTAATATGATATAAAAAAGTGTTAATTTGTGTTGAAAATAATTTAATTTGTTTCGAATAAAATTCAATTTGTGTGAAGAAAATTTAGTTTGATTTTAAAAAAAATTAATTTGTATGGAAAAATCTTTAATTTGAGAGTAAAAACCTATATATCAGAGTTGGGACTAGTGCACTAAATTTGTAGAGATAGCGTAAAATTGTTAACTACAATCTTTACTTTTTAGTGATGAGTTGAAAAATATCAGCCTCACTCAGAATAGTGGTAGTGAAAAAATAATTTTTTTTTCACTAAAATTAATTAGTGATAGTTAAAATTTTTTCAGCTCAAGCCTAGTGCAACATTTTTTTTCTTCACTAAATACTTTAGTGCAAAAAACAACCCTCCACTAATGTTAGTGGAACTTAGAAATTGTTCACTAAATTAAAAGATGACCTAATATTTTTTTAAACTTTCTTCACTAAATACAATATTAACACTAATACCATTTTGCACAAACCCATTTTAGACTTAAAATGTATTTTAAAACATATATTTTATACAAACATAGTCTCTTAAATATTAGAATTTTTAAAAGTCCCTTCGTAATGGTTATATTTTTTGGGAGACCAACATGTTATCTCTCTAACTTTAGGCGTTCGGTCTGTGGAATGATGAAGTAGTCAGTAACGTTCCTCCTTTGTATATGGATGTCTCAATATGCACAAATAAGCTTACAAAATTTCCAAAACACACTAAAAGAAATTCTAAATAATGTAGTGTTGTTCTAAAACTATTATAAATTTGATAATTACCATCATAGCTCTCTAAAATTAGTTCAAAGAGTTGTAATTGATTGGAAAAATCTTATGTTTATTTTTAGTGAAAACAGAAATTTCATATTTATGTTTAGTGAAACAAATTTATTTGTAGCTTATGTGTAGTGACTGTTCAGATTTTGTACTATTGAGTGTAGTGCAAAATTTTTCATTACCACTAAATTTAGTTATAGTGAAAAAAATTGCAATATCACAAAAATTTTTTAGTGGTAGTAAAGAAATGTTTCACTATAACCATAGTGGTAACAAATAGTTAAAATTCAAATTTATTTCACTATTTAGTGCACTACCCCCAACTCTGATAAATATGTACCTAAACGAAAATAAAAGTAAAAAAAGCAACAAAAAAAATGTTGCCGTCAGTTAGGTTTGAACTTGGAACCAAATTAACTATTCGTTTTTAATGACTAACGTCTTACTCAGTAATTTTCCAATGGGGTTGAACTAACAACCTTGTGGTTGCTAATCTAGTGCTATAGCCAACTAATTAACGTGATTGTAAATTACTCTGCTATTATACTATTGAGTACCTTTTAATGTAAAGTATAGAAGGCAAATAATAATGACGCCTCATTACTAACAAACTACTTTAATAAGTAGTTTCCATTACCGGAAACCAAGACATTTTTGCTGGATATGATCGTTTCTATAATTTATTTATTAAATACTAAACATTAAAGTAGCGCAATTTCGGTTTTATAAAAAATATTGACTTCATTCCTTTTGTACATAATGAAGAATTATGTCAGCTAAGCAACGTAATTTGGGTGCAAAAAAAAATCGAGTTCATATTTTTTTTACAATTGAAGTATTTTTTATACCCTACACCACCATAGGTGGTTGCCCCTATACAAATGTCCTTCCGGAATAGGGGTTTAACGATCGGTCTTGACCGACTATAGTTTCTCTCTCGTTTTTTAATTGTTTATGGGAAAAACTATAAGTGTTTTAAGTATCTACAATTTTTGTTTGTTAACATATCTTAAAACATTTTCGATGATAGTAGACTTTTTCGTTTAAAATGATAAAGTGTAAAAAACTTTAAAATTTCTGTAAATGGAATCCCACAATTTTCCAAAAAAATTCAAAATTCCCAAAAATACAACTTTTGAAATTTTTCATTGTGCCAGAAAATTAAAATAGTGAAGATCTCTAGTATATTTGACCATAACTCAAGAACGGTGTGTACGATTGTGATACACCAAGAGATGCAGACTAAAATTATCTTCCAGCCACAGTAACTTCATTTTTTTATTTGCTTAATTTCAAAGTTATTTCGTCATTAGTGTGCGAAAAAAAAAAATTTTCATGCAAAATTTAATTATTGGAATTTCTTGAAGGACTTAAAATTTATATTTTTTTTTTTTCCAATGAAATTTAAACCAACGGTTCTCAAATGGGAGTCCGTAAGAACATTCTTGGGGGGTCGCGAAGAGATCTCGAAAAAATATTTTTGTTGTAGAAGTAAATAAAATTTCCAATAAATGAATGAAACTATTAAAAAATGGAAATATATACTCAAATTAAAGACAAACTTTTTTTTTTTTTTTTTTTTTAAATGAGTTCTTTTACGAATCGACTATTGAGGAAACCTTTGATTGAAAATATTATACTTGATAAAGACCACAAATAAAGAAAGTGATGCTGTCCAATGACACATTGTAAAGAAAACTACGATGTGGCAGGGAAAACAACTAATTAAAAAGATAAATAGTTCACTTAAATTTGGTGAAACTATAAATTTTTCACACGAATAAAAGTAGGTTTAATTTTTACAAAATAATTTTTTATAAAGTCGAATTAATACCACTTTCGAATTTTAACCATAGAATAAAATATTATTGAATAAGATTATTAAAGTTTGCTCGAATGGTGCGACTTCTTAATGTTGATTATACACTTTTTATTGCATGGAAAAGTTTCCGGGCTATATAAAGAAAATTTGCTTATGCAACTTTATAATTTAAAGAAGGAAAGTTCTTTCAATGGGAATATTGATAAATTATCAGGTTCATTTCAGAATAAGTTAAAATGTAACTCATGTGTTAAATTTAATTTTGAATCAACAGATTTAAAAGCATTTAAATGAGTGCGGACGAAAAAGTCCGTGCATACAAATCTTTATTAACGACTATTACGTTCAAGTTATAAATTTAAAATAATAAATTATTTCTAATTTCTTTTTAAAAAAATCTGATCCTTTCCGGAATACCCTCCATTAGAGTTTTTATTGTGTTTTCGGCTATTTTTTTGTTGGAATAAGTTCACTTTTTTAAACACTGTTTCATTTTTCTTTTTTACTAGGGCTAAAAATCTTTTAATAGGGCGGAGTTCTGGACAATTTGTTGAATTCTCTTCTTCCAATACAATCACAACACCATTTATTTGATATCACTCCATCGCTTTGTGGCTATATTGAGAAGTAGCCACAGAAGGTCAGAAAAGTGCGGAAATGCTTCTTTCGCCGCATGTACAAATGGCTTGCCAAACCAAAAATTTTCTTGAACTTTTTTTTTTTTTGTACACAATATTTTTCCGCCAAATTCCCTCTAGCATCTGTAACATAGAATTCCTGGCTAGAAAGTTGTAAAAAGTATGCCAGTATGTACATTTCATCGTCCATTTGCAGCAATCATAATCCTGCAAAAATTTCGTCTGAAGTATTTTTTTTCTAACAGAGAAATTAACTTTTGTTTTTTTCCTAAAATTATTTTTTTTTTCCTCCCTACTGCCTTCACATATTTTTATGTTCAATTCCAATTTTAAGAAAAACTAACTTTGCTACTTATTACAATAAAATTTAGCACGGGGCTACTGAGCATATATAAGAGAATGATACAAGATGCAAAAAGTCTCTTAGTATTCCAGATCTCATTAAGCAAAAACAACGTCTATTATAATAATTTTTTATTTTTTTTATTTTTTTTTTTTATTTAATCTTTGAATAACATCTTATCTGATTTTTAAATTAGTCAAAGTTGTAGTGGGTCGCGGTTCCTTTTTAATGTCAAAAGTGGGTCGCGAAGCAAGGTCTTGTGAGAACCCCTGATTTAAACAAATAGCGATATTTTATTGAAATTTCAGTATAATATATAAAAACTTGTCCTAAAATCATATAATTAAAAAAAAAAAAATTACATGAAAATATCCAAACTCCCAATCATTGAAATGGTCACCCTGTCGTTATAAGGGGCCTCCGTCAGAAACTATTTTTTTGGGTGTATACCTTACATATAGAGCTAAAAAATTTAAATAATTTTAAGTCGATCCCAGCTTTGCGATTTGAGAACATAACAAAAAAAAAATCCAAAATTGACAAAATTTAGATAGGGCTTGTGGGCAGACCTTTGCCCCAAACTCCTCCGGATTTACTTTACACGCATTTACATTAAGATTTTGAAAACATTAAAAAAATGATAAATCCCAGAACAAAAAACAAATTTTATCAGTGAAAAAATATTGCCACCTTTTTGGAAAAAAAATTAAAAAAAAAAAACACAAAGAATGTAAAATTTTTTTAAAGTTCCAATATAATTTAGCATATATTTTAGAAAAATTCTAGGGGCAATATTAAGCCCGCCAAGTTAAAAAACTACAAAAAAAACAAGACTAAAAATGAGGTAAAAATTTATTTCGACCCGAATATCTCTTAAACTAAAAGAGATAACCTACATATATAAGCATATTTCCTTGTTGAGATTTACAAGGACTATTTATATATTAAATTTCTTTTCTGTCATATCATAAATAAATTTTTGGCGATTTTTTTAAAAAAATTACATACCCGAGATGGCCAACTTTGGAGGTCCATCCACTTCACCCCGGACCCGCTAGGAGCCTATACTTCTCCAAATCAACTCAAAAACACCTCAGCTCTGACCTCGTGAAATTTTATTGAGATACCTTCAACGGTTCTTTAGTTACTGAATTATTTAAAAAAACGCGTTTTGGAACCACTGTTCATTGCTAATGATGACATAATTTTCAAGAAAAAAAGCAATGGAACTAAAAAATCATTTAAATTAAAACTTTTTGAGTTTTTACGATTTTTCATTTCTACTATATTAAAAATCAAAATATGCTAAGGGGTCCGCGAAGAAACAAAAATTTTTAAAAGGGTCTGTGAAGCATGGAGAGGTAGTAACCCCTGACCTAGGTAACCAAATTTGTAGGTCTACCTTCTAAAGTTCACTAGTTGCAGTATTATTCCCAAAAAAAAAAAAAAAAAAAAATATTATTTGGTACTACTGTGCAGTGGAAATACTTCAATACTGTTGAATGTTTTCTATTTGGTTTGTTATACAAATTTCCTCATAGACTTACAACAAAAAAATTAAACCTACAAGTACTATACATGCAAATGTCAAAAATTGTCTTTACTAAACAAATGACCAATTTCCTTATTGAAATTGAATTCATATTTTGTTTTTATCTATAGGCTAACGGCTTTTACTTATTACATACTTACATTCCTTACAAAAATATTTTGTAATAAATAAAATATTTTCCTAACAATATTTTATTTTATTTTATTTTTTGCTTGAAAAACCATTTCTATAAACATAAATTTAAATTTTGTTGCAAATATAAGGAAATGAAAATTAATGGCATTTTAAATGAAATTATTTTCGTTATCTTTATTTTTTTTTTGGTCTTTTTTATACTTTTGTTTTACATTTAGGAAAATTCCTTACATTAGTAATACAAGCATAATTGAATTCTTTTTATAAATTTCTTACAAAAATGTAATAAACACAATTAGAATTTGAGACAGAGAGAAATAAAAATTAAATTGAAAGATGAATTTTGAAATTGAAGATGTTTTATTTAATTTAATAAAATCATATTTTTAAGGAAATATATTTATATTTGTTTATATGAAAGTATTTGTAAAGTTAATTGAGCTTGATGTTATTAGATTTGAAAAATAAAGAAAAGAGTAAATAAGATTTCTTAAAATAAAACTAAAGGAGAGTTTAGATATAAAAAAATTAGTATATATAGAAAGTTTAATTTGAAAATTAAATAAATTTACAATAAGTCTAAAGCTTGCTTGTAGACTATTTATTAAATTGTTTGCTTAATTTATTAAGATTTAATTAAACTAATAAAATTATTTAATTAATATGCTGTATTTTATTTTATTTCTTTACAGGTAATTATGCAACGAAAGTAAAATGATGTAATGGTAAGATGTAAGGACTACGCACGAACAAAACCGTGCATGCTCTTGGGCTTATAACTTTTGATGTGGTAAAAACTAAATAATTCTGTTAACTGGTATATATTTGCCATTATGCTCAATAGCCATGTGCTAAGTTTCATGGTTATAGCGAAATTAGTTTTTCTTAAAATGGAAATTGAACAAAAAACACAAAAGCACGTTGGGGTAAAAGGGGTCGAAAATGGCGCTTAATTCAGGGAGAGGTGATATCAATATTTTAATAATGAGGATCTATTTTAATGTTTATTATTAGGTAAAAAAAATTTATTTTTTGAATTTTAGGATTTTTTTTTGGCAGAATGGTAATGTCTGTCCGTCCGTCTATACCTTAGGATTAAATGGGTCTAAAATCGCCGCATTATTCAGAGAAAGGTGATATGAATATTTAAATGATCATGATTTAATATTTTATCAATTAGTTAGTAAAAAAAGATATTTTTAGAACTCTTGAATTTGTTTTGGCAGAATAGTAATGTCCGTCCGTCTGTCTATACATTGGAAAAAATGGGTCTAAAATGGCCGCATAATTCAAGAAAAGGCGATATCAATATTTTAGTAATCACAACATGTTTTGTTTTTATTAGTTAGTTAAAAAATATAAACCTTAAAAATACTCCGATTTTTTTGGCAGAATGGTAATGTCCGTCCGTCTGTCTATACATTAGGATTAATTGGCTAGAAGAAAGCCGCATAATTCAAGGAAGGGCGATATGAATATTTTAATAACTACAACTTGTTTTGTTCTTTACTAGTTAGTAAAAAAAATGTACCATTATATCTTTACGATCTCTTTTGGCTAAATGGCAACATCCGTCCATCTGTTTGTACATTGTGAAAAAATGGATCTAAAATGGCCGCTTATTTCAAGGAAAAGTGAAATCGAATTTTTATAATCACAACTTATTTGATTTTTACTAGTTAGTAAACAAATGCATTACAAGAATCTTACACATTTTTTCTGCCTCATATGTAATGTCCGTCCGTCTGTCTATACATTGGGGTTAAACATGTCAAAAACTAAGCATACTTCAGAAAAAGTGATATCAGTACTTTAGTGATCACTTTTGACTTTATTATTTATTAGTAAGTAAACAAATTCATTTTTAGAATTCTAAGGCTTTATTTGCAGAATGGTAATGTTTTCATACAAAAAAAAAAAAAAAAATCGTCATCAGTGAGAATAATTAACTGCGGATTGTGGTAGGTCTATATGTTTTATTTTATACTTTTTCCCCATACTTGATTGGATCGGAACTTATCAAAAGTCTATTAAATATATCTTCGTTTGATTTTTGTCTACTACATTTTCATGAAAAATGTTTCCGTAATTTTTGAAATCTTTTTTTCTTGCTTCTTGGGTGTCCCAGAAAGTTGGCCATTTCGTAGAAGAGCATGTTTTATAATTTCTGGGCCGTGAATAAAAAACTTGTGGAGGATAGGAGACATACAATACCATGGATATTTATCAACGTAGTATCTGGCTGTATTGTTCGCAAAGTTCCTGAATTTTTCAATATTAAATACCAAGTACCAATATAAGACACATCACTTTGTAGAATATAAAAACATTACATGAAATCATGTTCATTTTAACTGAGTTCGACTGTATTAAGCAGTAAAATTATTTTGTTTATTTAAAATAATTGTACAAAACAATAACAAAAACAAACAAAAAATAACGAAAAATAAAACAAAGTAAAAAAATAAAAAAATCTGCACTTAACCTGTTTTTGGTTTGGAGCAACTTGAGTTTTTTCACAAAAATGTAAATTTCTAAAATCGGGCAAAATATGCGCACGATTTTATTTCAGAATATTTAAGTAGACAATATGTAATATTTTTCAGACAATTTTTCAGAACAAAAGTCTTGTTATATTTTTAGTTACATTCCATGAAATTTGAAAATTAGTGCATTTTTGGACTATTTTCAAAAAAATAACCAAAAATACCAGGACAAAAAATAATTTACAAATTCTTGCATAAAAGTAAACTAAAATACCTGTAGTTGATGGTTCCATTTTAAAATTTTTCTTTAAAGCACTTTTTATTAAAGAAAAATTCACCAAAAGTTCATGAAAATTTAATTTTTTGCTCTTTTATTAAAATATAAAAAAATGTTGAAATTTGACAGCTCAGTACTCAAAAACCACGCAACCTACGTTAATGACTTTTATCGTTATTGATACATAATTTTGTTTATTTTTATTCGGTACATAATTTTATTTAAAAAAGTTAATTTTCAAAATTCTATTAAACGCCACTTTCGACCCCTTTTACCCCAACGTGCAACGGTCATATAAAACAATTACTAGGAAGGCAGTTGTGTCAAAAAATACAGTTTCTTGGGTCATAATATTATAAAAAGAAGCCGTGGTCACTGAATAGAAAGCTGATAGTGGAAGAAATATAGTATCTTTAGGCTGTAGGACTCAGACAACATAGAAAGGATTTACAGAGAAAATCCCCTCATCTCTAGAAGAAAAGTGTCACAAAAAGTTAATTGCTTTGAATTTTTATCAGAAAAGTTGAAAGGAAATCTAGCTTGAAGACGTATAAAGTACAAAAAAATCCTTCTTTTCATTACAGCAACAAAACAATGGAGTGGTAATAAATTGTTAGTGTTTGTACCGAAATAGGCTAATCAGCAAATGAAAGATATTGGGCTCTATTCTTAAACATGTTTTCTACATAATTTAAAGAACATTAAAAGCTCAACTCAAAACGAAGCGGAGTTTAAAAATATGTGGACTTATGGCAAAAAAGTGACTGAAACACAATAAAACCCTTAATTGAAAGAATTATGGAAAATATCAGATATTTCCTTAAAAAACTACAGAAAATAATTTATTATTTTATGTTTAAAATTTGAACATAACAGTCATTAATAAAAATTCGCCCACTGGTTTATTTTCTATAAGCAGATTTGTATGCAAGGATTTTTTCATGCGCAGTCCTTAGTTGCATTTAATAAGAACACAAAATTTAAATAGTTTTTAACAAATCTACTTAACCCTACGGTACATACCCGGGTAAAGTGCTCTAATTTCTTTATTAATAAAGATATTGTCACGAAACTTCAAATCGTCGTGATTAAGGTGTTTATACAGTATAAAAACTGAAAAAAACCTAATTATGTAGATATGTAGCTTCATTAAAAGCTTAACATGGACGACCAGACAGACAGACGGACATCGCTAAAATTCTTAAACATGTTTTCTACATGCATTTACCGATTGAATTTAATATCTATGACCAGATAAATGGACGTGATAAATAATTTGTATAAAATTATATATTTTTTTTAATAAAATCAATGAAAATTACACTAAGGTACCTGGGTATTACTTACGTTAATTTTTTTGGGTATGTACCGTAGGGTTAAATAATATTTAGCTTTTTAAATTTAAAAATTAAAAGATCGAGTTGAGATTTTATTACAATTAAGAAATTATTTGAATGAAGCACTTCAAGTGTTATTAAATACTTTCTTCTTTTAGTTTTATTTTTAAAATTTGTTACAGTATTAAAAAAATTCGTTTTTAAGTAAAATCTTTCTCTATTACTCTTAAAAATAGTATATAAATCCCAACAAAATAATCGTGCCTGTTATTTGTAAATTTATTTGCAAATGTGTGTGCTAGATAATATATACAAATGTATTCGTGTTCGTTACAATACACATTGGGGCAGAACCAAATTTTTTAAAATAAATCTATAAATTATCACATTCTATTCCAACATAAATAACTGTTTAAGTTCTAATTTCAAAAAAAGCCACAAAAACAATATATTGGTGAGCATTTAAAAGTTGACATGCCAGAGCTGTACCTCCGTAAGACACCACAGCTACTCTCTTTAAATTACTATTGAATTTTCCTTCCTAATATTAACTCAAATACTGAACTGCTATAATTAACTATATTGATTTGTATGTTAGCCTAATTAAACAATTAGAAATTACAAAATTTATTTTCAAAATATTTTAATTCTGCCTCTGTGTGCAGTGCACGTTGGGATAAAATGTGGCGATTAATTGAATTTTGAAATTTAATTTTTTTTTAATAAAGTTGGATACAAATAAAAATAGATAAAATTATCTATCAATATCAATTAAAATTTTTAAGCTAGGTTGTGTTGTTTTTTTATAAGGAGCTGTCAAAGTTAATTTTTTTTTTTTTTTACATTTTTTTAAAAAGAGTAAAAAATTTAATTTTCATAAATTTTCAGTGCATTTATTTTAATTAAAACGCCTTTCAAAGTAAAAATTTAAAATAGACTTGGTATTTAGATTTATTTTTCTTTAAGTATTTGTCAACTATATTTTGTCCTAATATTTTTGTTATTTTTTTAAAAATTATGCTTAAATACACTAATTTTCAAATTTCATGGAATGCAACTTAAGATGTTACAAGCTGTTTGTTCTGAAAATTTTCTGAAAAATAGCACATATTGTCCACTTTAATATTATGAGCATATATAGCCCGATTTGAGAAATTATTTTATTTTTATTATTATTATTTTTTTTTTAAACTTCAGTAGATTTCATACAAAAAATAGCTTAAATGCAGACATTTTCTTTGCTTTATCAAACATTAAACAGTGCACAGTGTCCCATTCAAAAAATAAAATGGAAATAAATCTGTAACTCCCAAACGGCTGGTTAGATTTCAATGAAATTTCAGGCAGCATTAGTAGAGGTGTAGGCGAGTTTAAGTTTTGAATTTAGACGTTATAGGTATAACGGGAGCGGGTCCGGTGGGTTGTAAAGTTGGACACCTCGGGTATTCAAAAAAACTAAAACGATCCAGATTCGTTATAACTCAGCTGATTTAAAAGATTTTTATATGAATGGATGCTTAACTACTAGCGAATTTTTGTTCCTTACCCAATTTTCAAGACTTTTATATAGCCTTAAAGTCCCTCATAAATTCTTAAGAAAACATGCTTCGAGATATATTCATTTGTAATTTCAACAATCTCAACTTTACTAGATGTTGGTCAAGTCTTTTCCATATATATCATAACATTTTCAACCGATTTTATCATGTTTCCTGTAGTTTATTAAAGAACAAAATTTTCTATTGAATAAAGAATATTTGAATAAAGAATATTTGAAGGCGATATCTTCATTGAGTCAGAAAATAAATGATTTTGAATTGGAAAGTTTTCAAAAATTAAAAATTAGACGGACGGAAGGACAGACATTAGAATTATTTAAAAAAAGTCATAAAATTCCAAAAGTATATTATTTTTTTACTTCTTAGCCAACAAAAAAAAAATAAATCTAAATACTAAAGTATTGATATCACCTTTCCCTAAATTAAGTGTAATTTTCGAACTATTTAACCCAAATATATAGACGGATGGACGGACATTGTCACTCTGACAAAAAATATTTTAGAATTCTAAAAATGATTCTTTTTTTTACTAATAAATAGAAAAAATAGAACGTGATCATGAAAACTCAGATATCACCTTTTCCTGAATTAAGCGCCGTCTTCGACCCATTTAATCCAAATATACAGACAGACGGACGGACATTACCATTCAATCAAAAAACAACTTGTAATTATAAAAATGCTTTCTTTTTACTTACTAATAAATAGGAAAACTAAACATGATCAATAAAGTATTCATATCACCTTTCCCTGAATTATGCTTAATTTTCGACCCATTCCCAACTCTAATGTATAGACGGACGAACATTACATTCTGCCAAAAAAAAAAAAAAAAAATCTTAAAATTCTAAAACAGAATTTTTTAACCTAATAATAAAACGTGACCATTAAAATATTGATATCACCTTTCCCTGAATTAATCGTCATTTTCGACCGCTTTTACCCCAATGTGCAGTGTTCATTTTATTCGTATCCCAAAGAAATGTATAAAATATGCAGATTTCTTCTATAGTCAGGAAATTATAATAGAATCTCAGTTTTTAAAACGGAAGTTTATAAACTTGTATTACAAAAAACACACACATACATACATACAACTATACTTAATAGATCTTTATATATAAGTATGTAAATACATATACACATATATTAACAAATACGTGCAAACTTTATTGGTACGTGGTTTGCCTGTAAGTAGGAATATGTAATTGAAATATTTTTTTTTTTTTTTGCTTACAATAAACCAAATTCTGCTAAATTTCTTAGCAGCTTCTTAAATATTTAAAATCAGTATTTATGTAAGTTGTTTTACATACGAACTGTAATAGTAATTTTCTATTTCAAATATATAAACATAAGTGTATAGTATATTACATACATACTTATGTATATAATTTGTTAAGTATATAATGTATAATTTATATTATCATTTTATATACTCTTATACACACATACTCATATTTTCTCTTATGTACATAATTGTATTAAAACCACGGAAAACACTTAAGAAGTGACACATTTTCTTGATAATACAAAAAAATACTAAAATTATCATTGACATACAAAATGTCTATAATTGTATATGTGAAATGAAAATTATACCTCGTAATAAATATAAGTGTTTATTTTGAATCTTTGAGACTCTTCATAAATGTATTCAACATTTAAGATGGTATACGTGGATTGCATATGTATTTAAAATGGTTAAAACGTAATGAATAAGGTTATATTTGCATTTAAATACTTTCAAATATTAGTGAAGATGTGAGGAAGTTTTTTATTAAAAAGTGAAAACATTTTTTTTAAGACAATTTGTTTTTATATTTCTTGTAATACACTTCCTTATAACACATACTAGACTTTTACATGAATAAATTATAATCTCTAATAAAATTTCTTTGAACAAATTTTATTCTACTAAATTTTTAATGTATTAAATCTTTTAAAATTAAATACAAAGTGTACGCTCTTATTTCAATAATTTTATATAATTTTAGCTTTTTTAATAACAAGTCTGTATTTAAATAACCATTCGGATCGAATTGAAATATATGGAAGAGTTATAGAGGAGGACCTATTCTTTTAGAAAACTCATCTTATAGTCACTCTGTGATAACACTAGATAAGCTATAGGGTGTCAAAGTTGATTACCTCGAGTATGAAAAAAAAAAAACATCGTAAGTTCTACAAATCAAGTCCGACTTCAAAATTTTTTGAAAATTTTTCAAAAATTAGTTTTTAAAACTTTTTCAATGATTTTTGCATAAATGAAAGCTTGATATGTATTTTATATATTGCATAAAATATAATAGTGAAAATATTATTTGCAATTTAAAAAAGTTTATTTAAAAATTATACAAATAAAATCTGCACTCGTTCATTCGTTTTTGTCCGCGCGAGAAACTTCTATCTAAATTTCACCATTTTCGACCAATGTTAGATGTAGGATACAAACCTAAATTTATAATTTATTTATTATCTATTTATGAAGTCTGGTAAAGAAACACTGTAACGTGGTCTTATCGTCAGCTGAGGTAGTTCAATTACGTCCTGGGTCGACTTACTGGATTCACCCATCTTAAGTGAGAACACAATTAGTTTACCACTTTTGGGGGTTAATTATACACTGTAGCTTTATATAATAATTAAATGTTTCAAATAACGGTAAAAATTAATTATAGTAAATACTTTTGTGTTAAATACATTACTAGCAGCACGACAATATGTAGGGATTTAGGCTATTTTTCTCAGGTAATTCGGATTCTTATACTGGTAGATGCGGAGTTGAAAATTCGATTCCTTTGGGTATTATGCAGCAAGCAAGATCGTTGATGATACTTAAAGATATCTTATGAATAAAGATTTACAGTCTCTTAAAACTAGATTTAAAAATTCAGACATAATCTAATGGGAATAACAGACGATACAATTCGCTGTGCCAAAACCGATAAGAAGCCACGGTGCCGAAAATAACTACCAAAGTTGCAGTGCCGAGACAGACGATAACTCGATAACAACCGAGATCGTAGTGGAGAAACTAACAACCGAAGTAGTGGTATCGAGACTGACGACCGAAGTTGTAGTCGCAAAACAGACGAATCAAAGCCGCTGCGTCCGAAACATACAAAAATGCAGTACAAGGTATCCTCCTAACGCTGGGACCTAATCCGAGTACCAAAAGAACAGCGACTGATGTTACAATATCAAGTGTCTTGAAATAAGGCAAGTTATACCGTAATATTAGTGGAATCGCAACTATACCATACAAACTTACAGTACTTATGATAATAATTATGTTAACTGAATGAGAGTTATTAAATCTCAATAACATTCTTAGAACAACAATAAGGGTGTTCAAAAATAAGGTGGAAAAATAGGGTATTCACAGATGAGGTATATAATGTAATATAACAAATTAATATATAATCCGGATAAATATAATAAAATTGTCTGTAACAACGTTTCATGGTATAAATTCACTTTGTTACAACACATTTTTCTTTATAAAAAAAAAAAAAAAAAAAAATACAGAATAAAATTTTTGGAAAAACTTTTAACATTTTGCACGCCTAGATGAATTGAGATAATACAAAAATTTGTTCAGTATATAATTTCTGAAAAACCTATAACATAAAATCAACATAAATAAGAATATAAATTATTATTCATAAAATATTTATTAATAAATTAGCTCTTAAGCAGCCACCGGTGATTATATACGCTTACATGTGTAGTTATCTTTTTTAGATTAAGAGATATTCGGGTCGAATAAAATTTTAATCTCATTTTTAGCCTCGTTTTTTTAGTTTTTTTTTTAACTTGGTGGGCTTAATAGTGACCCTAGGAAAGTTCTAATCTATTTCGTACAAAATTCTAAATAATATTGCTGCAAGAATCATATAAATATATGAATCCGTTAAAAAGTTATATTAATCTAAAGTTGGAACTTAAAAAAAATTTTAAATTTTTTGGGTTTTTTTCAAAAAGGTGGCAATATTAATTCAGTGATAAATTTTTTTTTTTTTTTTTTTGTTCTGAGCTTTATAATTTTTTAATGTTTTCAAAAGAAATCTTACTGTAAATGAGTGTAAGTAAATCCGGAGGAGTTTGGAACTAAGTTCTGCCCGCAAGCCCTATCCAAATTTTATAATTTTTTTTTTTTTTTCTTTTGTTATATTCTCAAATCGCAAAGCTGGGATTGAATTAAAATTATTTTAATATTTTAGTGTAAAGTTTACACCCAAAAAGTATTTTCTGTCGGAGGCTCTATATAACGACAGGGTGACCATTTCAATAAAAAAGTAAATTTTTGAAGCAAGCTTTCCCCGAACTAGAATTTTGGGTATTTCAGAGTAAGAAAATGGGAATGTATTTATCCTTTTCTTTTAAGGACAATTTTTTTTATATTGTGCTAAAATTTCACAATGATAGTTTAATTAATGTAGACTTTATTTAAGTTCAAATATTATTTTTTTTTTTTTTTTAATAACACTAAATACAAAAATTTTTCGTTTTTTTTTTTATCAATTTAATGAAAACATTTTGTTTGAATACTTTATTATTTATATATTAATTTTCAAGTAATAACCTTTTCAATGACACTCCTTCTGCGAAATGTGCACATTTTCCTTAGTTTCTATAGAAAATGTGTTCTATATACATAAGAGCATAGCAGTTTCAACGTGTTTTTTTTTTTTAAATAATTTTGTGTAACTTTTGAATGGATAAATATATTTCAATGAAATTTCATATAGTTATTACTGAGGTGTTTTCCAACTGGTTTTAGCTGGTCTCGGGGCAGCGGAGAGCGGATATTATATAATAAATAATTAAAGGAGTTGACCACTTTCGAAAGTTCTCCTCCTGTCCACAGACCAGCTAGAAACTTGTGCTCCCCCAAAACAATTGGAAAACACCTCAGCTGCTCGACTATTTGATGCGAAAATTTGAAGCCAGTGCAGAGTTGTAACATATAAAGTCCAAAAAGTTCCAAACAGGAATGCTGCAAAAAATGTAGAAATTAAAACCAAATTTCATACCAAAATACTAAAGTTGTATAACTGACGAAGAAACTTATGTGCTGGCAGAATTTTCGCAGCTTCTGTGTCAAAAATTTTTATTGTTAATGCTCGAGGCAATGTTAAGGATAAGTTTAGGACCCAAAGGCAGAAAAAAATTTTTACAAAATTCCTGGTATAACAAGCTTTTTGCAGTTGCGGCATAACAAGAAAGTCATTTGATACATTGGGATAAATAAATGCCAAAATATGCATAAAGGAATGTTTGCAAAAAAGACTTCTTCCTTTCGTAAGAGAGCACAACGTGTCCACATATTTTTGGACTCATTTGTTATCATGTCACTACGGGAAGAAAGCTCTAGAGTGATACCAAAACAACAACATAGTTTTTGTACCAAGAGAGGTCAATTTTCCAAATTGTCCATAGCTTAGACAAATGGAGAGATATTGAGCTCTTGTGAAAAGTGAATTGAAGAGCACAAAAAAGGTGTCCCAAACTACCGAAGATTTTAAAAGAAGATGTGCACACTGTTCCAAAAAAGTGACTGAAGCAACTATCAAATCTCTAATGGAAGGGTTACTAAAAATGGTCCACAAGTTCATAAGTAGTGGTTAGAACTATAAAAGTTATATTTTTCTGCGATCTGTAATAAATTATCAATTAAATAGAAAAATAATGAAAACTATAAGGTCAACCGCACTCCTTATATATCCGGGGTAAAGAAAACAAATTCGCTAATGGTTAACAATTTTCTATGACATTGGTACCCTATTTTGAACCCTGCTTCTAAATTCAATATGCAATTGTACGCCGCCACCCCTATTTGAAATTTCATGTAAATCCAACTAGCCGATTGAAAATTACAGATTTATTTCGATTATGACTCATTGTTTAATGTTTGATGAAGCAAAGAAAATGTCTGAACTTAAGCTATTTAAAAGAAAAAAAAAATAATTTCTCAAATCAGGCTATATATGAGCACGATTTTTTTTTACTAAAGCGGACAATATATACTATTTTTCAAAAAATTTTCATAACTAACATCCTGTATCATTTTAAGTTTATTTCCATGAAAATTAAAAATTAGTGTATTTTAGGACAATTTTCAAAAAAATAACAAAAATATTCGGACAAAATAAAATTTACAAATACTCAAAGAAAAGTACACTTAAATACGTTAAGTTGATGGTTGCATTTTAAATTTTTACTTTATAAAACTTTTTATTTAAAATAAATGCACTGAAAATTTATTAAAATGAAATTTTTTACTCTTTTTTATTTTCGTAAGATTTTACTCGAATGATTTAAAATTTATGATTTCTTAGTTATATTGTAAGATCTACAAAAATCCATCAACACTTTTCCTAATTTTAAAGGAAATTTTACTAATTTTTACTAAAAAGAATTTCTAACCTTTTTGAAATTCCTCATATAGTATGTTTACATTTGTATGTGTATTATGCACGTGTATATTAATGTGTTTTTATGCTTATGTATGTATTTGTGTATTTTATGTAATAATCATAATAATACTTAAGAAGAAAACAGATTCATTTTTTTAAAATCTCATCACGTTTCTTGGCACTTAATATAAATAAACTCGACTAGTATTTCCGGTATAAAAGAAATTACATACAAATATAACATGAACATGTGTATGTATATATGTATAAGTTTAGTTATGAAATATACCTCCACAGTTCTGATAAGTGTATCCGAATGTGAAATAATAAATAGGTACTAGGCATTTAAGATCAGAAGTATTTCGTTTAAGAAAAGGTTTAACAAATAAACTAAATTTCATTATTATTATTATTTTCCTTAAAAAAATGTATAAGAATATAATGAAACTTTTAAATCTAACTGTGCTCCATAGAACTATAGGGATATTTCTACATATACCATAAACATGAGGACGAAAATCGATGTAATATGTACGAAAGGACATGCATTTTTGTTGGTAAAATTTAATTTTTTTAAGTTACATACAACTTTATTTCCATTATGTTACTTATATTGATGAACATCCTCCTAAATACTTAACTATAAAATTTTCATAAAATTTGCAAACGAACTAGACTGAAAAATTATAATTTTTTTTTTTTAAATTATTCCTGAATTTACTATAAATTTTTCTTTTAAATTCAACTCATCCAAGTCCTTATAGAGCAACTTTAGAAATCTTTTTTCCAATCTTATATATATTTTTTTTTTATTGTTCTCTTAATAAATGCTCTTAACTTTAATCTATGCATTTGAAATTAAAATTAAACTAGAAAAAGTATTTCTACAAATACAAACAATTTATTTTTTATTCTCATTTTTTAGAACAAATTATTTATTCAAAGCAGGATTTTATCTTGTTTTTATACAATAACATTTAAAAAAAGAAACTTTACTCGTATTCATTCTAATTAATTTGATGTTTTATTTATATTTTATTTAACTTTTGTGTAGTTTTTGTTTGTATTCCTTTTGATCATAAAATTAAATAAAAACTAAATAAAATTATGGTTTAAAAGTGTGTGTGTGTTTCTATAAAAAGCAAAAAATATAAAAACAGCCCAAGACTAGCATAACCAAGTTTTATCTGTTGGTATGTCTTTTTTTTCAGATAGAAATAAAACTAAATTTATATAACCACCACAATTTGTATTTAAATTGTTCTTTTAACCCTTTTAAAAAATGTAGCAAAAATTGTGAAAAAATTATAGCAAGTATAGAAACTTTGTGAAAAATAAAATAAAATTACCAAAAAAGGTCAAAATAGTAGAAAGTTGATCCTTTTTAACACTATACAAACCTAAGTAAATTTCATTTTATTAAAGTTATTCACCTAAAACAGACTATTTTTTTTAAAACTATTATAAACATTCAAAGACCCACAGGGAAATATAGATGTTTAGAATTTTTTTTATACCCACCATCAAAAAGATGGGGGGTATATTGATTTTGTCACTCCGTGTGTAATATGTCGAAGGAATCATTTAAGACCCCATAAAGTATATATTTTCTGGGTCCTGGTTCGATTCTGAGTCGATCTAGCTATGTCTGTCCGTCTGTTGAAAGCAGGATAGAGCTCGAACGGAGCAACGTAGGGAGACAAAATTAGGCACAAATATTTATCTTATATAAGGTTTGTTTGGTATTGAAAATGGGCAAAAAAGTTATGGGCTAAAAACTAGAATCACAGGGTGTCTGTTGTAGCTTCATTTCATACTTTTCTGCTGATATTTCTTAAACAAAAGCATGTACGACAACGCCATTTTTATCGCCTTTAGCGGCATTCATATCAAAACTTAGTTTGCTTACTGACAACTATCGTGAAGTATATGTAATGTTAATATTAATATCAAATGAAAGCATTTTAATTTCTTAATACTAAAATTCAGATGGTGTCAAAATATTTTAAGGACTTAAAATTCTATGGATCAAAAAACATGTTCTTAACCCCACATATTTCTCATTTTAGTTCAAATTTTGAAATAATAAAATCAATTTTCGATGCAAAATTTATCCTAAAAAAAGAAACAATTTGAAAATGTTGCTAAAATTCGTTTCTAAAAGGAAATCAAGAGTAGCAATGTTTAAACGACTATATTTTCCAAACTAAAGACCATATACACATAATTTTTTCAGAAAACGATCCCAAGATAAGGAGTGCGATTTTGTAACCCTTCCATTAGAGATTTCATTGATGTTTCAGTTGCATTTTTGAATAGTCTGCCCATCTCCTTTTAAAATCTTCGATATTTTGAGACACCCTTTTTGTGCTCTTCAATTCTCTTTTCACAAAAACCCAATATCTCTCCAGTGGTCTTAGCACTGGACAATTTAGAGGATTGAACTCTCTTGATACAAAATCTATGTTATTGTTTTGGTACCACTCCAGAGCTTTCTTACGTAGTGACATGATGCCAAATCGGTCCAAAAATATGTGGACACATTGTGCTCTCTTATGAAAGGAATAAGATTTTTTTGCAAACATTATTTGATGTATTTATAGAGCCCACTGAATATTATTTTAATTGCAAAAATCTGAAAAAGTTTAAACTCGATTTTGTTCATCTAAACTACGCTACTTTAAAGTTTTAAATGTCATGGAACATTAAATTTGTCGCGTATTTTAGCCCAAACCCACATTTGAACATTGGCTACGGGAACAAATTATTTATGTTGTTATGACTTTTTCACATCCACAATAGTACAATGTTTTTGGAATTTTCCATGACTTATAAAATTTAAAGTGGCATAGTTTCGGTTCTGTAAAAGATATTGATTTCAATCTTTTTCTGTATAACGAAGAATTATGTCGGCTAAGCAATGTAATTTAGATGAAAAAAATCAAGTCTACACTTTTTTTTATTTTATTATTAAAATATTATTTTAATTAAAATAATATTTTTGTAAAAAATTGTTTTTTTGACAAAATTTTCAGTGAATGTAGACTTTATCATATCAAAAGAGAAAGTGAAAACAATTTTAAAATGTTTGTAAAAGGAATCCCACAATTCCCAAAAAAATTCCAAAAATCCCAAAAATTGTTTTTTTTCACTTTTTCGGCTATAAAATCTACATTTTTCCGTAGTGCCATAGATTTTGATTGAAAACTTTTAACAATATATTATAGATTCTTCAACTACAAAAAAAAAATCGTAATTTTTGCAATTTAAAATTCAAAACCTTTTATTTTTGGACTCGGTAAAGATATCAACTTCAAATTCTTTTTATTCAATATATAATTTTGTTCTTTAATTAGCTAAAGAAAAAACAAATAAAATCGGTCGGAAATATTAGGATATATATGAAAAAAACTGGACCAACAACATGCAAAATTGAGGTACTTAAAAAATCAAACGCAAATAACTCAAAAACTATAAGAGATGAATAGGACATATAATGTTTTTTTGTAGACCCTACCAGTAAACCAACAGTGTATAAAAATATTTGAAATCGGATGAGAAATAAAAATTTGGCAAGTAATTAAAAAAAATAATGATGTCATAGGTACCCAAATTTGAGCCTCTTTAGCTCCGCCCCAGGGAATGTATTCGATTCCCTTCAAACATTTGTCATTCAAAACCTTTTATTTTTGGACTCGGTAAAGATATCAACTTCAAATTCTTTTTATTCAATATATAATTTTGTTCTTTAATTAGCTAAAGAAAAAACAAATAAAATCGGTCGGAAATATTAGGATATATATGAAAAAAACTGGACCAACAACATGCAAAATTGAGGTACTTAAAAAATCAAACGCAAATAACTCAAAAACTATAAGAGATGAATAGGACATATAATGTTTTTTTGTAGACCCTACCAGTAAACCAACAGTGTATAAAAATATTTGAAATCGGATGAGAAATAAAAATTTGGCAAGTAATTAAAAAAAATAATGATGTCATAGGTACCCAAATTTGAGCCTCTTTAGCTCCGCCCCAGGGAATGTATTCGATTCCCTTCAAACATTTGTCATTGTACACTCCTCTGCTACGCCTATATCAAATTTCATGCAAATCCAATCAGTCGATCAGAAGTTACAGATTTATTTCCAAAAATTTTTTGATTCTGCCCCACTGTGTAATGGACGTCGAAACGTATGTACCGGCAGATTTTTCGCTGCTTCCGGGACAGCATTTTTATTTCCCATTCTTCTACAACTTTTGTTCGCGCGTATATACTTTTTGATCTCATTTTATCATAAGTAAACTAATCCGACTTTGTACATAAATTCTGGACCATCTTTGTTGTTGTGCAGTCTTTCAACAGTTAAATACAGGGTAGTCGAGTTTTGATGATAAAATTTTTTGGTTTTTTAAATTTTTAAGATTTTTGGGTGCGGTCTGTGCGGCCCTCAACCGAATACAAAATTTGGGATAGGGATTGATACATGTTGTAATTGTGCGTATTTTGCGCTATAACCCGTTGATGCGCCCGAAATAGTCAACGTGGTATATTGCCCCAAAGTTTGGAAAGCAAGTGCGAAAATTTTTCAAAAAGTCAGTTTTTCGCGAGGCTCATTCACAGTTTCATATGGAATAGCTTGGATTACTGCGTGAACTTAGTTTTTTGTTATTTGACACAATAATATTGGTAAAGCATTAAAAACGAATTTAATACAAGAATTTTATGAAATTTTTGAAAATTATGCAAAAATTGCACTTTTTGTTTTTGTATTTTTATATAGAAAATTGCAATTTAAACAAGCGCAAATATTCGGCCCGGCCGAATCTAAATACCCACCATCAACTTTTTCAAATTTTGTGTTATATGGAAGGAGGCGGTAAGGTGGGAAGTAAAGTGGGCGGACCACGCCTATTTTTTGTTTCCGAGTTTACATTGGTCTTTGAACTAATTGAGAACAATTTCGTTGATTTTCACCTTATATGGAAGGTGGGCGGTAAAGTGGGCGGACCACGCCCATTTTTGGTTTCCGAACTTATATCAATCCCCGAACTATACATACAAAATTTCGCTGTCGTACATGATTTTGTTGCAGAAATATCGACAGAAAAGTATAAAACGGACACCCTGTGTTTCTAGTTTTTAGCCCATAACTTTTTTGTTTATTAACCGATTTTCAATCCCAAACAAACCTTATATAAGACAAATATTTGTGCCAAATTTCGTTGTCCCGTTCGAGCCCTATCCTGCTTCCAACAGACGGACAGACAGACGGACGGACATAGCTAGACCGACTCAGAATCTTACCAGGACCCAGAATATATATACTTTTTGGGGTCTTAGATGATTTCTTCGACATGTTACACACGGAATGACAAAATCAATATACCCCCCATCTTTTTGATGGTAGGTATAACAAATATTGAATATATAGATATAAGAGTGGCAATATATATAATTGATTGCGATCATAAATTTAAGTCAAATGTCGTTGATAATTGAAAACGGGACACTTATGTCAAAACAAATTTCGCTAAGGCACATCGTGTGGACATGAAATTATCTATAATTGGCATAATTAGTAGGTATTTGTTATGTTTAATAAAAATGCGGAGGTGCATCAAAAAATTTCGAAAGATAAACATTTTATGGACCAAATAATATTTACTTGTGTTAAAAAAGGATCATAATATTAAAAAGCATTTCTATGTAATAAACTCTAAAAAAATATATCTTCATTCAATGTATAGAGAAATAACTTAGATTCGATAAAAGATTTTCACAAAATTTTTAAAAATCGCGATTTTTATTGAACAGAAATTTTTTTAAATTTTAATTGGAAACCCTAAAATATGCTGCACTAATACCATCAAACATTGAAAATATCATAAATTTTATTTGAATAACTCAGTAGGTTTTGATATTACGTGTAATTTTGACCAGAATTATACATAAACTTCTAGTTTGTAAAAATTTGTATATGTTCAACTTAAAAACGCCATAACTTTCGCGTCCATCATATGAAATGATTAACGCGAACTGATTCTACATGCATTATAGTCACTTTATATGTATAAAAAAGGATTTTAATGTGCCATCGAAAAAAAATTAAAATTAAGGCAGTCGCGGATCCACGGGGAGGGAAAATAGGAAATTTCCCTCCCCAAAATGAAAGCTCTTAAAGAAAAATCTGTACTAAATCATAAAATTTATGGAAACAGTTAGGAAAATTATTCTATTTTCCTCCCCCAAAAGCTTGAGCTGGATCCGCGCCTGAATTAAGGACTAAAATCAAAAATTTTCAATAATGGCCCATATATATTTTTTCTCTACATTTAACATTTATTCAAATATGAAAAAAATTCTAAAATATTTGGCCAATTCTTTATACCTAAAAATCTTTTCACAATTGTTCTCATGGATATTAATTTTCCAACTGGGCATGCTGAAAATGTTTCACTTATGTTAAATTTTTTATTATTTTTTATTTTTTATACCCTACACCACCATAGGTGGGAAGGGTAATATGCGTTTGTGCTGATGTTTGTAACACCCAAAAATATTGGTCTAAGACCCACCTTAATTTATACCAATCGGCTTAGAATCATTTTCTGAGTCGATTTAACGATGTCCGTCCGTCCGTCCGTCTGTCCGTCTGTCCGTCTGACCGTCTGTCCGTCCATGTAAACCTTGTAATCAAACTACAGGTCGCAATTTTGAATCAAAATTTATGAAATTTAGTACGCAGGTTTCTTTTAGTCCAGGGACGAAGCCTATTGAAATTGGTTATGATCGGTCCATTATTTCACCTAGCCCCCATAAAAATGTCCTCCCGGAAAAGGGTTTAACGATCATAAATCCCTTAAATATAGCAATATTTTAATGAAATTTGGAACATATAAGTTTTGTATAAGTCTAAATAAGTGTGCCGATTTTTAAAAAGATCGGTTCATAATCAACCATAGCTCCCATATAAACCCCTTTTCAGAAAATCACTTTAACGGGCATAAATCCCATTAAAATGTTAGTATCAAGTTAATATTCGACACAAATAAGTTTTATATGAACATAAATGATAGAGCTAAAATTTTACAAAGATCGGTCCATAGCTCCCATATAAGGCCCTCTTTCGGGAATCACCCAAAAGTGAATAAATTCATATAAATGTCAGCATCAACGTAATATTCTGTATTCGTATGTTTTATTTTACACTTATGAGTATCGGTCCACATCTGACTCCAAGTCAAGACCCCTCCCCGAATTATAATGTACACAATGGTGTAGGGTATCATATGGTCGGGCTTGACCGACTATATCTTTTTCTCTCGTTTTTTTTTTTTTTTTTTTTTTTGTTTTTGACCTTTTTATACATTTGTGTCTGTGTGTCTGAAAAAGTTTTATGTATGTGTGCTTTTATTAGTGTAAACAAAAATCACAAAATTCCTCAAAACTAAATTTAACAAAGTTTTCTTGGGATATAAACCGAAAAATAAAATAAAAAAAGTAAATTGCAACTCCCATTAGTTTCTTTCTAATTTATTTATTTAAACTGTTGCCGGTTTTTAAGAGAATTTTTAGAAAAAAAAAAAAAGTATAGAGAATATATTGACCATGAGAAAATTGTTGTAAGCCCTAAAAGGCTGTGATATCATACCAAATAGTTTAAAAGTTTAAAAGGCAATTCATTTAATAACACATGTAAAGGGTTTTCGTGATAAAGATCTTTTTAACAGAATTTTTTATTGACTTCATTACTTCTAATATTAACTCTTTGTTAAAAGAAAAACAACTTGATTTATTTAACTAACAATTCTTATTAATTAATTCCTTATTATAAATCCTTACATAAAGTTTGGAATAACAACATACATATATATGTATGTGTGTATGGGTTTTTTCTATGTCAGCATGTGTTTAATTATATAAATATTTGCTTTTTTTTTTTTCTCTCTTTTTATCCTTATTTAATGTAAATATATGTATGCATGTGTGAATAAAAGTCCACATATGTGCGAATAATAAAATAAATTAAAATTTAGCTATTTACTTTGACCGTTTTGTTTTTGTTTTTTTTTTTTTTTTTTTTTTTTTTGGTAACTAAATAAATACATATATACAAATATGTAATAAAACACTTACATGTCTATGTACCAAAATATCTTTACATGTATAAAAGTCGGTGTATGTTCGTTCATTTGTATTTTGTTTGTCATGGTTTACAAGTTCAAATTAGTTTTTTGTGCACTTAGCGCTTAACCAAAATAACACATAGTAACTAAAAAAAAAAATAACTAAAAATACAAACGAATCTAAGCAGCACAGAAATGGTTGGACAACACTAGCAACCAAAAACACTTTGAAACACAAGCTCCGAAAAAAGTGCCAAATAAACAAAAAGTTAAAATGATAAAATTAGCACGTACTTCATATACATTCTATGTACACATACACTAACACACTCGGTAATACTAAAGCAAATATAATGAAATATACCCACACTTATACATGCTGGCACTTTTGCACTCAAACAAGTTTAGGAACCCAAAAAAAAAAACAACATTTCATATACAAACACATGTCAGGATACAAAAAATAAAAACAAATGAAATTAAATATGAGTTTTTATTTGTAAGAATACACTAAGAGAAGCACAGATTTAAAATTTTTTCATAAAAAAAAAAAAAAAAAATATTTTCCTATAATCGAAAAATCATTTTCTTATAGAGAATTTATCGAAAACTATTTTTTATAGAAAACTTACCGGTCATTATTTTTTTTTACAGAAAATATAGCAATAACTTAATACTTTTTTAAAAAAATTAATCGAAAAATATATTTTTTAAGGAAAATTTAGAAAAAACTAATACTCTTGTAGAAAATTTATCGATAACTATAATTTTTTTAGAAAAATTATTCAAAACAAAATTTTCTTATAGAAAATTTATCGATAACTAAAGTTCCTAAATAAAATATATCAATAAATACATTTTCTTATAAAATATTTATCGATAACTAAATTTTTTAATCGAAAATTTATAGCTTACCAATTTTTCTTACAGAAAATTTATCGATGTTAATTTTCTTTTTGAAAATTTATCGATAACTAAATCTTCTTATTGAAAATTGATTGTTAATTAAATTTTCTAATAGAAATTTTACCGATAACAAATTTTTCTTATATAAAATTTATTAACAACTAAATTTTCTTTTAAAAAATTTATCGATAACTAAAGTTTCTTATAGAAAATTTATCGATAAATAAATTTTCTTATAGAAAATTTATCGGCAACTAAATTTTCATACAGAAAATTTATAGACAAGTAAATTTTTTAATAGAAAATTTATCGATAACTAAACTTTTTTATAGACAAGCTTACGATAAATGAATTTTCTATAAGAAAATATAGTTATCTATAATTTTGTATAGAAAATTTAGAAGGTTATCGATAATTAAATTTTCTTTCAGAAAATTTATCGATAAGTAAATTTTCGTATAGAAAAATTATCGATAACTAAATCTTCTTATTGAAAATTTGTCGTTAATTAAATTTTCTTATAGAAATTTTATCGATAACAAATTTTTCTTATATTAAATTTATTAACAACTAAATTTTCTTTTAGAAAATTTATCGATAACTAAATTTTCTTATAGAAAATTTATCGATAACTAAATTTTCTTATAGAAAATTTATCGATAACTAAATTTTCTTATAGAAAATTTATCGATAACTAAATTTTCTTATACAAAATTTTTCGATAACTAAACTTTTTTATAGAAAATTTATAAATAACTAAATTTTCTTATAGAAAATTTATCGATAACTAAATTTTCTTATAGAAAACTTTTCTATAACCAAATTTTCTTATAGAAAAATTATCGATAACTACATTTTCTCATACAAAATTTATCGATAACAAATTTTTCTTATAGAAAATTTTTCGATAACTAAATTTTCTTATAGAAAATGTATCGATAACTATTTTTTTTTTTTTTAATTTACCGAAAAATAAACTTTAAAGGAAAATTTATAGTAAATTTCTTAACAGAAATTTTAAAGATACAATTTTTTTATAGATGATTTATCGATAAATAATTTTTTTATAGAAATTTTGTCTATAAATATTTTTTTATATATAGAAAAACATTTTCTTTTTATCGATTAGTAAATCTATCGATTTTTAAGCATATGTCTATTTTTTAATTTTCGTTTTAATTTTTTATATGTTTTTATATATATTTTTTTTTTTAATTTGTAATTTTAAAGCAATTTTCATTATTTCCATATGTGACCCACCACCTCTAGTTTTCACATTAATCCAAAAATTTTATCTTCACTTAATAATTTTCTTTTTAAAGATTTTCAATTGATTTTATTTCACCTTGTTTTTCTTTCATTTGCTTTCAATTAATGTTTTCGATAATTTAAGTGCGTGAACGAATATGTTGCCATGAATGGATTTAATTACATTTTTTACACATTCTCCCATAAATATTCAAGCACGAATGCCATCGCTTAAGGAACACGAAAAAATCTCATAAATTTTTTATTAATTTATTAAAGTACTTTTTTTTTCCTTGCCACCAAGCATTTCGAGTTTAATTCTGTTGAAAATTAATACTTATAAATAATATATTGTATCTACTTATAATGTTGATAGTTGCATTATTTTAATGGCATAAATATTTGTTGTGTCCTTAAGAAAATTATGAATAAAACCATAATGAGATTTTCTTGTTATGAGGTGGAAGTGATTGTTTAAGGATTTTTTTAATATTTATCTATGAATATGGTCAGTACTTACAGCACTTGCATTATGGACAGTTCTGCTGTAAATATTTCGCTGAAAAATAAAAACTTAAATTTATTTTAAATTCCTTAAAAACTTTAAATAACAACATAAAAAAAGTATTTTTCTTTATTCCAAAAACAGACTTATATGTAATTTTTATTGAAAAATATCTTTAACAAACCTTCAATAGGTTTAAATTTTCCTCATTCTCCATGCTAAGGAAATCTGTAAAAATTATAATGTACAAAAACTCCTAATTAATTTCAACTAAAATTATTTTGGTTTCTTGAGGCAATTTACTTTTAAGTTTATTTTATTTGGCTTCATTTTGTTTGAACTTTGTACATATCGAAGGTCCTGTAAAACCAACACACAGATACTAACACTTAACCAGCACTAATGTATCTCACTAAAAGGATAAATAAACCAAAAAATGAAAATAAAATAAAGGTCTATTCGTTATAGTTACTCCTGTAAAGCCATAATAATTAATTGCCTACAATAAACTCATAAAAGCTCCAATACACAAGTGAATATATGAAATTTTAATACTTGTTAAAGGAAAGAATACAGAATACAGCATCTGGATAAGATAAGGACAATGTTATCGAGTAGAAGGAGTAGTAGGAAACGTATGTACTGGATGCCAAAGAGAAAAACGAAAAAAATCAAGAGGTAGGTGCTCAAAATATAAAGTATGTGTAATATACTTTCGGTCTAATGTTGTTTATTTTGCATAACGTTTGAGCAGGCGCGGATCCACGGGGGGGAAAATCGGAAATTTCCCCCCCCCAAAATGGATTTTCGACCTTAGAAAAATTAAAAATTTACAATAGGAAAAGGAAAAATTAAAAATTCTTTATAAAAAATTTTCTTTAGTGAAAATAAAAGAAGGCAGAATGAATTTATCTTCAATATAGTTTAGGAATGGCCAAACTATGTTTAGAAAAAAGTATTTATCGTATTTTTTCTTTGAAAAATTTAAAGCAAATAAATGGGTTTTTAAAAATAGAAAAAATGTAGGAAATGCAATTCCTATATATTTTTTTCATTAAATTCAAGCTTAAACTTTACATACAATTAAAAACTTATATGTCAAAAAAAAAAAAAAAAAAAAACAAAATAAAAAAAAAAATATTGTATAAGTGCTAGTTTCATGTCATATTGAAATTACACTAACTAATGTTTTAATATTGCTTAAAAATTTCGACTTCATGAAAAATATGTTTTATTTTATAAATCCGAATCTTTTCAAAATTTTATACGAAATAATTTTTTAACATCAAAAATGAACAAAAGCATTTTCACAGAAAAAATTTAATAAAATATGTAATAATATTAATAAATAACACAAAATTTTCCCAGCTCTTTTATACAAAATATAATATTTTTTTAGATTTAATAAATTTTACATATGATAGAAACTTTGGTTCACTACACAGATTTAATTTATAAGTAAAATAATAAAGGTCTAAAAATTGTAATTTTTCAAGAAAATATTCACAATTTTGTGTTAAGAAAAAAATTGTTTAAATAAAACTATTAATTTAATATTTTCCCAAGAAAATGTCTACCATTTTCCTAGAGGACGATAACAAAAATATTACTTTTCGCTTAATATTTTATTAAACCTTCTGAAAATTTCTCTTGCTTTCCTGAAGATTTGTTGTACCTTTTTCGCACACCTGTGTGAAAAATTATCATATTCAAAAATTAATTTTTAAATACACCCTATAGCGTTGAAAAATTGCTCGGGAAATGACATAAATAGCATCATAAATATGTTTTTTAAATGCCCAAAGCCTAACAAATTTTGGAGTCATGCTTAAATTTTTTTAGGTTCCTGTATTTTTTCTATTAAGATATTTTGAAAGTAGAATAATCAAGTTTATTGTCGTATTTATTTCTTTGGTTTGAAATTTTTGGTGATTCAATGCATTAGAATTTTTCTGTAAAAGTCAACAAAAAATATGCAATTAATTTAAAAACATTTTTGTTGTAAATATAGCAAGATTTGGTTTTTTTAGTTAGATAAAAACTGAAGAACTTATTCGATTTTAGTGAAATTACCCAGAAGGTATGCTACAAATAAAGCTTAAAATGAAATAATTAGCTTAAAATAAATGAAAAATTTTTTGATAAAATTTTTGAGTTTTTAAACGATTTTAAATATTGACATCTCATTTTATTGTAAACAAAATATCATTAAGACTTTAGAAAAAAATACGTAAAATAGAAAAGTATTTTAATATTTTCCTAATAAAAAAAATTTAAAATTTAGGGAGTTCCGAGATTTTTTCGAATTTTCTAGAAAATTGGTTGGTGATGTACTCAAGAAGATTGTTTTTTGAGTAAAACTACAAAAATATAAACATTCATACTGAAATAGTATGAAATTTTATGAAGTGATTTATTTACATAATTTTCACTAGATTTTCTTCACGGACTCCACTTTGCATTATTTTCCTGTTGACATATAATATATTCCAGTAAAAATTTAATTTAAATGAGATTTTTTTTCACATTTAAATGTTTAATTCATTCAATCATATACTTGATTGATTTAATCAATTTTTAATTGAAAAATGTTTTCTATTTTTCAATTTTTGTAGTTATTAGTGATTGGTATAATAATTTTGGTGATTTATTGGATACTTGTTTTGGTGTTATCAGATTAACTTCAAATTTTCATCTAAGTAAAAAAATAAATTTTAAAAATTACTCACATAACGCAGAGATAGTTCAGTGTGCTTTAGGGGATGGTAAACAATGTCAAAACTCGATTTTCGATTTTACGATCAACTTTTTTCATTTCGATTTTCAAAATCGATTTATCGGTCCCCAAAATCGATTTTATTTTGAAGTCGATTTTTTATTGATAAAGTCAAAAGTGTATCAAAAACATTTAAAAATTAAAAAATAAACCTATAAAATAATTTCAACTATTCAGGTCACAAATATAAAAGTTATGTATATAATATATAAGAAATCTGTGAATATTTTATTTATCCATCAAACCAATCTTCTTCAGTAAAGCTTTGTAAAAAAGGCTATGTCCACTACTAAGCCTGTTTCTTTGCTGGGTTATTATAAGGACATCCTTCAAGAAGTTCACACGGTACTGATATTCTCGAGCAATTTCATTAATATTAGGATAAATTGTTTTATTATTTTTTTCCTTCAGAGGATTTAGACTACTGTTTTGCCAACTGCCCAGCTAGGAATGATATGTAAAAATACTAAGATTTTTTGCGAATTAAATATTGGGATTTTTTTTTCATTTTCTATTGGCAAGCTCCACTCGGGTGCATTTTTAAATTTTACTCCTTAAATATTCACCGCCAAATTATGTTTAAAATAGCGGACATAACTTTATTATTACCAACCAAAAAATTTTAATTTATAAGATTTTTATAATTCTACATATTTTTTTTTTTAACTTTTTAAAACAAATCCGATTTTTAAAACTAAATAATCGATTTCAGTATAAAATAGTTGGCATAAAATCGATTGCAAACAACCGACTTTTTTCCCATGAAATCGACTAAAATCGAAATCGATTTACCATTTCCTAGTGTGCTTGACATTCTATACAGATCTAAATAGCTTAGCTTTTTGTGATGCATTCTTTATTTAAATTATTTTATTTTGAACTATTCAGTAGTATTACAAAAGTAAAAACACGGCTTTCATAATTGAAATCCTTTCAATATTCTCTGAGAAAGTTTATTTAAATACATATTTGTAATTTTGCATTTTTGTTTGTAATTAAAAATAATAATTATAAATAACCAGTTCTCTGGCAAAAAAAAAAAAAAAAATTGGTTAAATTTTCATAGTTCCAAAATTATATATAAAAACATAATTTTTCCAGTGATGATAAAAAAATTTCCCCCCCCAAATGCTTTGGCTGGATCCGCGCCTGCGTTTGAGGGACAGTAGGAAATTTAACTAAATTCTCTTTCTTATAGAAAATGTATAAACTTTCATGTCAGCTAAATTTCCTTATAGAAAATTTATCGATAATTAAATTTTCTTATAGAACATTTATCGATAACTAAATTTTCTTATAGAAAATTCATCGATAATTAAATTTTGTTATAGAAAAGCCATCGATAAATAAATTTTCTTATAGAAAATTGATACATAACTAAATTTTCTTATAGAAAATTTGTCGATAGCTTAATTTCCTAATAAAAAATTTATCGATAACTAAATTTTTCTTATAGAAAATTTATCGCTAACTAAATTTTCCTATAGAAAAATTGAAATTAATAAAAAATTTATCTATAACTAAATTTTTCTTATAGAAAATTATCAATAACTAAATTTTCTTATAGAATATTCATCGATAACTTAAATTTCTTACAGAAAATTTGTCGATAACTTAAATTTCTTACAAAAAATTTGTCGATAATTAGATCTTCTTTTAGAAAATTTATCGATAATTAGATTTTCTTATAGAAAATTATTCTATAACAAAATTTTCCTGTGGAAAAATTATCGATAACTAAATTTTCTTATAGAAATATTATCGATAACTAAATTTTCTTATAGAAAATTTATGGATAACTTAAATTTCTTACAGAAAATTTGTCGATAACTAAATTTTCTTATAGAAAATTTATCGATAAATAAATTTTCCTATGAAAAAATTATCGATATATAAATTTTCCTATAGAAAAATTATCTATAACTAAATTTTCCTATAAAAAAATTATCGATATCTAAATTTTCCTACAGAAAAATTATCGATAACTAAATTTTCTTACAATAAATTCATCGATAGCTAATTTTTTTTATAGAAAATTTATTGATAACTAAATTCTCTTATAGAAAATTATTCTATAACTAAATTTTCCTGTGGAAATATTATCGATATCTAAATTTTCCTATAGAAAAATTATCAATAGCTAAATTTTCTTATAGAAAATTTATCGATAAATAAATTTTCTTATAGAAAAATATAGATAACTAAATTTTCTTATAGAAAATTTTCCTATAGAAAAATTATCGATAACTAAATACTCTTATAGAAAATTTATCGGTAAATAAATTTTCTTATAGAAAATTTATCGATAACTAAAATTTTTTACAGAAAATTTGTCGATAATTAAATTTTCTTATAGAAAATTTATCGATAACTAAATTTTCTTATAAAAAATTTATCGATAACTAAATTTTCTTGTAGAAAATTTATCGATAAATAAATTTTCTTATAGAAAAATATAGATAACTAAATTTTCTTATAGTAGTAGGAAACGTATGTACTGGATGCCAAAGAGAAAAACGAAAAAAATCAAGAGGTAGGTGCTCAAAATATAAAGTATGTGTAATATACTTTCGGTCTAATGTTGTTTATTTTGCATAACGTTTGAGGGACAGTAGGAAATTTAACTAAATTCTCTTATATACAAAATTTTAATAAATTTTCTTATCGATAACTAAATTTTCATACGACTAATGCTTTCTTATAGAAAATGTATAAACTTTCATGTCAGCTATATTTCCTTATAGAAAATTTATCGATAACTAAATTTTTTTATAGAAAATTCATCGATAACTTAAATTTCTTACAGAAAATTTGTCGATAACTTAAATTTCTTACAGAAAATTTGTCGATAATTAGATCTTCTTTTAGAAAATTTATCGATAATTAGATTTTCTTATAGAAAATTATTCTATAACTAAATTTTCCTGTGGAAAAATTATCGATAACTAAATTTTCTTATAGAAATATTATCGATAACTAAATTTTCTTATAGAAAATTTATCGATAACTAAATTTTCCTATAGAAAATTTATGGATAACTTAAATTTCTTACAGAAAATTTGTCGATAACTAAATTTTCTTATAGAAAATTTATCGATAAATAAATTTTCATATGAAAAAATTATCGATATATAAATTTTCCTATAGAAAAATTATCTATAACTAAATTTTCCTATAAAAAAATTATCGATATCTAAATTTTCCTACAGAAAAATTATCGATAACTAAATTTTCTTACAGAAAATTTATCGATAACTAAATTTTCTTACAATAAATTCATCGATAGCTAATTTTTTTTATAGAAAATTTATTGATAACTAAATTCTCTTATAGAAAATTATTCTATAACTAAATTTTCCTGTGGAAATATTATCGATATCTAAATTTTCCTATAGAAAAATTATCAATAGCTAAATTTTCTTATAGAAAATTTATCGATAACTTAAATTTCTTACAGAAAGTTTGTTGATAACTAAATTTTCTTATAGAAAATTTATCGATAAATAAATTTTCTTATAGAAAATTATAGATAACTAAATTTTCTTATAGAAAATTTTTTTACAGAAAATTTGTCGATAATTAAATTTTCTTATAGAAAATTTATCGATAACTTAAATTTCTTACAGAAAGTTTGTCGATAACTAAATTTTTTTATAGAAAATTTATCGATAAATAAATTTTCTTATAGAAAATTATAGATAACTAAATTTTTTATAGAAAATTTATCTATAACTAAATTTTCCTATGGAAAAATTATCGATAACCAAATACTCTTATAGAAAATTTATCGGTTAATAAATTTTCTTATAGAAAATTTATCGATAACTAAAATTTCTTACAGAAAATTTGTCGATAATTAAATTTTCTTACAGAAAATTTATTGATAATTAGATTTTCTTATAGAAAATTTATCGATAACTAAATTTTCTTATAAAAAATTTATCGATAACTGAATTTTTTATAAGAAAAAATTTATCGATAACTAAATTTTCTTATAGAAAATTTATCGATAGTTAAATTTTCTTGAAAATTTTGCTAAAAATTTATAAATTTTTTCTTTAATAACTAAATTTTCTTATAGAAAATTTATTAAAAATTAGATTTTCTATAAGAAAATCCTTTTCGATAATTAAATTTTCTTATAGAAAATTTATTGATAATTAGATTTTCTCATAGAAAATGTATCTATAACTAAATTTTCTTATAGAAAATTTATCGATAACTAAATTTTCTTATATAAAATTTATCGATAACTAAATTTTTTATAAGAAAAAATTTATCAATAACTAAATTTTCTTATAGAAAATTTATCGATAGTTAAATTTTCTTGAAAATTTTACTAAACATTTATAAATTTTCTCTTTAATAACTAAATTTTCTTATAGAAAATTTATCGATAACTAAAATTTCTTACAGAAAATTTGCCGATAATTAAATTTTCTTATGATAATTAGATTTTCTCATAGAAAATTTATCGATAACTAAATTTTCTTATAGAAAGCTTATTGTTGTTTTAAATTATTTCGAATATAAGATTTTAGTTTTTTTTTCTAGTTGGGTTTGTCTTAAGGTACTTCGTGTTGCACAAACATTTCATAGCAGCAGCAACAACAACAAAGTTTCTTAAAAGTCTTTTAATGTATTCCACAACACAGGCAGACAACAATCTCATACAATTTCTCATGCATGCTGGCACTAAGAGTATGAATTTATAGTAAAAATCTCTAAAAGTAAAAATCTCCTCTAAAAGGACGAAGTGTTGTATAAAGTCTACCTTAAGAATTTTTTTGTAGTTTTTGTTTAATAGTCGACCATTTAGTTGTTTAGGTCTAAAAGTCTGTTCATAAGGCTGCTGTTAACTTGCCATAATATTCCTTTTTTTTTCTATACAATTTTTCCTTTTAATTTTTTTAAGCATGTTACTTCCAAGTACATGATTTTCATTTATTTTGTACAAATTTTAAACTTGTTTCATTGACTTTAACATTTTACACCCGGCCACTTTAGCTTGCAGCAGCTTCTATTAATGTGTGGCCCATTAAGTTAATAAGATTTAAACAAGAGGAAAGACAAAGAGAAAAAAATCGTAATATATTTAAACAAAATAATGTAAAATAAAATGAATACACTATAGTTTAAATGAACTTTAATGTTTACACATTAAATTAAATACTCGTATATATATAGGGTCCTTTGAAGTTGTATTTCTATTTTATACATTTATTTTTTTGTTTCCTTTTATATAATTGCAAATCCTAGCCAGAAGAGTTTTAACAAATAATTCCATTTAATGTGAATCATAAATCACTTAATAACTGTGCTTGTTAATTCTTAGTAATTTCTGTTTGTTGGTCGTTCCTTCTGACTTCTTGTTCCTTTTGTATCAACCACATTTAAGTCACATTTTATACATTTCTATATCAATCAAGCTCTATTAAAACCAGAAATAGTAAATTCTATTTTTCAAGTAAATATGTCTGACAATGACGTCGAAACGCAGTGAAATGAACATTAAAACATTATTTAGTGAATAAAAGAATTGTATGATTTTTAAAAACATGCAATTGCAATTTAACCAAGATTTTCATCGTCATATAAAGAAATGTGATATTTATGTTTTTGCCATTAAATGAAAAAAAAAAATAAATGGAAATATTCTTAAAAGCATAATTTTATGTTGAGGCGAAAAATAGTTATAAAATTAATGCAAAGAAAATAATTTTTTATGGCACACACGCCAAGTAGTTGCCACGCTATTGCAAATTTGTATTGAGTTAAAAAAAGTAACTGTAAAAGTACAATCATATTTTTACGTTTATTGCATTTAACATTTAAATTCAATTAGAAAACTAAATTCAGTGTAAAAATCAAAATAGATTCTTAAAAAAAGGTGTAAATACATGTAAAAAGTCTTATTTAATTTTAAAGAAAAAATTCTTAATGGAATATTTCTCTACATAATATGCATGGATTTCTTTAAAAGTTTATAAAAAAAAAAATCCCACAAAAGATATTTTAAATCATTGCTATAATTGGTATGCGAACTATTACTCCTCCTGCTTCGATTGAAAGATGTAAGAAGCATATTAGAAATTCAAGATTCATATAATTTCAAGAAATCTCTTTAGCATTTTAATTACGTTATTAATTGAATATGGTTTGATATTTATTTGCCTTTTGTTATGTAAAAGTCAAGAAAATTCTTCCTGCAAAATGCTTAAATTTTCACTGTTAGTTGCATTAGTTCCAACTTAATTTTATGAAAAACTTTATTTAATCTTTTTTAGAAAAAAACTTGATTTAAAATTTTAAAACGATAAGCTTTATTAAAAAGCTATTACATAGAAAATCTTTTCGAAGAAAAGTTTAATTTAAAGGTTTAAACTTCATTTTGAATTCTTAAAAAATGGATTAAAAGCTCTTGTTAAAAGCCTTTTTTGTAATATAAATTTATTTTCAGCTTTATTAAAAAGTATATTAAGAAGATTTTTAGTATATTTTAGCTTTTTATCGATAGCTTTATTAAGCTGCATTTGAAAGCTTTTTATTAAAAAATTTTCTATAGAAAGCTGAATTTAAAAGCCTTTTTATAAAAAGGTCCATTTAAAATATTTCTTATGAAAAGCTGCATTGGAAAGACTTTCAAATACATTCAAAGCTATTTATTAAAAACTTAATTCAAACTCTTTTTTATAAAAAGCTTAATTTAATTAATTTTAAAAATTTAAATTTTAAAGTTTTTATACCAAACCTTATGATGTTTATCAGACATTTATTTTAAAAGCTTGCTATGATAAATTTCATTTAAGAGCCTTTTTATAAAAAGCTTCATTTAAAATATTTCTTATGAAAAACTTTTCCAAAAAATACATAAAAAGCTATTTATTAAAAGCTTAATTCAAACTCTTTTTTTATGAAAAGCTTAATTTAAAATATTTTTAAAAATTTTAATTTTAAAGTTTTTATACTAAACCTTATGATTTTTCATGATCAGACGTTTAATTTAAAAGCTTTCTATGGAAAGTTTTATTTAAAAGCCTTTTTATAAAAAGTCTAATCTAAAATATTTTTTATGAAAAACTACATTAGAAAGACTTTACAAAAAAAGAACATTCAAAGCTATTTATTAAAAGCTTAATTTAAACGCTTTTTTATGAAAACTTCATTTAAAATATTTTATAAAATTGAAATTTTAAGGTTTTTTATATCATATGATTTTTAGCAGACGTTGAATTTAAAAGCTTACTATCAAATACTACATTTGAAAACTTAATCAAGATTTTTTACAAAAATATTTTAGAAGCTCTTTGGGATTTTTTTTATTTCTTTATGAAATGCTTCATTCAAAATTAAAAAATAAAATAAAATCCTTTTCAAAAAAATTAATTCGACAGTTTTTTATTAAAAACTTAATTTAAAAGCTTTTTATACACATTTGATATAAAATATTTTTCAAAATATTAATTTAAACGTTTTTTATACCAAATCTTACATAAATGCTGTTTAGTATATGATTAATTTAAAAGCTTTCTAGCAAATGTTATATTTGAAAGCTTAATTAAAATGTTTCAACAAACTAATTTTAAAAGCTTTTCTGCAAAAACACTTTTTTTAAATTTTTGAAGAATTTTTCAAAAAGCTTTTTTTTATTAAAGACTTAATTGAAAATGCATTTGAAAGTTTTCTTCAAAAGATTATTTTAAAAGCTTTTTAATTTAATTTAAAATTTTTTTTATGAAAAGTTTAATTTAAAACATTTTTCAAAATATTAATTAAAGTTCTTTTATACAAAATCTTATTTATATATATTTTTATCAGAATATTTTTATCAAAAGCATTCTATGAGATTCTACAAATAAAAGCATAATTAAAATTTTCGAAACTTTTCTAAAGAAGCGTTTTTAATTTTGTTTTTTATAGAGCTTTATTTAAAATATTTTAAAAAATTTTCATTTAAAAGCTTTCTTATACAAAACCTTATTTAAATGCCTTTTATCAGAAGCTTAATTTAAAAGTTTTTTGTCAAAAACTTTAATTAAATGCTTAATTCAAAAGTTTTTTTCTAAAAGCTTTTTAGGAGATTTTCTGTAGAGAATTTTTTAAGAATTTTTTCAGAAACGAGAAAACAAAAGTATAAATCACCTAAATTTGTTTTATTTTATTTATGGACTTGACTAATTTAAATTCTTTTAATAACACAAATATATTTCACCATAAGACTTTATGTCTGTCAAAGTATTTTTTTTTTTTTTGTAAGACTTCGGGGTCTCAAACCGATTATGATTTAGCGGTATTTTATTACAATAACTAGGTCAATGAAAGAGCCATATTAATTACAGAAAAAGTAATAAGCAAATTCCCACATTGAATACTTCGGTAATGGAAGAGCCTACAGGAGTGCTATTAGAACACTAGGTTTTTAAAGACCGGAGACCTACGGATTTTGAAATTATTTGAAAGTTATCCTTCCATTGGAATGAAGTCGAAATATCAATTAAACTGCGTTTAATTGGATTCACTCGAAGCCTAAACTTGTCTTAGTGAAATTAACGGATAAAAAAAGATATTATAGGTCGAAGTGCTTAAGGGATTTTTTTATCCCATTCTATACTTAGGGGTGATATTTATTCATAAAAAAAACTGTATATTTATGATAGAAAAAAGATAAAACTGATTTTAACATACGTCAAATTCTTCATATTTTTAAGAACGAAAAAAAAAACTGATATAAAGCTCTGATAAATTTAAAAATTTTATGATAAAGAAGGAAGGTACTCTTAAAAAATGTACTTTATTAGAAAAGGAAACAAACTTCAGATTAAGAACTCAAATAACCAAATTATTTATTTATTATCAAAAAAATGTTTTCAAATTTTGTTTTATTTCACCTTTTACTTACTACATTTTTTTCAACAACTAAATGTGTTAATACAAATAAATTATCCTCATTACACTTATGATTGTAACAACCGGCATCAACAGTATTTAAAATAAAAAATAAATAAAAAAAAAAAAAACTAAAGAAGGACGAGTAATTGTATTTTAACATTTAAGTGTATTAGTTAGTGTTTGCAACAATTGTTTGTAGTTGTTTTGACTGTAAGTATGATTGTAAATGTTTGCAATATTAATATCATTTTTCATACTGTCAGTGTACATGTCCTTTCTGTCTGTCCAATGTCTACTGTGATGTATGATTTTGCTAAGGTGAGTGTATCATACATTTTGGTTTTTTTTTTTTGTAAGAGAGTGAGACAGAGAGGTTAGTTATTTGCTTGCTTACATGTACAGGAATACAATGTATTTTGTTTTATAAGTTTCAATGTATGTGTGGTCTTATTATAAAGTACAATGAAGTGTCTAGTAATCGTTTTGTATGAGGTAACAAGGATAATGTCATTAATAAATTATAATGTTAACAACATTTTACATTAACCCACAATTAAGTATATGATAATGAAAATAATAATATGATAATGATGAAAATTATTATTATGATGATAATGGTGTTGGTGAAAAATAAATAATTGTTTTTAAAAGTTTTATAAATAATTTATAAAAAATAAAGAATATAAATATTTTAGAGGTATTGCAGTAAAATTGTTTTTGAAGTTCATGATACTGGCTAGAAGAGTTGTCATAAATCTTTAGCTTTGTTACTTATCAAATTCATCTACTTTTCGAATTAAAATTGAATTTTTATTTCCTTAAATTTTTTAGTCCTTTCAAATCCCTATTTTATTTAATAAACTACTTTGAGCATAAATATTTGTTATACTAGAAATATTTTCCTTTATAAAATAATGCTGAAAAACTAATATTTTCCCTTGATATTATTTTCATTTCTTTATTTTTTCCAATCGCCAATGTTTTTTTTTTTTATTAAAAAAAAGAAGCACAAAGTTTGTGTTTATTCATAAATATTTGACTGAAAGCAATTTCGTTTATTGCAATAAAACTGCAATATTAAAAATAAAATGGGCAAATATGTTACAAATCAATAATGGTAGGCGAATTTATATAAAAAAAGAAATGATTTTTATTGAGACACTTAAATATTACAATTTTAATATAAAATGGAGAAGAAAAAAAGGAAATGAGAAAGCAATTAGGTAAATAGGAAAAAATAAATTTTCTCAAGTCATAGAAAGTGCTTTTTTATTGAAGAAATAAAATGATGATTTTAATATTTATATAAAAAAACGCCTTTGAGGGTTGTTGAAATAAGAGCTTTTATTTAAGTATTTTTTGATTTTTAGTATACAATAATTGCCCTTGAGGAAAGAGAACCGGTTCAAAACTAGTCACATGACAGGTTGTCAGGATTAATGACCGGTTCCAGTTCCGGAATTTTTTATGGGAGGAATGTGTCACTTTTACATGAGGTTGTCTTTGGAGGTGGCTTTTTAACCTCTTGGAACAAGTCATAGGACTAGTGCAAGAGGTCATATTCAGAGTCGATTATTATAATAAAAATTTAAAGAAAAATGTTTACTTTTTAAAATTTTTTTATTATTTTTATTATTATTATTTTTTATTTTTTTATTTTTTTTTTCTGTTAAATTATATTTATTTTTTTATTTTATAATTTTTTGTTAAGGTCGATGGCAGCATCCCGAATCGAACCCACGTCCTTCTGATGTATCTTACTTTTTATATTCTTCAGCGCTAACCATTCAGCCATAGATTGTTATTTCGCGCATGTTGCTAATTGTGCAACATCTCTGTTAGAAATAGACTCCCAACTGATATTTAGTAAGCTTGGTTATGTCAACTAACTCTCAACTGGAACTTTGTTGATGAGTTATGTGTCAATTAGTACTCAACCGGTACTGAGGGATCGGTCCATTAGGACAATTGCAGTACAATTGCAGCAACAGTACACTTTTATTGATTCTTTGAAAACAAACATATAAAACAAATTTTAAAAATGTATGAATTAAAAAATTTAACAAACAAAACATTTTGATTTCAAACATGGTTGACTAATGTTTAATTTTTAGATCAATCAACAGATATCTTTTCATTTCCAAAAAAGTGTTACAAACACACAAGTTAAAAAATTTTCCGTGACTTAAATATTTTATCTGTAATAAAATCTTTGTTAATAATAACGACATTTTTGGTGAATGTATACTTTATTGTATAAAATGAGAAAATGTAAAAAAACTTTAAGATTTTTGTAAAAGAAATCCCACAATTCCCAAAAAAAACGCCGAAAATCCCTAAGATGGGTTTATTTTTACATTTTCAGCTACAAAATTCACATTTTTCCGAAGTCCCGTAGATTTTTATTGAAAACTTTTAACAACATATTATAGATTCCCAAAATGCATTCCGTTTGCTGATTCGTGCTTTGGGATTTGAGAAAATATAGACTAAAATCAAAACTTTCATATAAAATTGGTCAAATTCGGGAAGGTGTTTACCTTAAGTGCTTAAGTTATTGAGCTTGTTTTTTATTTTAAACTCATATCTGTGAAGATATCTTATATAACAGTATAAAATTGTTATATGTTGTTGAAGAAAGTTTTATTTTAGAGAAGAAGAAAGAGTGTAGATACTTCTTCGGCACAAAAACGCAAAAGGTCGTAATTTTTGCGACTTTCAAATTCAAAATCGTTTATTTTTGGACTCGGTTAAGATATATTGACTTCAAATTTTCTTTATTTCATAGAAAATTTTTAGCTAAAAAATAAACCAATAAAATCCATCGGAAATACTAGGATATATATGAAAAATTGTGGTACTTAAAAATTCAAACGCAAATAAGTTAAACACTATTAGAGATAAATAGGACATGAAAGCTTATCAGGACCTACATTAATATAAAATATTTGAAATTGGACAAGAAACAAAAATATGGCAAGAGATTAAAAATTCCGTACATAAGAGGTACTCCAATTTGATTCTCCTTAGCCCGTCCCTGAGTGGTGTGTTGGGTGGGCCTTCCAAACTTAAAATTGTAAAATCCTCTGCTACTCCTATACTGAATTTCACACAAATCCAAACAGATCAGAAGTTAGAGATTTATATCCAAAAATTATCGAATCTGCCCCACTATTCACTGGTTGGCCTAGATAAATTATAATTTTTAGATTTAAGATTTGAATACATATTGTTAACCCTAGGATTACTATCTTGGTCTGGTCAGACAAAATTTGATTTTGGAGTTCAATATCTTTTATTTTAAGTAAAAAAAAATGAGTATGATATTTATAACTGAAGTCTACTGAATCGAATGAAATAAATTTTGAGTCGATTAGAGTACGATAACTAGGAAAAATTCCTGTTTAAAGAGAAAGTACGCTAAGTTGACCTCTTGGTCTGGACAGACCACAATGTATTTTCTCTTTGTAAACATATTTCTTTTTATTCGTCTATGTTCAATCATTCTAAAAACAATCATAATATGTTGTTGAAAGTATAAGATGTTTGAATAAAGCTGAATTTACCCAAATCTATGAGTAAATGATTTGCATCCAGGAACGAAATCTAAATTACAGAAAAATGTGCAATTCGTTAAAAAAAAAATGACTTCTTGATGCAAAAATATATGGGGGTGGACGTTATTAAATTCTTTAAAATAATCTTTTTAGTTTTAAACGCCTTACAGAAATTAAAAAGGAAGAGGATGAATAGGGAATGATGTCTTTGAAATCGAGATAATGAACAACTGTCATTTTCATAGAGTGATGATGAGAGTGTTGAAATGTTAGGTTCGGAAAAAACTGGATATTTCGCAATAAAGTAAATCTGATATCCAAATGTACTTACTTGGAACCACTTAAAACTCTCATAATACTATAACGAAAAATTGCCAACCCGATAATTTCCACCGAGTACTATGAACATTTTTAAAAAAATTTACCAGTCATCCTAGGGTTAATCCTATTGTGAAGAAGATACAATAAATAACTACAAATATTAAAAAATAAAATTTTGCAAAAAATAACAAACAGTCGGTCGGAGGAACGGACAACAGAATTCTCTCAAAAAAAATTTTTTAAATCGCAAGGATGCCTTTTTTTGTTTCTTTGCCTACTTGTCAATATATAAACAAACTGTGAATATGAAAATATTAATATCACTCATACGAAGTGTAATCCAAAGTCCGTCCATTTGTTTGTGTATTCAACGCAGAGGCTGTTTCTGTTATGATTTAAGTAAAAATAAATATCGTAACCAGTGCAACCAAAAGTATTCAAAATTAGATTTTCTCTTGTTTATCCATTTCAAACATTCATTATAGATTTTTGTTTTTTTTTAACCGTGACAGCATATTTTTTCATATTTTCATGAAAAATCCTTATTTTGAAGCATATTTAAGCAATTAAATAGCAAATTTTTTGCAAAGAATATATGAAAAATAACAGCAAAAATTTGTGCTTATAATAAATTTCTTGTATATTATGCACCCAACAGAATTTTTTTCTAATAGTGAAAATTGTTTTTTTCTATCACATAAGTTTTTCAAATTCGAGTTCCTAATCATTTTCGTCTTTTAAATTGATAGAAAAATAAATTGATAAATATGAAAAAGTTACGTTAAAAAAACTCACTGACTTTAACTTCTTGCTAAAAATCTATTCATTGTTTACTGGTTCAAAACACAGAATTCAATTATAGATTAAATTTCATTAGTGCATCTATTCATAAATTTCATATAATTTTTTTTTTTTTACAACTTTTAGCATCTTTCCAATACATTATTTATCAATTTAAAATCATCAAATAGCAAAAAATTGTTGACATAAATACCGAAACAACAGCAGCAGCAATAGACAAACAAACAAATACATAAATTTATGAATGATGATGATATTATTTAAAATGTTTTCCTTTTATTTTATGTTAAACAGACATGAAAACTAATTAAATCCAATGGATTTGCCAGACATCACATCACCATCTATAGTAACAGTAAATACTGTAGTAGTTTGTATAAAAATGTTTGTTTGCTTAGATGCTAATACATATTTATATTCATATATGTGTGTGTATCTGTGATTTAGTGACTGTGGTAAAAAAAGTAAATGTAAAAGATTTTAGTGTCAACATAAATCAAAATCAATTAATAATTACAACCGACAAACAACATAAACAAAAACACCACCAGCCACAACAAAAACAACAACTACATTTATATATATAAAGCTAAACAAATGAGAGGGAATGTTCGATAAAATAGCAAAAAAAATCCCTCAATCTCTTTTGTCATTTTTATATTTTACTGTGACGTGGTTCGTTTTTTTTTTTTTTTTTTTTTTTCTAGTTGTGGGTGATTTGTAAAATAACATTTGGTCTACCTATTTGACCTGTGAGGTTGTTTGGAAGCAAAAATTCTTGTAAAAGTTTTACAGTTTATTTTTTTTTTAATGGCTTTACTTCAAAAAATCTAGCAAAGTAAGTACTTTAAAGAATTAGTAACAAAAAAAAAAAAAAAAGGCCCAATATTTGTTCCTTCTAAATTATACGATAAATATAGAAAATTTACTATAAATTTTCTTTAAATTTAAAATATACGAATTTAAGATGAATTTTCCCTAAATGCTAAATTTACGATAAATTTTGTTTTTATAGAAAAATTACGATAAATTTTCATTTTGCAGAAAATTTACGATAAATTTTGTTTTTATAGAAATTTTAAAATAAATGCTGAATTTATTTATGGAACATTTTTCGACAAATTTTGTTTTACGATACATTACGAAAAATTACGATACATTTTATTTTTATAGAAAAATTATAATAATTTTCTTTTTATAGAAAAATTAAAATAAATTTTCTTTTTATAGAAAATTCTCAATAAATTTTCTTCTATAATTTTTATTTTAATAGAAAATACGATAATTTTTTTTTTTTTTTTTCTTTTTTTGTAGAAAATTCACGATAAATTTTCTTTCAATAGAAAATTTAGATAAATTTTCTTTAAAAAAAAAATTACGATAAATTTTCTTTAAAAAGAATATTTACGAAAAATTTTCCTTAAACAGAAAATTAACAATAAATTTTATTTAAATAAAAAATTTACGATAAATTTTCTGTCAATAGAAAATTTACGATAAATTTTATTTATATAGAAAATTTACGATAAATTTTATTTAAATAGAAAACTTACGATAAATTTATTTTCAATAAAAAATTTACGATAAATTTTCTAATCAGATAATTAACGATAAATTTTCTTTCAATAGAAAATTTACGATAAATTTTCTTTCAATAGAAAATTTACGATAAATTTTCTTTCAATAGAAAATTTACGATAAATTTTCTTTCTATAGAAAATTTACGATATATATTCTTTCTATAGAAAATTTACGATATGTATTCTTTCTATAGAAAATTTACGATAAATTTTATTTAAATAGAAAACTTACGATAAATTTTATTTAAATAAAAAATTTACGATAAATTTTCTTTCAATAGAAAATTTACGATAAATTTTCTTTAAATAGATAATTTACGATAAATTTTCTTTAAAAAGAAAAAATACATTTTTCAAATATATTTCTCTTTAAAAAGAAAATTTTCAAAAAATTTTCTTTAAACAGAAAATTAACGATAAATTTTATTTAAATAGAAAATTTACGATATATATTCTTTCTATAGAAAAATTACGAAAAGTTTTCTTTAAACAGAAAATTAACGATAAATTTTATTTAAACAGAAAATTAACGATAAATTTTATTTAAATAGAAAATTTACGAAAAATTTCTTTTCAATAAAAAACTTACGATAAATTTTCTAAACAGATAATTTACGATAAATTTTCTTTCAATAGAAAACTTACGATAAATTTTCTTTCAATAGAAAATTTACGATAAATTTCCTTTCTATAGAAAAGTTACGATATATATTCTTTCTATAGAAAATTTACGATATGTATTCTTTCTATAGAAAATTTACGATAAATTTTATTTAAATAGAAAATTTGCGATAAATTTTATTTAAATAAAAAATTACGATAAATATTCTTTCAATAGAAAATTTTCGATAAATTTTCTTTAAATAGATAATTTACAATAAATTTTCTTTGAAAAGAAAATTTACGAAAAATTTTCTTTCAATAGAAAATTTACGATAAATTTTCTTTAAACAGATAATTTACGATAAATTTTCTTTAAAAAGAAAATTTACGAAAAATTTTCTTTAAACAGAAAATTAACGATAAATTTTATTTAAATAGAAAATTTACGATATATATTCTTTCTATAGAAAAATTACGATAAATTTTCTTTCAATAGAAAATTTGCGATAAATTTTATTTAAATAAAAAATTACGATAAATATTCTTTCAATAGAAAATTTTCGATAAATTTTCTTTAAATAGATAATTTACGATAGATTTTCTTTAAAAAGAAAATTTACGAAAAGATTTCTTTAAACAGAAAATTAACAATAAATTTTATTTACAGAAAATTTACGATAAATTTTATTTAAATAAAAAATTTACGATAAATTTTCTTTCAATAGAAAATTTACGATAAATTTTCTTTAAACAGATAATTTACGATAGATTTTCTTTAAAAAGAAAATTTACGAAAAGATTTCTTTAAACAGAAAATTAACAATAAATTTTATTTACAGAAAATTTACGATAAATTTTATTTAAATAAAAAATTTACGATAAATTTTCTTTCAATAGAAAATTTACGATAAATTTTCTTTCAATAGAAAATTCACGATGAATTTTCTTTCAATAGAAAATTTACGATCGATTTTCTGTTTATAGAAAATTTACGATAAATTTTCCTTTTTTCTGTAAGATATTATCCCTGAATTTTTGTTCTGTAAAAAATTTCCATAAAATTTTTTTCTTATAAAATTGCGAATAATTTTACAGTTGTAGAAAGTTTTCGCTAATTCAGTTTGTTCTGAAAAGTAGCTCAACATTTACTCTCTGCCTTCATATTGATGTGCCATCGATTTATAACATTCTTATCTACTTTTTTTTCAAAAACTCTCGTAAATACATTTTTCAAACTATTCCGCCATAAACAAAGAATGAATGAAAACGATTGTGATTAATGTTACACAATATTTGTTGCAACACAAGTTGTATGCCATTTATTTTTTACTGCTTTTATTGTTGCTGTTACTTTTGTAGCAAAAATAAACACAGAGAAAAAAAGTTATAAAAAAATTCGATTGTGTATCGGTCTTTTAGTTTCCGTGTTGTCTGGGTCGGGGTCTGGTATTCGCGGTAACATTTTGTTTTTTTTTTTTTTATATATATATAGATTTTTGCAGAATTTATGCAATAAACTGTTTTATATGTATGTACTTGTTTTTCAATAGTTGTTTTTTTTTTTTCGATTTTTTTCCATTATTTTTATTTTAGGGTCAGTTGCTGTTAAATGTAATAAATCATTGACAATGACAACTTATATACAAGAACAACATTATGGAGGGTGTTAAAAATACAAACAACAAGAGCAGCCGCAGCAGCTAAAAAAAAAAAAGAAAAATAAACAGAAAAATTGTTGTACGTTAAATTGATGTTCGTTCGTTGGGTCGTTAACTGTTTATAAATTGTAAATCGATTTTATATTTCTATAAATTGAGTGTGGGGCTTTTAATACTATTGGTATTAAATTTCATTTTACAAATCCTTCTTTTAGTTTTTAATACTTTTATATCAAAATTTTAAATATAAAAAAATATTTGATATTAATTAGTATTCTACATGAATTTCTTAATGACCTGTCTTTTTTAGTTTTATTCACTAAATAACTTTAATAATATTTATTTGTTTTTTTTTTTTTTTTTTTCATTTCAGGTATCTACATTTGATTTACAATAAATATCTTTTGTTGTAAGTATAAAAAATTATTAATTAATTTTCTCCTACCAAAAATTTCATACGTTAGTAGTTTTGCATTTTACTTGACAATTTGAACAGCAGTAATTCAAATTAAATATCATTTTTAACTCTATTATAAAAAATGCCTTTAAAACGGTAATACTTAGGTACTTTGCTAATAGCAAAGTTTTTGGTAATAAATTTGTATCTCCTAAACCACTGGTCGAATCGGACTGAAAATGTATGGGAAAGTTGTAAAGGAGAAGCTTTCCAAAAAAATCATTTTGCCGTCTCCCTGTAATAATACAAGATAAGCTACAGGGTATCAAAATTGACCTCCTCGAGTATGTGAAAGTTTCAAAAAAAATCGTAACTTCTACAAATAAAGTCCAAGACTAATGGAATACAAATTTCGATCAAGTCTGTTTTACTGATGGCTCCAAGCAGATGAATGGTGACACAGTGATATGTGATTTGGGCTACGATTTTCAAAGAGCTCTACCTAAGGGAAAAACCCTTAAAATTTGCAGTGTTTTATCTTGTAAGCAAAAAAATAAATAAAACTTACACAATAATCCTTACTATAAAAAATAAAAAATAATCTTTATTAGTTGGGCAAAAAAATAATACATAATCAATAAAATTGATTTTTTTTTTTTAACAAAAATCAAAAAATCAATCTAAATTTCGATAGAACTGCTCTGAGGATTACATTTCTGTATTTAACACTTTTATCTGATCGTTCCTTGTATCTGATTTTTTTGTTAAAAATTTTAGCCATAATGATTATTTTCTGTCTTTCGTTTGCAATATAAACATCATGCAAAAAAAGTTTTATATTTAAACCCTACACCACAAAATGTGGTTATACTTTTGTGCTGATGTTTATAACACACAAACAAAATATTCTAACACCGATCTTAAAGTATTTCAATCGACTCGGAATGATTTTCAGAATTGATTTAACGATGTCTGTCCGTCCGTCTGTCTGGCTGGTCGACTGGCTGTATATTTTCTGTTATTATCGTGCTGGGACTCTCAACGGCTTCTGAGTTATTACAAAAAGTATAAGGCAATGTGAAACAAAGAAATAATTATTTGAAATGAAATTTCAAACATGAATTTGTTCACTTTATTCGGTGTGACTTTTTCCAATAACTAATATTCTTGCCGAATTTCGTTGTATTCGTATAATTTTAAGAAGCAATTGGCATTTTTTTTATATATAAACAAAACAATGCAAATTGAAATAAATAATTCTTATTTATTATGTCATTTGTTGTAATCATTCATAAAATATTGCGAGTCTCAGAATGTCACTTAGCATGGTTATAGAAAACATTTTCATCATTAACATATATTAAAAAAAAAAAAAAATTAAAAACACTATTTTTTGAGATATTTACCCGCGAACTAAAAATCGCGAGATATGGACCATTTTGATGTTGAGAAAAAAGGTAATTTTGATACCTCTAATATGATATATCAATAAGTTTTATGTCATATATAGTTTGAAAGATATTTGTAATTTTGTGTATACAACTTTATATATTTATTTAGCTATTTTACATTTTCAAAACGCTATATTTCGCGAACCACTTGATGAAATTATCTGAAATTGTAAACATATTGTTTGTACCAAATATCATAAAATTCGAAAAAGTAAGGTCCAAAATTATCATTTTTCGTGTTGGTTTTAAATGGAATGACGAAAAGTACCCTCTTATGGATTCTCATTCACTTAGGACCATATATCTCTAATTTCATGATTTTATGTTCAATATTATAGAAAATTAAAAAACTACCATTGGAATAACGTAAAAGTACCATCTCTTGAATTCGTATGTATCTTTAATACATGTTTCTAGGTTCAATATTGTAGAAAATTCAAAAAGTACCATTAGAAGAATGAAAAAGTACAACAAAGTCCCCTCTTATGAATTCTCACTCACTTAGGACTACATGTGCTTAAGTTGATATTTCTGGGTTTAATATAATAAAAAAAAAAATGAATTATTTTGTTCGAATCAAATTTAATTTCCAAATTTTATCTTCTTTTTAGTACTTTTTATTCCCCCTGGATGTAACCTATGAATTTCTAAATTGTACTAAGATCTAATGTTAAAATATTCATACGTATGTGTCAGTAAAATGAAACAAAAATTTTGAATGAAAAAAGTACCAAAAACAGGTATGATTTTAACCCCTTAAACGTTCGAATTTCCAAAAAGTACCAAACTTGTATCCGCCAATTGTCGATAAGGTACTAATTTGATGCACATTTTATTTTTATACTTACTGGATTAAAAGATAGATAGGGTGCCAAAGAAAGTCTCAGAACACAATTTTAAACCGTTTTCTCCCTAAAAGAGCCAAATTTCAAAAAAGTACCAGACACCTGTCCGCTTACAAAGGGGAAACACTGACTCTGCATCACGGGGTTTCTCAGTCAATTCGAATACACAGTGTTAATAAGTACTAAGCCTACTTTTTTTTGACTCTAGTTCTGGCGATAAATTGCGATTTGTAAAATTAAGGAAGTTGCACTATATATTGAAGCATATCTTAAAAACGACTTGTCCGATTTTATTAAAAAAAAATATCAAAAAATTATAATTAAAAGAATTTTCAGTACGTTCTTACATTACTTTTTAATACGGTCAACAGTTATGGAGATAAATATTTCGAAATTAATAATTTTATACTTCATGAATACTAGGTAGGGTGATCGATTATTCGACTTTTTTGAGAAACCAGTTTTCGAATAGTTGGTATTTAAAAAAAAAACCGGTTGCACTTTTTGAAATTCAGAAAAAACCGGTTAACCGGTTTTTTGCAGAAGTTAATATTTATATCAAAAGGCTACATTTCTTTAAAAAAAATTAATAATTCTTATAACATTCAAGTTAAAATTTATTAAATACAAGCGTATAAGCCTGACAATGCCAGAAAAAAAAAAATATTATATGCACAAACAAATCCGAAAATTAAAAGAAAAAAAATATGAACAACATATGGACACCTTCCTCTCACTAATCGAAGTTAATTATTTGAAGCCGTTAGAATTTATTGGGATAATACTGATTAAAGTTTTAAATTCGTAAAAAACTCGTCGTAATGCGCTCCCTGACCGAAATGCAGAATCAGTTTTGAAATGATTTGGAGAGCAAATAATAATTAAAGCAACTCAAAAGTTCTTAATACCAAAAACAGACTTTTCGATCCCTGATAGAAACATCTGGCTCCGTTAGAATTTGTAAAATGAATAGTTTTATAAGTAAGCCGATTTTTAGTTTCTTATATCGTCTAGGAGCTTCAGAAAACTCTGGAGAGAAAACAACGCTTAGGAATGGTATATATAAATCCATATATATATATAGATCCACGTGTTTCCACTCCCTGATAGAGATTTCAAAATCTGGCTCCGTTAGGATTTTAGGACGAATAGGGTTATAAGTAAGCAGAATTTTAATTTTCTACATCTTCTGGGAGCTTTAGAAAGCTCTAAAAAGAGAAAAAAATTTTAGAAAAAGACACATAAATCCTCTTATATCCGCTTCCTGATAAAAATTTCAAAATATGGCTCCGTTAGGATTTGTTGGACGAACAGTTTTATAATTAAGCCAAATTTTAATTTTCTACGTCGTTTGGGAGCTTTAGAAAGCTTTGGAAAGAGAAAAAATGCTAAGCAAATTATATATCTAGATGACTAGAAGATAATTATGATTCAAAGTTGTAGAAAAAAAAAAAAAATCCTCAAAAATTAAACTAAATTTTAGTTAGCATAAACAAAAACTATGGCTTAATATGGAAGCCTGTCTCAATTGAAATTATTCTGCAGGTGAAACTTTTTTAACACAACACCTTTAAAAAAATAAAGGAAATATTGGATCATAAAAAATTAAATTGGGTGTAAAAATATTACAGATATTGTAATAGATTAAAAAATTCATACATAATAATTGTTACTTATTTATTTGTTTAATATTACAGAATAAATTCCAATTTAGACTTAAACTATATTTTTAAAACATAAAAAATCAGCATTTATGAATATTTAAAAAGTTATTCCTAAATTTCGACTCAAATATCACTATTTAGTACATGTTTTCTAAAATAAAATGCTATTTTTAAAAACGGTTTTTTGTGTTTAAAAAAACCGGTCTATTCGACATTCGAAAAATGAACATTTTGAAAAAACCGACAGCACATGGACAGAAAAAACCGGTTTTAAAACCAGTTGGAAAACCGCGTCGATCACCCTAATACTAGGATAACAAAAATGTATTATAATTTTTTCAAATACTTTTTTATTTACATTTTAAAAATTATACTAAAAAGTTCCTGTAACAAAAGAATTTTCTTTTCTAAACCACAAATCTTCAGCAGTCTATTTCAAATATATTCGTGATCATAAAAGGAACTCTAAAAAAAACAACAAAGAAGTATAGCAAGCGTAATTAGTACCACTTATAATATATTTTTAAGTAAATTCTGACATTAACTAAATACTAGACACTTAAAATATATAGTTTTTTTTTATAAAATTAAACTTAAACTTGTTTATGCAATGTCAAGCATGCACCAAAAATCCTTCAACTTAAGAAAATCACTAATATAAAAAATATACAAACTAAAAAGTAGTATTTATATGCATGTAACTTTAGTTAGAAAACATCTGGGGTAGAACGACTGAGAATAAAAGTCCATAATATAACTAAATATTTACCAAAATATTAAAGTAAACAGATATGTTTTTAGTTATACATATAGACAAGAATAGGCAAATTTTATTAAAAGATATTTAAAGGAATAATGTTATTGTTTGTGAAATTTGTTTAAAATAAAAAGTTTATAAATTTAAAAATTTTATTATGAATAAGGCAGTAAGAAATTGTTTTTGAAATAGTTTTCAATATTTATTTATACAGGAACTAAGAATGTTATTCTTAGAGTTTGTAAAGTGCTCAAATAATACCTTAAAGCCTCTGTAAAAAGCCTGAGAGCCATAAACATTAACAGCAGCAGCCTCTAAATACTAATATTTTAAAAAATATATTTTTGTTCACACAATTCATTCAACTGATACACATACATATACATTCATATATAGAAATGCACCTACAAATATTGTTTGTCTATAAACATGCATGTCTACATATACATTAACATATCTGTGTAAAACAATGTATTAATGTATATGTATGTGTAAATATCCAAATAAATACATGAACATATACATAGTTGTACTAACTAAACATACATTAGTCCTAAGGAGAATAAACTATTAGCACAATATCCTACAAAACAATATGAGAGAGTATAATACTACTAACACATTATTTATACAAACATATGTACGTATGTATGTGTGAGGCCATAGCTACTCACACATATAAATGTATACATTTGTTTATGTGTGGTAGTATTAATGCATTATATCTGTATTGTAATCTGTTCTATAGTTCTATAGTTCTATAGAAATATTTTTATATTTTTTATTTATAACAAAATCCTGGGTGTGCTTTTATTCCAACTTTTTTTTAACCAAATTCAAATTAATTTGAAAAAATATGAAACAGAGCTATAGGCAACATTATAAAACAAAAAAAATATATATAAAAAACTATATATATTTTTTTTTTTTTATTTCGTACTTTTATTTTTTATATTTAAAATAAAAGTAGTAAATAACTAGGCGTATAGAAAGAGTTATAAGTAAATATAGTGCGTTCATATATACGAGGATTGTTTGCTTTTTTTTTCAGAAAAATGTAGATGAGTCGGAATATTTTAGAAATATATTTTTAAATTTAATCAGCTATTAGGGTATCCAATTATTCGGGGTTTTATATTAATCGGTTTATTCGACAAATAATTATTCGGGGTTAAAAGTTGATCGGTTAATAACCGATTAATGGCAAATTATTCGATTAACCGAATAGTCTCAGTAAAACATATTAGACATATAAATAAGACTTTTTCTAATATTTAATCGATTGAAATAGTTATTTAGAATCTTAATATAGAACATAGAGTTTATCTTATTAGTTCTTTCGGTCATATGTATGAAAAAATTGCACTTTTCGACCTAATACTACAAAATATTCTCCTAGTTCAACTTTATTTAATAAATCAGTCTTTTTTATTTCTGTGTGAGAATTATTTTCTGTCATAAAAGTAAAAATTAATATTAATATTTTTACGTACATTTGATGATGAACATTAAAATGTTTATGACTTATATAACTCTGAATTTACTTTACTTACAACTATATTTTCGGAATTTCTATTGGTACAAGATCAAGTATTTGTAAAATTTTAATCTTTTCATGTCACATTTTATCAAATGAACTGCCTCAATAAAAAAGAATATCCAAAGTAATAAATAAGATCCTAAACTTGTGATCCAGAAGTAATAGAAAGTTGGATCATTTCGATGTATTTAACATAGACTTGTCATTAGACTTGTTCTCTTTTTTGATACGTATTCAGTGCAGGCGCGGATCCAGCTCAAGCTTTTGGGGGAGGAAAATAGAACAATTTTCCTAACTGTTTCCATAAATTGTATAATTTAGTACAGATTTTTCATTAAGTGCTTTCTTTTTGGGGAGGGAAATTTCCTTTTTTCCCTCCCCGTGGATCCGCGCCTGATTCAGTGAGAAGGAAGTCATGTTCACGACTTCGTGCAAAATTTCAATGAATGTCCAAATCAATTTTTATTGGCGAAAGGAATTTAATTTTAATTTTTATATTAACCAACATATTTTTTAATAAAAAAATTATGTATAACACTATTTTTCATTTCCATAACAGATCTTTTTAGCAACAAGTATTTGAAAAAATAACAACCAAATCTCAACGTTTTATAGCAGAACAATTCATTTGAATTTTTTTATAGTATCTTTTGATGCTAATTGCATTACTTCTAAAGCACATGATAATGTACACTTATTGATACTTTGAAAGTAATAATAAAGTACTTCCATAAAAATTTATTTTATTTATTTTTGCTGGAATATAATAGATATTAAAATAATATGTGGTTGACATAAATTTATCTTAAAAATAAAAAATTTATAAATTTATAACTCTAAAAAAACTAAATTTCGGTTAATCGGTTATTTGACACAATTTATTCGGTTTATTCGTTATTCGAAAATAGACAATTTTAAATTATTCGAACAGTTAATCGACCAAAATTAATCGAATAACCGAATGACGGTTAATCGATTGGATACCCTATCAGCTAGATAGATTTATAAAAATGTAGAAAAGAAACTTTTAAATTTAAAACAGCATTGACTCCCTAGATAAAACAGTATGAACTCAAAAAGGTGGCTTCTTACATAAAGTGTTTTAAACGCTCTCAATATTTGTCCGCCCATATTTAAATTTAACGTCCATATTGTATTAATATTATTTCAGAAAACATTTTTATATATATACAGTGCTGTGCAAAATAATAGACTTATTTTTATTTGGTAAATATCCATTATGAATGATATTTAAATTTATTTTTTATTTATTTAAGAACTGTACTAAAAGATACACCATCCACAAATGTTTTTGTTTTTTTATGACTTTATTTAAATAAAAAATAAAAAAAAAAGAAATAATTTTCCTATGATTCAAAATAATAGACTTATTCAATATTTCTTAAACAAATATATATTTTTTTTCATTAAAGACTAAAACAAATTAAATTTTCTACTAATATTGAATATTATAATAATATGCCAAGTTAATTCAATAACCTGAATGACCGCTATTATTGTTTAAAATGCACTGAACTCTTCTGGGCATTGATTCTATAAATTGTTGGCATTTTTCTATAGATATTGCCTCCCATTTCTTTTTAACAACTTTCCAAGGTTGATTTTTATTCCGAAATGTCTTCCCATCTAGATCTCTCTTCAGTTCAACCCAAAGGTTCTCAATAGGATTTAGATCCGGTGACTGTGAAGGCCATTCTAAAACAGATACATTGTTAGCACTCAGCCAAGATTTAACAAATTTTGAGGAGTGCTTAGGATCATTGTCCAGTCCATTCTGGTGGCATATTGTTCTCCACATAGGGTAGCATAATATCCTTCAAAATATCGCGGTACATTTCTTGGTTCATTATTTTTGTGATCTAATAAAGAGGGCCAACACCATGCCAACAAAATTCACCCCATAACGATCATCTAGTTCCTTTCCATTTGATCATCTAATATTTCTGCGACTATCTGACCCGAACAAGTTAATTTTTGTCTCATCGTTCCATAAAATGTTCTTAAAATTATCAACTTCACTATTTTTAATTTTTGTAACAAATTTTTTTCGAGCTGCTTAGTTTTTTGAGCTTAAAAATGGTAACTTCCTGGCGATTCTACTTGGCAAACCTTTCTCTAAAAGTTTTCGTCGGACTGTTGAAGCACTAATTATGTTACCTATTTCTTCAGAAACTGCTTTTGAAGATAGAAATGGCTGCTTCTTCACTAGAAGAGCTATCTGTGAATCCGTGGTAGCGGTTATTTTGCAAGGTCTACCACGTGTTTCTTTTGATGGCTTCCACTTGATCGCGTTTCTTACGAAATGATGAGATCTTCCAAGCAATTCCGCAATAAAATCAAGTGTTTTTCCTTGGTCACGTAATTATTTCACTATTCGCCTTTCTTAAGGAGTGCTACGTACATTACGACCCATCATTTCGTAAAAATAATATTATTTTATAATATTTTTTCAACAATAATATTTCATTTAACTTACATTTAATTATTTTCAGAAAATTTATCCAAATTATAAGGTAAATTAAAACAAAAAATATAATCATTTAAAATAAGTCTATTATTTTGCACAAATTATATTTTAACTTTTCTTGAAATGCTTACGAAAACGCATAAAGAAAAGAAAGAAACTTCTTAAAAATATCCATTATTTTTAGTATTGACAATATCAAAAATAACGGTACCAAAAATTCCTAAGAAAATGTTTTTTTAATAGTGTTAAATGGAAGAGAAAATATTTAATATTATATTGCACAGCACTGTATATAGATTTTAATAAAACATAGCACGTTCTGTAAGACTTTTGGAAATAGAAAAATTATTAAATTTTATTAGAAGTTTAATTTTTTCGATTTTTTTTTTTTTTTCCTTTTTTAATTTTTAATAAGCATCAAAGAACTTTAATAGATCCCATCTTAATAATAAACACACTAAGATATAAAAACTACACAAACTCTCGTCAGAAAACATCAAATACTCATACGTCAGTCTCATCTATCCATCATAAACACATGTAAATAATAAACAAATAAAAAAAAATATGTTTATTTAGGCTGATGAAATACGCAATTCATATACATACGAGCGAACATATTATTGAAAGATTCTTTCAAATCTCTAAAGCATAAGTTTAAAGAAGATCGGGGGAAAAATAAATAAAAAATATAAAAAAAAAACAGCAGCACGGAAATTCATCTAAAAAAATCAACAAAATTATGCTAAACATAAAAAGAAATATGACTTTGAGTGACAAAAATACATAGCAAGTTGAAATTCTTGTGGGAGAGAAAATAAACAGAAAATGAAAAATAATATTAGAGAAAACACGAAGAAGAAAACAAAAGTTACCAACAACAACAAACCCGGAAGACAACTTGACTTTTCTTCTAAGTCAACTTAGTTTGTTTTACTATTTCTATTTTTTATATTTTTCTAAAAAAAAAATACGTTTTAACGGAAAAGGAAGTCAGTGAACAAACAAACATACATTTATGAACTCTCACACATACTAACATATGTACATTTGCAAATACATTCACATGCATTTTAAAAAATTTTCATATGCTACAACTTCAACCAATTTTTTTTTTTTTTTTGTTTTTCACATATACATATATAGAAATATTAAAAAAGTATGTAAATATTTTTGCAAATATATGTAAGTATAAGTTTTTAAATGTATATAAGTATTTAAAGTTTATTGTAAGTGATGGTGATGATGTTTATGTTTATTGTACATTTTGATGTTTTATATTTTACATGTGAATAGCATATATAAATACATATGTTTGTGCTTTGAAGTGTATGTATACATTATTGCTTATTTTATATTTTTTTCCCAAAAACAAACTTTTTTTACATACTTCATTTATTACTAGAAAAGTTACAAAAAATGTTCCTACAAAGTTATGTTGTTTTCTCATTTTTTTTTCCTAATTTTCTACTTTAGTTACTTTGTTAGCTTTAAAGAAGTTCCAACAAACAACAACAATCACTTGCAAATCAGAAAAAGTTAATCTTTAACATTTATGCCAAAGCATGTTAACAATATTTGATGATGACTATTCCCGACAATGATGTGATGAAAATACTTAAATAAACTTTTTTTTTCAGTTCACAGAGATTTATTTTCTTTAATGTGCAGCACTTTTTAATAAGTAAAAAGACTTTGTAAACTTTTTATTTGGAAAAGGGGGTATAATTTTTTGATATTTAATTTTAGACTATATTTGTTTTTTTATATAAGTTTTAAATTTTCTATTTCTATAAGTTTTAACAATGCACATAAGGGCAGCTATAAGGAGACCTTTGGCAATAAATAAAAATTCAACAAGCGCGAATATTCGGCCCGGCCGAATCTATATACCCACCATCAACTTTTTCAAATTTTACGTTATATGGGAGGGGGCGGTAAAGTGGGCATTAAAGTGGGCGGACCACTCTCATTTTTTGTTTCCGAGTTTACATTGGTCCTTGAACTATTTGAACACAATTTCTTTGATTTTCACCTTATATAGGAGGTAAAGTGGGCGGACCACGCCTATTTTCGGTTTCCGAGTTTATATCGATCCCCGAACTATACGTAAAAAATTTCGTTGTCGTACATGCTTTTGTTGAAGAAATATCAGCAGAAAAGTATAAAACGGACACCCTGTGTTTCTAGTTTTTAGCCCATAACTTTTTTTGTTTATTAACCGATTTTGCCCATTTTCAATCCCAAACAAACCTTATATAACACAAATATTTGTGCCAAATTTTGTTCCCCTACGTTGTCCCGTTCGAGCCCTATCCTGCTTCAAACAGATGGACAGACGGACGGACAGACGGACGGACATAGCTAGATCGACTCAGAATCAAACCAGGACCCAGAAATTATATACTTTGTGGGGTCTTAGATGATTCCTTCGACATGTTACACACGGAATGACAAAATCAATATACCCCCCAACTTTTTGATGGTGGGTATAAAAATGCGTTTTATGATTAAATTTCTATGTAACTTTAAAAAGGACATTTTTCTGAACAATGTTCCTCCACAACATTTTCCGTCAACTCGAATATGTTGTCGTGACTGAAAGAAAAATTAAAATTAAATTAAGTGAAAGAAAAATTTATTAGTTTTAAATTAATAATTTTTTTATTTTCATATGGTACACATTAGAGTTTGAAAATATCATCTGATATTATAACAGAAATAAAGGTTTTTTACTACTTATGATGGCAAATTTTGTTAAGAATATGTGTAAAAAATGGTTGCATAACAATGCAGTTGCCAAGTGGTCAAATTAACAATTTATCAATATAGTATAATTACTATTATTTTTTTTTAAGTTTAACAATTTTTTAAAGCAAAAAAGCAACATAAATATCCAGAATTATCCATAGCATTTATTTACACCTTACACTAAGGGAAAAAATTCGATTCAAAATCAACAACGGTTGTGTTCACATTGGTAATTTACGGTAACAGCTTTTTAATACCTTTCGTTAACAAATTTAATAGAAAACATATGTAATTTAACAATTTGATACCGAAATGGTTTCAACTTGGTGCCAATTAGGTATCGATTTTCAATAAGAATTGAACACGCAGTGTTTAATTTAAACACATACGGTGTAGATTCACACGTATGCGATTGATATTTCTCTGGGTGTATAGATCACAATGTCCATTTATATATTCTAATTAAAATTTTTGCGAATTTCGATTTTAAACCATTTTGAAATGTTTGATGGGTCATTGAATGTTTTAGACCTGCAGCTCACAATTTTGAAAAACTTAATGAAATTTGGTGTGAATAGTTGTTTTGAAGCAAGAAAAATTATTACTAAATTTTTTATGAAAGGTCCATATTTTCACCTAGCTCCCATACAAATACAGCTGTGTGCAAAAACTTTGTAGTTTCTGTTGCCTAGACAAGGAATTCAAAAACAATTTGTTTATATGAAAATCTTAAACTGGGACAATAACACTGGTCAACAAAAAAAATTCTCCCCCATAGACGAATAGTTGGACTTGATGTATTTTGATGTGCTAAACACGAATCTGCTTTCAGTTTTTTCATCAGATCTGGATTTTTTTTTTATGGGCGTGTCTAATATTTCGCCCATAGTAAGGCCATTACAATAGTATATTTCCTCATAACTCAAGAACGGTATATACGATTAACATAAGTGGTACACCAAAAGATGCGGACTAAAAACATCTTCAAATTTCTCAATTAATTTTTTTATGTGCTCAATAGTTTCGGAGTTATTTTGAAATAAGTGTCCAAAAAAAAATCATTTTTAGGCAAAATTTTAGATTTTTTTTTTTTTTTTTTTTTGTTACTAAAATTTCTTTAAATAAATGAAAGCATCCAAAATGTTACAGTTTATCAACTTCATTTTAATGCTGGTAATGCTGTGAATAAAATAAGCCATGTATCTTCAAAATTGATGCATAAATCGTGATTTTATTCACAGTTAAATAAAAATACCCATGTTACATACAATTAAGTAGAAATTTTTTTTTTATTTTTTCTTGAAACAAAAATAGGTGGGCTAGGTGGATTTTGACGAGTTAAACAAGAATCTGCATTCACTTTTTTTCTATCGGGTACTGATTTTTTTTTTTTTTTTTTATTTGCATGTGACCTTATTCAGCGGTCACACTATAAAATTCGAGAATGGTTTGTCAAACTTAGGCTATAACTCAAGAACCCTTTACACGATTTTGATAAGTGACACCCAAAAAGATATATACGAAAATTGTCTTCAAGGTATGTCAACAATATTTTTCATTCGCTCAATAATTTCAGAGTTATGGATCAAAATTTTCACCACTTTTCAAAAAAATAAATTTTAAAATTTTCTGTACTAATTACCGAATAACTACTGAAATATTAACTGGACAAAAAATTATATAAATTCAGCTCAAAGACAATTTAGGTCGCTATATATAAAAGTTAAATTTATCTTTATTGGACAAGCTGTTCTCGAGATATACAAATGTGACTGCCTAAAGGCGGGGTCATAGTAGTCATGCCCATAAAAAAAAATCAATGCGTGATAGAAAAAAAGCTGATTCTTATTTAGCACATTGAATTCCATCTAATCCACCTATTTTTTATTTAAGACGAAAAAAAAAAAATTATTTATTTTATTTTTTTACCCACTAGTGTATTTCCACTTAGCTATAGGTATACATGGGTATCCAAACTTAACTGTGAATCCAATCAAGATTTGTGCATCAATTTTTATGATACGTGGCTTTATTTACTCGTAGTTTCTCCAGCTTTGAGATAAAGGTGATAAACTTAAATATCTTTGATGTTTTCACTTTTAAAAAAAGTTTTAGTAAAAAAAAGAATCTTGAATTTTGCATGAAAAAAATTTTTCCGACACTTTTTTTTGAAATATTTCCTAAACTATTGAGCGGATAAAAATTTGATAGTAGAGTGATTTAAAGCTAATTTTATTCCGCATATCGTGGTATATCATTTATATAAATCGTGCATACCGTTCTCAAGTAATAGTGAAATATACTCGAGTAATCGGCATATTTAGGGCACAATATTAGATACGATCATAAAAAAATCCCGACCTGATGGAAAAAAACTGAAAGATTCGAGTTTAGCATGCGGAATTCCATCTAGTCTACATGTTTTTTTTTTTTTTTTTTTTTTTTTTTTTTTTTTGAAGGAGCTGGAAAAAAATTTTTTTTGTCGACCAGTGTTAACTAAAGAAAAAACAAATAAAATCGGTCTGAAATACTAGGATATATATGAAAAAAACTGGACCAAGAACATGCAAAATTGAGGTACTTAAAAATTCAAATGAAAATAACTCAAAAACTATAAGAGGTAAATGGGTCTTATCACTGCCTACAATGATGTACAAAAATATTTGAAGTCGGACGAGAAACAAAAGTTGTGCAAGCGATTAAAAAAATTGGGTGGTCTGTTCGGTCTCCCTTCCAAACTTAACATTGTACACTCCTCTGCTACGCCTATACCTGTGTAATTTCATGCAAATCCAATCAGCCGATTAGAAGTTACAGATTTATTTCCGAAAATGTTCGATTCTGCCCCACTGTGCAGTGTTATTAAAAGAACAACAAAATATGTAAAATATCTTAGAAGCTAAATCATACATCATGTCTACCTTTTTACGTATTAAAGTATCTGAAATAAAATTAACGACAACTTAAAACTCCTAATGAAATTTAAAATGACAAATTTACAACCTTATTGCTAATACTATTAATTATATAAATATATTTGAACTAAGTAATCCTTAACATAAATTTAATCTAATATTAAATGTCCTTTAACTATTTTTTTCCTTACTACCATTAACTATCAACTTAAAAACAATAACTCAGAAGTATTTTTTTTTTTTTTTTTTCTCCTGTTACTCCAATATAATAAATCTTAAACCTTAAACCTCAACCAAAATTATTTTCCTTAATAATTTTTCAAATAAATTTATAGAAATTTTATCCCAATTTATCCTTTACCATCACTAATATTAATGTCTGATATCATTAAACTGGATGTTATCAATACAACTCTCTACAAAGAAAGCAAAAACGTAAACGTAAATGTTCAATCTGTTTTTGTAGGGTCTTTGTTGAGCTTCTTTTGGATTTTTTTATTTTATTTTTTAGTTTTTCAGTTTTTCTTAATATTTATAACTTTTACTCTAATAATACTTTATTTTCCATGGAATTTTATTTCCTTTTTTTCCTTATACTGATCTACTATATTCCCTTTTTGCTGCTACTAGTTATGTTGGGTAATAAAAAATATATCCGTTGTTTACTTGTAACAGCAAAAGCAACTCAACTCCATCAATAACAAACAATCCAGATGTTGTCAACATCAGCTATAGTTAGTGGGTAAAGAGAAATAAGTATGGGGTATGTGAGTAAAGTTTGTGGCACAACTTATATACATAGATGCTCATACAAAGTCGATAGTTTTTTTCTTTTATATTGAATTTATACAAAAATAACAAAAATAAAAAAAAAAGAAATACATATACACTGAATTTCATATATGTATGTATGTAAGTATGTATCAATAGAGAGTTCAATGTCACAATGTAGTTGTGAAACTATGGTATTTGGTTGATACAGTAGTAGTGATTTTTAACACACGTCAAATACTATACGCTGCACGGTAATAAATTGTAACAAAGTTGCAGAAAAAAAAGAAAATTTTTATACTTTTTTGGTTTTTTTAATATAAAGTTTTCCAATATTTCATATGCCCTTACAGTGTGTGGGAAGGCAAACTATAATAAAGTTATAGAAAATATTTGATAATTTTTAAAAGGAGAGAGGAAAAAATAAACATTAAAGTGTTTTTTTTTAATAATTTTTATCAAGGGACACATGAATGATACTCTCTGTTGAATTGAAGTTTTTAATAAAAATTTTTCTCTTGTGTTAGAATGATATTTATTAAATTATGTTTTATGTTTTTATAAAAGAATATCTTCTAAAATCACTCAAGTGATTTAAACGTCTCTAGTGGTCATACAATTTATATATTACTATAAAATTAATTTAGAAAACACGAAAAATTTGTAGATGTCTTGTATTAAAACTTTCTTTTAAATTCTTGCTTTAAAGACAATTTAAATTAATAGAAAAAAAAAAAAGTATTTTGTTTAAGTACCTACCCAGCAAAAACTTGGTAATGACATGTAGTTACGGGTGTAGTTACTTTGTAATGACAACAACATACTGTCTGCATTACATAGAAGTGTTTTGTAACTAATTAATTGTTTAAAATCCGAATGTAAATAATTATTTATGATCAGATTTTTTAAAATATTAATTTTTATTGATTTTATTGATAGTGAGATTGAAAAATTCTTAACACACATTTTGCCTCATAACTTTTTTCGGAATCAATATTACAAATTTTTTTTTTTGATCTAGTTATCATGGAAAAATACTTCAGTTATTATTTTTAATAACAACCATGTTAATTTGTCCTTATTTTCATCAAAATAAGTGACGAAAAATATTTACGTCCTACAAGTTATTAAAAATTTCAAAAAATCCAAATAGGTCTTACAAATAATTCTCCACAGAATTAAATATCGTCCGTAAAACCGTTTCTAATGTTATTAAACAGTATCAGGAGAATTTGACTATTAATGTGAAACCTAGTTCGTTAAGAAAAAAGGACCACATGATATTGGGAAGGCCAGAAAATTGAAGGCATATTGAAAGGAACTCCAAACACATCTGGTAGAAAATCAGCTCAGTTTTCTCAGTGCTTCGACTATTTGGTGCGAAAATTTAAAGTTAATGGAAAGCTGATAACATATAAAGTTCACAAAATTTCAAACTGGAATTCTGCAAAAAAAATTACAAGCCAAAAATAGGACTCGGCTGTATAATTGACGAAGAATTGACGAAGCTGTATAATTGACAAAGAAACGTAGGTGCTGGCAGAATCTTCTCAGCATGTGTCTCGAAAATTTTTATCGGTAATGCTCGAAGGAATGTAGAGATAAGTTTAAGATCCAAAAGCAGCAAAAATTTCTTACAAAATTCATGACATATGACAACCTTTTTGCAGTTGCGGCAAAACAGGAAAGTCATTTGATACATTCGGATCTATAAATACCAAATTATGCATAAAGGAATATTTGCAAAAAAGACTTCTTCTTTTCTTAAGAAAGCACAACGTGTCCACATATTTTTGGACCCATTTGGTATCATGTCACTACGGTAAGAAAGCTCTGGAGTGGTACCAAATCAATAACATAGTTTTAGTACCAAGAGAGGTAAATTTTCAAAATTGTCCATAGCTTAGACCAGTGGAGAGATATTGAGCTCTTGTGGAAAGTGAATTCAAGAGCACAAAAAGGTGTCCCAAAATACCGAAGATTTTAACAGAAGATGTGCACACTGTTCCAAAAAAGTGACTGAAGCAACTATCAAATCTCCAAAGAAAGGGTTTTCAGAAATAGTCCACAATTTTATAATTAGTGGTTAGAACCATAAAAATTATATATTTCTGTGATCTGTGCTAAATTATCAAATGATTAAAAAAATAATGAAAACTCTAAGATGATCAACCGTTTCCAAGTTATTGAATAGCAGTTACCAGTTCATATATTTGAAGAAGGTATACATAAATGAAAGGCAAAATTTGCGTATGAATTAATTTGTTATCTAAAATAGTTTATTTTTATTACATTTATTTTAATTACATTTTTAGTTATTAAGTTTTTTAAATTAAAATTTAAAAAATCTTTTTACAACAGCGAAAAAACTATTTTATATCCTGACATTTAATTACTTATTTATAACCTTAAATGTAACTAGTTCCTATTGTTATTACTAATCATGACTTCAGTAATGCTTTAAAATGAAATGCCTATTTAACAGTTTGAAAGTAATTAGTTATTGTAATGACATCTAAGTAATGTATAGGGTAAGTAGTTGCCTCTAATGTCATCACCATGTTAAAATAATGAGTTATTCAATTAATGTGTAAGTAGTTGAAAGCCATTATATTAACTTCTTTACTCATTACATGGCAACCAAGGTTTTTGCTGGGTAAGTATAAAATGTAAAATATCCCAGCAAAAAACGATAAATTTCTTCCAAAAAAAGAGCATTCTCACAACTTTAAAGTGGAACAATGTGCATATTTTAAAATTTTTTGGATGTTCTTAATAATTACTTACCAAAAAAGTGAAAATAAATGAAAAATTATTATTAGCGGGAAAAAATAATTTCTAACAAAATTTTAATTTTTTTATTATTATTTAATAGAGAAAAAGCAGATTTTTCTTAAAAGTTGTACAAACATATTATTAAGAGAAAAGCTTCAAAAGCAATTAACAAGAAGTATAAAAGAATAACATCCTGCCAATGACAACCATGGGTTAAAAAAAATAACTTCTGCAGCCCTTTTTCACCACTAAGTACTTCCTTCCAATGACAACACAATTTAATTTTTTTTTTTTTTTTTTTGCTGAGATATAATACAATTAAACAATCCACAGTGCACAGAGGGCCAGAGAGATTTTTGGCCAAAACCCTTTATCGATATCGGATATGGCAAAAAAAAATCATATTTCAAGGTTATTGGACTTGCTGATTCCAAAAATTAAATAAAAAAATAAAAAATTCAAAATAGCGGAACCAAAATTTTGCTGCCAAAATTTTTAAAAAATTTTCTGATCCAGCTAAAGTTTTAAATATGTTAGTATCAACGCATTGTTTTGTATTTGTATATCCGCCACGGCGGCTTGTCTTCTCGGAGAAATCCCCTCCTTGATGTATAGTTTATCCGTGGTAGAGTAAATCCTGTCTTTCTACTTCTCTAAACGTGACTTGCTTTTTTAGAATTAGTGTTAAGTTAGACAGGATACAAAGGTCTAGCAGTACCTTGAATTTCTTGGGTTTAGAAACTGTAGAGCGCAAGCTTGAAGGTCTAACCTAGGACTTGAAAGTAGGTGCTACGGGAACCGGCTGCCCCAAGGATCAACAACCATTTGCAGTGGTTTTTGGTTCTTGGCCGGTTGTTGGTGAGGCCCTGATAGGGGGGCACGTAGTGGCTTATGGTTTCAATCGTGATGTCTGTTATTTCTGCGTAACAGTAACACAGTCACAAGTGTGACAGGAGTTCTAGATGCTCCACACTTAAGCAAAGTGGAATAATGCGACCAAGAAAATCGAATTATTTAGTTGCTACCTGTATGTGTAACAGCATATAGGGGCGTTGGTTGGCGCATTATACTTCACCCGGTGCTAAGACCACCGTGGGGTTAGGCCGACATGGCAGGTACCCACGTAAATCTGTAGCGCGGTTGTATTTGTATATTTTATTTTACATTTAGTAATAGTGTTGTTCTACAATTATCCATGGGTCTAATGTAAGTCCCCTTTCCGAATTTTCAGGCTCATACACAAGGGTGTAGGGCGTCATATAGTCGGTCTTGACCGACTATATTTTCCTTCTCGTTTTTTAATTTTTTTAAAAGAAATCTTAACTCAAATTCGTGTAAAGTAAATCCGGAGGTGCTTGGGCAATGTTTACCCCACAAGACGTAACCAAACTTTGTAAATTTTAAAATTTTTTTATTTCTGCTAAATTCTCAAACCACAGATCTAGAATCAACTTATATTAATTAAATACCTCCATATGTAAGGTAAACACCCAAAAAGTATTTTTTAACGTACGCCTCTAATGACGACAGAGTGACAATTTCAATGAAAGAAGTAAATTTTTGAAAGATGTTGTCCTAGATTAAGATATTGGGCATTATGGTACAAAATAAATGGAAAGTTTTCTAATTTCATAATTTTAAATCAAGTTTATCTATATTAAATTTTATTTCTATTTAAATATTGACGTTATTTTTCAAAAAAGTGGTTCAAATCTTAATATTCCGTTTTCGGATAATGGTCACAAGTTACAGAATTATTTCCAAAAAAAAGTATTTTGAGACCACTATGCGGTGGCTCTATAGTGGGCCGAAGTTTACCACCTCGAGTGAATTCTCCTAAGTAATTCAAAGAAAAACGATAAATATATAGTCGGTCAAGCCCGATCATTTAATACCTTACACCAATGCGTTTGTGCACTAGAAAGATTTCCCAAAATTTTCAGAAATGGATCTAATATCAGATCTATGGCAATTTATGGACCGATCCTTATGAAATTAGTTAATATGATTTCTGCTTATATTAAACTTATTTGTGTCAAATATTACCACATACTATCATTTGTGTGCGATTTTTGCGAGTTAAATTGATATTCAAAAGTGAGCTGTAGCTAATTGTGGACCGATCTTCCTGAAATTTTTCACTACAATTTATCTTTATATATAACTTATTCGTACCGAATTTTATTGAAATATGACATAAATAATGCAGTTGTTAGCGTTGGAATCCTCATTCGGGTTTTTATATGTATGGAGCGAGGTAAAATAATGGACCGATCATGACAAATTTCAGTAGCGTTCGTTTTCATGTCAAAATAAACATATGCACAAATTGTACGGGTTGCAATTGAACAAATGATTTGATAAAATTTGTGCACAAATTTTATATAGACAGATAACTAGCCAGCCAATCAGACGGACGGACGGACTTCGTTAAATCAACTTAGAAAGTGATTTTGAGTCGATTGTTATACTTTAGTGTTGGGATATTTTTTCTGTGCAATTACAAACATCAGCACAAACGCATAACACGCATAACGTGCGTACTGTGCTAAATTATATCATATGATTTAAAGATATTTGACTTCAAAAACTTAAGTTTTATTCTTAAGTTTTATACTTAAGTTTTCATTAGTGGCTTTGACCATAACTTTTGAAATAAAATTCTGATTTTTTCTAAATATTATTATTAACAATTTTTCTTAGCTATCTCAATTCGATAACAAGAAAAAATTTTCAAAATCTAATTTTGAAAACAGGTTTCAAAAATTTAAATTTTTTGTCAAAAAATGTATCTTTATATATTTATTATTATTATATATTTTTATACCCTACACCACCATAGGAGGGGAGGGTATTATGCGTTTGTGCTGATGTTTGTAATACCCAAAAATATTGGTCTAAGACCCACCTTAATTTATACCAATCGGCTTAGAATCACTTTTTGAGTCGATTTAACGACGTCCGTCTGTCCGTCTGTCCGTCCATGTAAACCTTGTAATCAAACTACAGGTCGCAATTTTGAACCAAAATTAATGAAATTTGGTACAAAGGTTTCTTATAGCCCAGGGACAAAGCCTATTGAAATTGGTTATGATCGGTCCATTATTTCACCTAGCCCCCATACGAATGTCCACCCGGAAAAGGGTTTAACGATCATAAATCCCTTAAATATAAGTAAATATAAGTCTAAATAAGTGTGCCGATTTTTAAAAAGATCGGTCCATAATAAACCATAGCGCCCATATAAACCCCTTTCAGAAAATCACTTCAACGGGTATAAATCCCATTAAAATGTTAGTATCAAGTTAGTATTCGACACAAATAAGTTTTATATGAACATAAATAATAGTGCCAAATTTTACAAAGATCGGTCCATAATTTACCATAGCTTCCATATAAGGCCCTCTTTTGGGATTCACCCAAAGTTGAATAAATTCACATAAATGTCAGCATCAACGTAATATTCTATATTTGTATGTTTTATTTTACACTTATGAGTATCGGTCCACATTTGACTCCAAGGCTAATAAAAGACCCCTCCCCGAATTATAATGTAAACAATGGTGTAGGGTATCATATGGTCTGGCTTGACCGACTATATCTTTTTCTCTCGTTTTTTTTTTTTTTTTTTTTCTTTGTAATCTTTGTAAACGCCAAAGTAAAAAAAACTATAAAAAACGGACAAATGCAATGTTTTAAATTAAAATAACACCGACATGAAAAATCACCTAAAATATAAAAAGCTGACAAATCGGAAAACAAATCCATAACGTAAAAAAATCGAAAATAAAAACACTAAAACAAAAAAAGATAAAAAAAATCCCAAACACGAAAATGTCTTCAACAATAAAAAAAAAAAAAAGCTAAGATGGAAATTAAAATAAATTAAAACGAGAGAAAAAGATATAGTCGGTCAAGCCTGACCATATGATACCCTACACCATTGTGTACGGTATAATTCGGGGCGGTGTGCTTTATTAGACTTGGACTCAAATGTGGACCGATACTCATAAATGTAAAATAAAACATACGAATTCAGAATATTACGTTGATGCTGACATTTACATGAATTTATTCACTTTTGGGTGATTCCCGAAATGGGGCCTTATATGGGAGCTATGGTAAATTATGGACCAATCTTTATAAAATTTGGCACTTCATTTATGTTCATATAAAACTTATTTATGTCGAATATTAACTTGATACTAACATTTTAATGGGATTTATGCCCGTTAAGTGATTTTCTGAAAAGGGGTTTATATGGGAACTATGGGTAATTATAGACCGATCTTTTTAAAAATCGCCACACTTATTTGAACTTATATGAAAATTATATGTGCTAAATTTCATTAAAATATTGCAATATTTAAGGGATATATGATCGTTAAACCCTTTTCCGGGAGGACATTTGTATGGGGGCTAGGTGAAATAATGGACCGATCATAACCAATTTCAATAGGCTTCGTCCCTGGACCAAAGAAAACCTGTGTACCAAATTTCATACATTTTGGTTCAAAATTGCGACCTGTAGTTTGATTACAAGGTTTACATGGACGGACAGACGGTCAGACGGACAGATAGACGGACGGACGGACGGACATCGTTAAATCGACTCAGAACGTGATTCTGAGCCGATTGGTATAAATTAAGGTGGGTCTTAGATAGGGTGATCGATTATTCGACTTTTTGGAGAAACCGGTTTTCGAATAGTTCGAATAGTTAGTATTTTGAAAAAACCGGTTGCACTTTTTAAAATTTAGAAAAAACCGGTTAATCGGTTTTTTTTTTCAGAAATTAATATTTCTATCAAAAGACTACATTTCTTAAAGAAAAATCAATAAATCTTATAATGTTCAAGTTAAAATTTATTAAACATAATAATTTTTGGAAATAACTATTAACCCAAAATAACCTAAACCATTCGGGGAGGGGTCTTTTTGGAATTGTAGACCAATACTATGGTCAATTATGGACCGATCTTCACGAAATTCAGCACACAGATTTAAACTTATATGGAACTTACATGTGCAAAAATTCTTGCTACATTTAAGGGATTTATGATCGTTAAACCCCTTTTCCGGGAGGTTATTTGTACAGGAGTTAGGTGAAATAATGAACCGATCATAACCAATTCAACACGCTTCGTCCTTGGACTATAAGAAACCTGTGTGCCAAATTTAATTAATTTATGTTCAAAATTGCGACCTGTATTAAGGTGGGTCTTAGACCAATATTTTTGGGTGTTACAAACATCAGCACAAACGCATAATACCTATCGCTACCTATGGTGGTGTAGGGTATAAAAAATATAAGAAAATAATCATCAAAAATGTTATTAACCTTTACTTAGCATAAACAGAAACCATGGATTAATATGTAAAAAGTCAGAATCAATTTTATTGAAACGATTCTGCCGGTGAAACTTTTTTAAACAAAATCTTTTAAAAATTAAGAAAATATTGAATGAAAAAAAAAAGACTAAAACATTTAAATTTAACCTTAAACAATATTTTTAAAACATTAGAAATAATACTTTATGAATATTTAAAAAAATATTCATAAATTTATATTCAAATATCAGTATTTAGTGCATGTTTTGTGAAATAAAAAGCTATTTTTAAAACCGGTTTTTTGAGTTTAAAAAAACCGGTCTATTCGACATTCGAAAAATGAACATTTTCAAAAAACCGAAGGCACATTGACTGAAAAAACCGGTTTAAAAACCGTTTGGAAAACCGTGTCGATCACCCTAGTCTTAGACCAATATTTTTGGGTGTTACAAACATCAGCACAAACGCATAATACCCTCCCCACCTAAGGTGGTGTAGGGTATAAATATGGAAAAAAGCTTGAACGAAAAAAATCTTTAAAATGGAAAAACTGAAAAAAAAAATAATAATATTTATTCAAAAATAGTCAAAGAAAGTAAAATACCGAAATGAAAAAAATATATATAACATACTTTAAACAAATTTCAAATTTCCGTGGCAGAACCAATTTTTGTCTAACTTTCCAGTACTATATAGAAAATGTCTTTGATTTATTGTAGTTTTCTATATGCTTTTCTATTTTTTCACAATCGATAAGGTTTTTTTTTTATTGCTCTGAAAGACATATTAATCAATTTCTAGTCTAGCAACAGTTTCTAGTGTAACAAACAAAGTCAGCAAAAATTCCAATGAATTGATGGTGAAATAAAAACTATTAAAAATTATGGCAATTTTTTTTTTTTTTTCTCCGTAACGTATTTGTTGACGTTGTTACTCTACACGTCTGAACGGTAGTCCTTAGAGGCCTAACTGTTAGTAATAAAAAGTATCAAATATTTTTTGTTTTATTTATTGTTTAAGTATTTTTAAAATTCATTTTTTTAAAAGCACAATTTACTTATATACATAAATATGAATACTGATAATTTTTTTTTTTAAAGTAGATATAAAACTGGGAATATTTTTTTTTTTTTTTCATTTTTATTGCCATCATATAAATTGAAATGAATTATTTTTGGTTGGCCAAATAATAATCGAAATTTTTTATTTACTTTATGTTTTATTAATAAAGTTTTACCTTTACTTTTCTTTTTTTTAGAATTTACTGTAAATGTATTCTTAACATATTCATTAACAAGTCCTTTGGCATTTTTTTTTAGTAATAGATTTGAAAATTAATACTGAAACCGTAAAAATGAGCTATAAAATGTTTCATAAAATATTTAAAGTTTTTATACACGTTGAATGTCATAATGTTGGCAAAAATAGAAGACTACAAAATACTCATAATACAGGCTTTTTCAATGAAATTCTTATGTATTTATGTATGTGCAATCTATATATACTTACTGGTGTATTTTATGTTGAAATATGTAAAAAATATTTTGTTCGATTTATTTACACACTAGTTGAAAGGCATTCATAAATGAAAAGCTTTACCACGAGAGAAATTTATTGGTTTTTTTCAATAAAGAAAATTTTATTAAAATTTTAAAATATTAGAATATTGTATAGTTGTCGACAGTAAATTACGTTATAACTATAGACGTATATATATATATATATATATATATATATATATATATATATATATATATATATATAAGAGGGAACTTTGTGGTACTTTTTCGTTCTTCTAATGGTACTTTTAGAATTGTCAATGATATTGAACATAAAATCATGAAACTAAAGATATATGGTCCTATGTGGGTAAGAGTTCAAGGATGGGCTTTTTGGTACTTTTTTCTTCTTCTAATGTCACTTTTTGAATTTTCTATAATATTTAATATTAAATCATGAAACTAAAGATATATGGTCCGAAGTGAATGAAAATTCATAAGAGGGTACTTTGTGTTACTTTTCGTTATTATATTACTCTTTGAATTTTTTTTGCAATAATAATTAACTTTCAAACGTAATTTGGTAGTTTTTGAACCTTCGAACATTCAAGGTCTAAGAAAGTGGTAACTATTATTGCTCTTAATGCTGACAGAAAACCAATATTATTACTGTTCCCTCGGGAGATATGAATCATAGATGAATTTTACGGGTTTCTTCACTTTTGGTATTTCATTTTGTTTTTTTTTTTTTTTTTCTAAATAAAAAGTCTACCAATTTGTTATCTGTTCTATGTAGGACTACTGGAAGTTCGAACACAATGGGGTAGTAAAGCGCACTGTATTGATGCTCTTAGAAATATTATTCAAAAATTTATAGGTTTAAAATTATAACACTATTTGAATTTATAATATAATATAGTTTTATTAAAAACAAAATCTACGCTAACGAAGTAGCGGGTATACTGCAAGTAATTTTATATTTCTCTAAAAGGTATCTTTACAAAGATTATTTTAAAATAGAAAACAAGACAATCAACCCAATAAACTAATAATATTATATTTAATATATTAAAATAACTTACAGTCTACACAGAAAAAAGTAAAAATGGACTTCAATTACGAAATTTGTAATATTAATTAATTTTTAATTGATTTTGCTCCAATCATCAAAATGATAATATTAATAACTAGAATAATTGATATTATTATTACTTCTTTTCCTTAAATAGATGCAATGAGCTGAAAATTTTTGAAAATTTACTTAAATTTATTTTATTTCTGTACTTTTATAAACAAATATTTAATTTTTCTTTATATTTTATTAACATCTGTCAATTTATTAAAAAACAAAACTGAAAACCAATTGGAAAATTAATTATATTAATAAATTATATAATTAAATTCCAATATAAAGTTAATTTATAATTTTATTAAAAAATTATTTGAAATATTTTTTACTGTGTAGGTACACACCCTTCCGTATATGACCTATTTTATATGTCTATATTTTCTAAAAACCCAAAGCATGAATCTACAAACAGAATGCAGTTAAGAAATCTATAACATGTTTTTACTTAATAGTTTTCAATCAAAATCTCTGGAACATAGGGAAAATGTTGAGTCAAAATTTTTTCAGACCATGATCAGAAAAACGGCATATTAAATTGTAAGCTCTTTTTGGAAAATAATGTTCATATTTAAATTGAAATAAAAATTTAAAGAACAAAGATATTCTACTGAAATTTTGACATAATATAGATAAACTTGTCTTACAATTAAAGAATAATAAAAACTCCCACTTTTTTGTAACGAAATGCCCAAAATCTCAATCCAGGGAAAACATCCTTAAAAAATTTACTTCTTTCATTGAAATCGTCGCTCTGTCATTATAAGAGGTGTCCGTTAGAAAATACTTTTTGGGTGTTTACCTTACATATGGAGGTATTTAATTAAAATAATTTTATGTTGATCCCAGCTTTGCAATTTAAGAACAAAAAAATATGTTAAATATTTTTAAAAAATGATCAAAATTTAGAAAAAAAATTAGGATCAATATTAAGCCTGCCAAGCAAAAAAAAAAAAAACGATGTTAAAAATGAGAGTCAAATTTATTTCCATCCGAATATCTCTTAAACTAAAAGAGATAACCCACATACATATGTAAGCGTTTCTTTTTAGAGATTCACAAGTACTATCTATATATAACATTTCTTTTCTGTCATATCATAAGTTAATTTCTGTCGATTTAAAAAAAAAATCATGAGATGACCAACTTTGGAGGGCCATCCGCTACCCTCCTGACCCGGAGATAGTACCTTCATCTTGCAATATTTAAAGATGAACGGAAAAAGGGACTGACATAATAGTCATTCAGACAAAAAGAATAAACTAATAATATTATATTTAATATATTAAAATAATTTCCATGATACTATGAATCAAAATTTACTTTCTTAATCACAATAATACATTTTACTGCATTAAATATATTCTTGTCTTAAAATGTATTTTCCAATCTTTTTTAACATTTTCCAATATAAATAAAAACGTTAACTACTTTGCACGAATTTAAAGCAAAAAAAAAAAAAACTATATTTTTAAAAGTGAAAAAATAAAAACAAGAAAAACTTTTTATTATTATTACTAAATAACATGTTATTTCAACAATTTCTTAATTTTTTTTTCTTCATTGTATGTGATTTTTCAGTTATAAAAATGACGATAAAATGGCGACAAAAATACAAAAACAGAAAAGATATGCAGCAGCGACAACAACAAAACCACCAACAACAACAGCAAAGGCAACAACAATGTCAAATGGAGCCAAACGTGGATGCAATATCAACGATATCAACCATACCAACAACTACAACTGCAACTACAACAAAAGCAATAAGCCACAATAACTATCAAAATAACAATATAAAACAGAGCAGCTGCAACCAAAATAACAAAAAGAAGAAGAATTTTCAAGACGATGTGGCAAACATGAACAATTTAACTAATGGTTTTAGAGTGCAACAACAAGATTTGCAACAAAAACAAGAACAACAACAACCAATGTACTTTAGCAATTGTTTTGTAAAAACAACTCCAACTACTACTTCCATCAAAACTACAACATCTACAACTACAACTACTGAAACATATGATGATTCAAGTTGTAGTAAAAAAACAATAGAATACAAACAACAAACAGGAGAAGGAGAAGAATTTATAGCAGCAAGAGGAGACCAACAACAACAACAACAACAGCAGCAACTTCAGGAAAACCAAAAGCTGCAACAAGATTTAACATTGAGACAATGCGCACCATCAATGGATGTGATAGAAAATGCAATAACAATAAAATGGCGCCATACACAACAAAAACAACAAAAGCAATACATATACAACAACAATAGTAGTAACAGCAACATTGTCGAAAACAATTGTTTGCATAAACCAACAACAACAACATGGTGTACCACTAGTCCTACAATAACAACGACCATTGACACTTTATTAACTCCCTGGTATACTGCTACTGAAAATTCACTACAAACCAAACAAACAAAAACAACTACAACAATAAAGGATTGTGATATTCAACGAAAATCGAGAGTTATCGTTGATTCTTTACATATGAAATCAACACTTGCCACAAACATTGCCACAACAATAATGACATACCACAAACTGCCAACATTTTTTATATTATTCATTTGTTTGTTTGCCACAACAGTAGCGGCATCATCAGCATCATCATCGTCGTCGTCATTACTTACAAACTCCTCAATACAGCCACAAGAATCACCTGTAGTTGCTGCTGTCTCATCATCATCATCGTCGTCGTCGTCGTCATCATCATCCTCCTCATCATCGTTAACGCCTGACCTCACTGCCAAATCATTACCCATGTTGGCCTCTACCATTCCACAGTGTTCCCTTTCCGAATACAGTTGTACAAATGGTCGCTGTGTGCCTCTAAGTAAATATTGTAATAATATCAATGACTGTGGCGACGGCAGTGATGAACCACGATTTTGTACACGTAAGTTTTTTTTTTTTAATTTTTTATTTCCAGTTTTAACACAAATTCCAAAACCATTATGAATGTATGACATACATGGTCATATGTACATATATATAAATGAGTATGTATGTATGCATGTATGTATGCATATCCTGTTGAGTTTTATTTCGCGACAATGATTTCGTACAACACGCACAATTCATACTGAAAGTCAAATGAATAAAAATAGAAAAAAAAAATGTTGCCTAGTAGTATTAAAAACAAGATCTAAAGCGCTATATTCGGCTGTGCCGAATCTAATATACCCTTCAAACATGATGAGATGTTATATATTCAAACGAAATATATTTTAGTAAGTTTTTAGTATTTAATAAACATTTTTAGTATTTACTTATATAATGAATGAAAATATAAATTAATCAAAAATACATAAATATATATGTACAGTAAAGTGCCTCACGAAAAAAATTGCAAATGTATCCCTCTAGAAATGAAAATTAGTACCCCAGTCAAATAATTATATGTGCATACCTATAAAGTAATTTATTTTCTTCAAAAATAGGATTTTCAAATTCAAATCTTTTTTGTCTATTTGAGCTTTATCCAACTCAATTTTGCAACCTAAATTTTAAAGATCAACATTTTCAACCAATTTTGCTGTATTCTTTTTTAATTAAGTAGTCAAAAAATTTAACTTTGGAATAAATGAAATTTGAAGTCGATTTCTTTATTGAGTCCAACAATAAACGATTTTGAATTAATTTGCAAAAATAAAAAAACAGACGGACAACAGGACAAACACAAAAAAATAGTGAAATTTTGAAAATAATTGTTTACTTATCGATTAATATGAAATAAAAATGTTTAACGTTAACCTTTCCTTGGAATAAGTCCCTTTTTCTCCAATGTGAGCCGCATGCAGTTTCAAAAACTCTAATGTGTTCCAATGAGTTTGACAATGCTTTGTCTGTTGAAATCAGTTTTTAGAAAGCCCCAGTTATCGGATATATGGGCAAATATCTTTTTATACCCTACACCACCAAAGGTGGTTGGGGTATTATGTGTTTGTGCAGAAGTTGTAACGCAGAGAAAAAATCTTCCGACCCCCACCTTAAAGTATACCGTTCGACTTAGAATCACTTTCTGAGTCGATTTAACGATATCCGTCCGTCTGGTCGGCTGGCTGGCTGTCCATGTAAAGCTTGTGCGCAAAGTACAGGTCGCAATTTTGAAGATCATTTGATGAAATTTGGTACATATGCTTTTTTCAACACAAGGACGAAGCCTATTGAATTTAGTTATGATCGGCCCATTATTTCACCTAGCCCCCATACAAATGTCCTCCCGGAATAGAGTTTTAACACTTACAGATGCCTTAAAAATAGGAATATTTTAATGAAATTTAGTACAAATATGTTTTATATCAGCAAAAATCCGTCTGCCAAATTTCATGAAGATCGGTCCATAACTAACCATAGCTCCCATACAAATTCCTCTCCCGAAAATCACTAACGTGCATAAATCCCATACAAATGTTAGTATTATGTTAATATTTAACACAAGTAAGTTGTACATATGTGTAAAAATAAAATTATGTGGATCGAAATGGTGTAGGGTATCATATAGTCGGGCTTGACCGACTATATCTTCTTCTCTCGTTACGTTTGCCTTTATGAAACCGACATTCAACCTCAAATATTTTTTTTAAATTCTGACTTTTTTAAACAACTTCTGATGGAATTATGTTAACAACACTTGGTTGTGTAACACAAAAAAAATTCAAGACCTGAAACGGTTCCATGTGGTGCCGGCAAGCACCCAAAGTCAAAAATTCCCCAAAAAAATGTTTGAAACTAACAAGTTTTTTTTATTTCTTTTTCTTGCTGTAGTTGCAAATTTTAGCATAAATTTCCAATTCTTCTAACGTAGACTATAAACACTTGTAGAAAAGGACCAGCATGGATTTAATTAGCGTGCAATTAACCAGTGTCAAATTGTGTTGTGCAAAAGTCGTGAAACCAAATTTTAAAAAATGTTAAAATTTTGCAGTTTTTCCACTGGGGATTTTACGCCGTTTCGGATATTTCAAAATTCAAAACAGAGCCTAATAGCTCTTGAAATTATGCATCATTTGACATATATCTCGTTAATGTGCCCTCAATAGAAATGCTGTAGAAGGTACCCAAACTTGGAAAGAAAAAACGTGAATGGCTCCAAGAGGTGACTTTTTCGCGAGGCCCACTCGCAGTGTTATTTCAGTGAAGCTAGAGTATAGCGTTATCAAAGAAGGTTTCCAAATGACATTTAAAAATCATTGTTTCGTTTTAAAATATTAATTTGCTAAACATATATACCAATTTTAAAGAATTCAGCAATTTTGCATATTTTGTTATAGCGGATGCTGGCGTTATACATCAATTTTAAACTGAAATAAGTTCCTGTGTAAAGTTTTACTTATGCAGAAAATATAATTTCACTAAAAATATTCATCAACGGTTTTCATGGGCTAAGATCGCGATGTTTTTAGTTTAACATTAATCGTTGAGGCACACCCAAGGAGCTAATAAAAATTGGCGATGATATATGCCAATCTGTAGCTGGTTTAATACCCTATATCGAAGTCAATATGTCTTTCGTAAAAAAGAACGATTTTTCATTTAATGCTACTTTAGAAATTTGACTAAGTGCAATTAAAAAATGTGTATAAATGACATTGTCTTATGACTTATTTAAAAAAAATTACGAATTTTGCAATAAATGGATGAATATGAACAACACTACATCACTAAAAACTGAATTTTGCAAATTTTATAAGAAGGTTTAATAATTATTAAATCGCTAATATATCCACGCATACTTAACATATCGCGATATTTTTAATTTGTATTTAAGATACAGCATTGTAGAGTACATAAATGCAATAATTTTTGATTTAGGTCTATAAAAAGAAATTTTGGATATTTTTTTAAAAATGTTTATCTTAAACAGCCATAACATTGATGCGGTTCGGTAAAAGTCATTCACGCGAACTGATCTGTGTTCCACTAGAGAAAAGAAATATTGGTACTAAATATCGTTGATGTGCCATTTAAAAATTTTCGATATTTTTTTCAACATCAGAAGTAAACGAGTTTGAAGAATTTCCCATATATATTTTACACATCAAATTGTAGGGAATATTTCTTAGAAGAATGCTAATAAAAATGAGCAAAATTGGTTAGTAAATAACCGAGATATCGCCAAAAAAAAAAAACCAAAGACACCTCCAAAAATCGTATTTTTTTTTTTGGCTTTTCTAGGCTCCTATATAAGCTAGCGGCTTCGTTTTTTCACGAAATATATTTTTTTTTTTTTTTGCTGAATAAATGAAAAAATCGATCCATTAATGTCCGAGATATCGGCCAAAACCTGTTTTTAGACTTTTTAAAGTTCTTATATAAGCTACGGATTTCGTTCTTGAACAGATTTATCATAAATATTTTTCAATATTCATGTTTTTTTTGTATAAGTTTAGCGATTTAGCAACAGAGTATTATAGTGATTAACAGTGTTGTTTTACTCGACTTTTTCATTGTTCGAATAATCAAATAACTCGAAAATGCAGTTTTTAAATTACTCGAATAATCGAGTAAATCTTTTATGTTACTCGAGTTATTCGATTTATTTATACCTTAAAATTTTACTAGATTTTTCAATGCTTATCAAAAAAGCATATAAAAATATAGTTTAAAATAAGAAATAATCTTTCCAAAATAATATTTAATTAAAATTTGCGTAAATATTTATGAATATTTGTCTCTTTTGCTTTGATAATGCCGTTGTTTCTCTGTATTTAATATATTCATTGATAGTTAAATAAATAGATCCAACAAATTTGGTCTATCAATTTGAACCAAATTTGATATTAAGGGTAGACCGAAGTGCTTTTTGTAACTTTTGTGATGCTATAAAATGACTAGTTTTTACTCTCAAAATAATGATACCCATTTAAAGGTGATAAAAATTCATAAAAACTAAAATTAATGATGAGTTTTTATACACTTTGTAATAATTTGCGATTTTGACTCATAACCTCACTTCTTAATTTGGGCACATACTAACCTATGTACAATACAGAGGATTTCAGTTATATTCAAAATGTTTGTACAATATTTTTAAGTATGGGAGATCTACTAAACCCAAATTTATTTTGAGTATAAGATTTTAGAATGTTTTATAATTCATTGTTCAATTATGTTAAATTTTTAGAAGCATTAAGATGATCATCTAAAATTATACAAATGTATACAGTTTTTAAGATAATTTACTCTTATTTGTATTATAGTAATCTCGTGATTATGCTTTAGTTCAATTTTGTGGAAAAATGTTTCGCAACTTTTAATTTTCTACCAGTGTAAAAATATAATAAATTCTATAAACTTGTATAATAAATTAGTCAAATATTACTTTTTTTTTACTTTTCTCCATTTAATGGACAAATTTATTGCAAATTTAAGATAAATAATTCTTTCTCCCAAATATATGCCTAGGAATTATAATTGGCTCTATTTTTAATTAAACCACAATTTCTACCAAAATGTAAAATATTTCATTTCTCCTTTCTTCCTATTTTTATTATAATTTAATAAAAACGACTCAGTGTAATATAATTATTAGTATCTGAGTTATTGCATTTTGAAAACGACAAAAAGCACTATGGACCAACCTTTATTTTAGACAAAGAAGTTTAGCGATTCTTAACATAAAGAACAAGTTTACATGCTAAACTTAATTTTAAGTCCAAATTCCTTCTACATTACAAATTTTATTCAAACCTTCATATCCTCTACACCAGACTGAGCATTTATTGGTACATAAACTATGTACTTTCATTCGTAGATATGTTTTTCAAAATCAAGTTTAAAATCCTTCAATTTATTTCTTATTACTTATTTTTTTTATATTAAAAATATTTTAATTTTACTTTATAATTTTTTGAAGTGATGTTTATATTTTTATTTAATTTTTGTAATTAAAAAACGACATTTATATACAAGTTTTATTAATAAAATTCCAATTTGTGGTACCACTTTTAGATTCGAAACATTCTATACAAATTTTGAAACATTGTTTTTATGCTAAATTTTTTAGAAAACTGAAATTAAAAAATCCTAAAAAGTAGTTAAGAAAGGAAATATTTAAAATATTTTTTACTCGAATTATTCGATTAATCGACATAATTTGCTCGAATAAATTGTTACTCGAAATTCTTGATTTTAATTTAATCGTACAATTATTTGATTTTAATATATCGATTAATCGAACAAACAATATTCGAGTGAATACCCTAATGTTAAGGAAGCAATGATTGCTATGACAGTTTAAATTTGTATTTAAATTTGTGTAGCTTGGAAATAAATTTGATTAGTATAAATGAGAAATGTGATAGCATACCTTAGGGCACATATTTTATTATTTGTCGGTAAAGTAGTGAAGGATATAAAAAATTCGGCCCAGCCGAATATAGAACTCGTTTTTTTTTTTCGAAACTTTCCTTATTCTAAAATCTCGTAGTTATTTTTTGTTCGTAGATTTCATTTTGGCTTTAGATTCAATTAAAATTATTTCAACAAAATTTTGTTTAAAAATTCCTTCAATAAAAACTCTTTGGCACGCAACACTCATGTCCGTTTTCCATAAATATGCTGTCGATTTAAATTGTTTCCAAATGAAGTTATAATAAATAGTCGTGTGATTATATTGTCATTATTTAATAATAAATCAATTTAAGTTTCAATATCAAAAATGATTATTTCAAAATAGCCACCAACATTTTGTGGTAACGTGGCGCGTTTGCAATAAATCGTGATAATGATGATGGTTAGGATGGCTGAATGGCTGGTTAGTTGAATGTTTGGTTAGTTGGTGATGATTTTCTTTGGCAAAAACTAATTTTCATAATGGGTGGTGTGATATTATTAAAACTATAAACTAGTTGTTAAGTGAACTCAAAGAAAATTAGTATGAATTTTATTTTGCTAAATTAATTGCATAGCAAATTGAAGTAAATTCTATATTAACTGCAAAACTGTTAAATAATAATTACATATTTTAGTCTTAATTTTTGTAGATTTAGCTAAAATGATATAAAACAGAATAATTTAAAAACAATTTTTATTTAGTTTCTTAATTACACTGGTCAACAAAAAAAATTTTTTTCGAGCTCCTTCAAAAAAAAAAAAATATGTAGACTAGATGGTTCCGCATGCTAAACTCGAATCTGCTTTCAGTTTTTTTTTTCATCAGGTCGGGATTTTTTTTATGGGTATATTTATTCAAGTATATTTCACTATTACTTATGCACGATTTATATAAATGGTACACCAAAATATGAGGAATAAAATTAGCTTTAAATCGCTTTACTACCAAATTTTTATCCGCTTAATAGTTCAGGAGATATTTCAAAAAAAGTGTCGGAAAAAAAAAATTTTCATGCTAAATTCTGGATTTTTTTTTTTACTAAAACTTTTTTTTAAAGTGAATACATCAAAAATATTTAAGTTTATCACCTTTATCTCAAAGCTGGCGAAACTACAAGTAAATAAAGCCACGTATTATAAAAATTGATGCACAAATCTTGATTGGATTCACAGTTAAGTTAGGATACCCATGCATACCTACAGTTAAGTAGAGATACACTACTGGGCAAAAAAAAATTTTTTTTTCTTTTTAAATAAAAAAAATAGGTGGATTGGATGGAATTCAACGTGCTTAATAAGAATCAGCTTTTACTTTCTTTCTATCACGCATTGATTTTTTTTTTTTTTTTATGGGCATGACTACTATGACCCCGCCTTTAGGCAATCACACTTGTATATCTCGAGAACAGTTTGTCCAATTAAGATAAATTGAACTTTATTATATAGCGACCTAAATTGTTTTTGAGCTGAATTTATATAAATTTTTGTCAAGTTAATATTTCCGTAGTTATTCGGTAATTAGTACCGAAAATTTTAAAATTTATTTTTTTTTTAAAAGTGGTAAAAATTTTGATCCATAACTCTGAAATTCTTGAGCAAATGAAAAATATTGTTGACATACCTTGAAGACAATTTTTGTATGCATCTTTTGATGTATCACTTATCAAAATCGTGTAAAGGGTTCTTGAGTTATAGCCTAAGTTTAACAAACCATTCTCGAATTTTATAGTGTGACCGCTGAATAAGGTGATGATATTAGTCATGCAAATAAAAAAAAGCAGTACCCGATTGAAAAAAAGTGAAAGCAGATTCTTGTTTAACGCGTCAAAATCCATCTAGTCCACCTATTTTTGTTTCAAGAAAAAATCAAAAAAAATTTGTTTGGCCACCACTGTATTTATACTCAATTGTATGTAACATGGGTATTTTTACTTAACGGTGAATAAAATTTAGATTTGTGCATCAATTTTGAAGATACATGCCTTATTTTTTTTCGCAGCATTACCAGCTTTAAGATAAAGGTGATAAACTGTAACATTTTAGATGTTTTCATTTATTAAACGAAATTTTAGTAACAAAAAAATTTTAAATTTTACATGAAAACTATTGAGCACATATAAAAATTAAGTTTAGGTGACTCGAAGATATTTTTAGTCCGCACCTTTTGGTGTATCACTTTGATCAATCGTACACACCGTTCTTGAGTTATGAGGAAATATCCAAAACCTGATGGAAAAAACTGAAAGCAGATTCATGTTTAGCACATCAAAATACAAGTCCAATTATTCGTCTATGGGGAAGGATTTTTTTGTTGACCAGTGTTATCGGTTTATAGATACGTCATAAGTAAAATTGAAAAATAATTAAATATTTAAATTTCTAAAGAAAAAACTATAATTAATATTTAAATATTGCAAATCTAAATTCTGTTGAATTAATTTAATACAGTTATAGGTATTTGACCTGAGAGTGAACTAAAATGTACATAAATATGTATGTATCTATGTACATTCTATAGTAAATATGTATGCACGTACATATGTATGTGTAAGTTATAAAATATGCGTTTTAATCTCTTTATGTCTGTATTTATGATAATGATGATGTCTGTTTGAAATGTTTTCACAAATGATTGTAGTATTTAATTAAAAATTCATTTAAACATACAATTGTTGTTTTAGATTTGTTTTATTTTATTTATTTATTTATTTTTTTTTTAATGCACATACTTATGTATAGAGGAATTAGTGCTTTTAATATATTTATATTAAAATAGCAGCTGTACATAGTTGAAAAGAGATTATTTAAACCTTCAACTTAATAGTTGCATATGGAGGGGATATAAATGAATTTATTTCAATTTCCCTAATGACTGTTATTAGAAATAAAAAAAATGTCCATTAAAAATAGTTAATTTTCTATTGCAACATGTAAATGAGAAAGAATGGATATGTCGACAAAAAATTATGTATTTGATAGAATTTAATGAAATTGTCAATTGAATAGAAATGAATTTGTGTATTTTTATGACATTTTAATTAATGCATTTGTTTATTTTAATTAAATTCTTTTCATATGTATTAAAGCATTTGAGTGAAATGTAATGGAACAAATACATATTTAAAAATTTTCCAAAAAAAAGAAGCTTTACAAAATTAATGAAATTAATATGAATCATACATAAACCTTAAAAATGTTGAAAGGTTTTTTCGGACACTAATTTCGAAATAACACCAAAACTATTAAGCACATCTTTTGGCATTGAAATGATTTTATAATGAATTTCATAATATATTTGCAAAAATAAAAGTAAGGTTTCATGTGAAAAATCGATAGTTTCATTAAATTTTTTAAATATTTTCCCTGTCACATCGTAAAGATTTCTTTATGTTTCAAATTTACTTTATTTATTTGATTATTGTTGCCTTTATAAATCATAATATTTTCATCCGAAGCTGGGGTTTTTTCATTGGCTTTTCATGTAGCAGGTACTAATTGATTCTTAAAAGGACTCATTTTATAAAAAATTTGTTTACTTTTGTCTTTAATTTGGGGATGTTAGATATATTTCCATTTATAATAGTATAGACCTCCCACGAATGTTCCTATGGACCCCTTGTGGGTCACGGACCCCTTTTGAGAACCGTTGTACTAGAGTATACTGTATATGATACGCCCATAGAAAAAATCATGACCTGATGAAAAAAAAAAAACTGAAAGCATGTTCAGCACATCAAAATCCATCAAGTCCAACTATTCATCATTGGGGAGGATTTTTTTGACGACCAATGTCATTGACTTTATTATTTTAAGTGGTAAAGTATACAAAATTTAAGATTTTGGTAAAAGGAAACCCATAACTGTCAAAAAATAAACCGACAAAATACTGAAAAAAATGTTATTATGGAGTGCGTTCGAAAAAATCTTAATATATATAATATTCAATAACTTGGAAATGGTTGAACTTAGAGTTTTCATTCTTTTTTATTTAATTGATAATTTATTACAAATTACAGAAAAATATAACCTTTATGGTTCTAACCACTAATAATGAACTTGTGAACCATTTTTGGTAACCCTTCCATTAGAGATTTCATAGTTGCTTCAGTCACTTATTTGGAACAGTGTGTACATCTTCTATTAAAATCTTCAGTATTTTGGGACACCTTTTTTGTGCTCTTCAATTCACTTTTCACAAGAGCTCAATATCTCTCCACTGGTCTAAGCTATGGACAATTTTGAAAATTGACCTCTCTTGGTACAAAAACTATGTTATCACAGAAAAAATATTTCAAATCATTTTTTAATATAATTATTAATTAACTTTATATTGGAATTTAATTATATGATTTATTAATATAATTAATTTTCTAATTGGTTTACAGTTTTGTTTTTTAATAAATTGACAGCTGTTAATAAAATGTAAAGAAAAATTACATATTTGTCTATAAATGTACAGAAATAAAATAAATTTAAATAAATTTTCAAAAATTTTCAGCTCATTGTATCTATTTAAGGAAAAGAAGTAATAATAATATCAATTATTCTAGTTATTAATATTATCATTTAGATGATTGGAGCAAAATCAATTAAAAATTGATTAATATTACAAATTTCGTAATTGAAGTACATTTTTACTTTTTTCTGTTATTGTTTTGGTACCACTCCAGATCTTTCTTACCATACTGACATGATACCAAATGGATCCAAAAATATGTGGATCTTTTTTGCATATATTCCTTGATGCATATTTTGGTATTTATAGAGCCGAATGTATCAAATGACTTTCCTGTTTTGCCGCAATTGCAAAAAGCTTGTTATACCAGGAATTTTGTAAGAAATTTTTTCTGCTTTTTGGTCCTAAACTTGTCCTTAACATTGCCTTTAGTATTATCAATTAAAAGTTTTAATACATAAGCTGCGAAAATTCTGCCAGCACATACGTTTCTTCGTCAATTATACAACTTGAGTATTTTTGTATGAAATTTGGTTTTAATTTCCATGTCCTATTTTTGGCTTCTAAATTTTTTGCAGCATTCCTGTTTCAAATTATTTGGTCTTTATATGTTATCAACTCTGCATTAGCTTTAAATTTTTGCACCAAATAGTCGAAGCACTGAGATATGTGCTTGGAGTTCCTTTCATTATCCTTTCAATTTTCTGTTCTACCCAATACCATGTGGTCCTTTTTTTCTCTCCGAACCAGGTTTCATATCAATGACCAAATTCTCTTGATACTGTTTAATAACATTAGAAAAAGTTTGACGGCAGAAATTTAATTCTGTGCCCAATTATTTGTAGGACCTATTTGGATTTTTCTGAAATTGTTTAATAATTTATAGCACATAAATCGTTTTCGTCACTCATTTTGATGAAACTCACGATAAATCAACATGGTTGTTATTAAAAATAATAACTGAAGTATTTTTCCATGATAACTAGATCAAAAAAAAATTTTAATATTATTCCGAAAAAAGTTATAAGGCAAAACGTGTGTTAAGATTTTTTCGATCGCACTCCTTATTATTTTTATTATTTTACCATAAAGAACACATTTATCCGAAAATCCGTTGGAAAACTTTTTGGAACTCATTAAAGTTTTCGAAACTTTATTCGGTTTGGAGAACTAGCCTTAGGAATTTTCGAACATATAGACTAAAATAAAAAAAATTATTTCAAATACGACAAATTAGAGAAGGTCTGTTCATAGTACTGTTAAATGTTTGGGCTTGTTTCTAATTCTCTCAGAAAAGTAAAAAAAATATTATACATTCCGAAATAAAATTTTATTTTAGAAAAAAAAGACTCCAGACATTTTTTTAGCAAAAAAAAAAAAACACACACACAAAATCTTAATTTTTGCACTTTTCAAATTTAAAATAATTTATTTTGGAATCAGGCAAGATATTAACTTCAAGTTTTTATACCCTTCACCACAGGTGTAATGGTCATTGCGTTTGTAATTTCTACAATATTCATCTAAGACCCCAAAAAGTACACATATTCTGGATCTCTATTGAAAAGAAAGTCGATATTAAGATGTCCGTCTGAAATTCTACTCAAAAAAAAAATAAGCTATGGTGTCCATTATTTCAAAACTAAGGGTTTTTGTTTGGCATTATAACTTCTGAGAAATTATTGTTATATATCCCCCATAAAAAATGGGGGATATATTGAGTTTGTCACTCCGTATATAACATAGCAGAAAATTATTTGAGACTCCACAAAGTAAATATTTTCTGGGTCCTGATAAGATTCTGAGTCGTTCTAGCAATGTTCGTCCGTCTATATGTTGAAAGCAGGATAGGGCTCGGAAGGGACCACCTATGGGGATGAAATTTGGCTCAAATACTTATCTTATATGTATAAGGTTAGTTTGATATTGAAAATGGGCAAAATCGGTTATATGCAACGTCTTATGGGCAATAAAAAATGACGTTTGATGGCAGACATCGTTGCTCGTGCAATTGTGCGAACAAGAACAAGCAATGAACAAGTTTGGTCTACATTATCCAGAATTATTTATAACATTGGAAAATATTTTAATCTGTTGGAATGATAAATGTAGCACTGAAAGTGTTAAAATGGCAACACTTGCACTCAATAGTTCCATTTATTTCAACTATTTAAAGAGAATTGTAAAAATAAATAAGCAATATGTAATTTATATTGCATTAAATAAAACATCTATTTTTAGTAATTTAGTTTACCTTTTTCCCTTTTTGGACTCTTTTTCTGTGTAAAATTACATAAAAAGTTAAAGAAAATGCTCTTCCGAAAACAAAAACCGCCGTTAAATTTTTAAAAATTTAGAATCATGTCAAAATTTCATCGACGTATCAAGTGTCATTTCATTTTTAGCGAAAGTAATTTTATCGTAAGTGACATTTTTCATACATATAACAATGTGTAAACAATAACAAAAATGCTTCTCCTGTAAAGTTTTGTTTTCTGCACTTACGACATTTTTGCGGTTAGGGCTAAATATGCTTTCATAAAAAAAAAATATTGTTTTTACAACATAAACTCCAATCATAATATTCAATATTGTTGCTACAAGACAAGCTTCTCAACGATAAAATGGTATCCATTAAAGTGAATTTTAAAATTATTATTATTATTATTTATTATTATTATTATTTTTTTTTTTTTTTTTTCATATTTTTATAAAATCAAATTTGAAAAACATTTCATGAGGTATAAAAAATTACCCTTATATGTCAAAATATGCTCTAAAAGGGTTATATATGACCTAAAAATAACAAGATATGCTAAAAATATGCATTAAAAATTTCCAAATGCAAAAATATGCCGTTAAGAGTAAAAGATGCAAAAATATGTACTAACAAATCGATACCAAAATGATTTATTTGTTCTGAAACGGATAAATATTTAATCGATGGCTTCATTCTACGTCCAAAAAAAAACATACAATTGCATATTTGTGGTTTCCCTGTTTATTATCAATTCTTTTTTTTTTTTTTTTCTCTACAATCGGCTTACTGTGATCGATTATATCAGCGTTGCCATAATAGCATTTAAAGTGCAATTCTAGCACTTATTTTTCGGTTACTGCACTTGTTTTGCGAAAAAAGGTGCTAGATACTTTTTAGCACCTTTTTATACTTTTTTGTAAATAAAATGAATTTTTTAGCAGTAAAAGTGCATTTCTAGCACTTATTTTTTAGTTTTTGCACTTTAATTTTAATTATGGATAAATAAAGCAAAAAATAGCTAAAAATATCTTTGTATAGTTTACCGATCAAATATTTTTTTGACAACTCCAAAACTAATTGTCTTAAGGTATGGTCAGACTAGACAAAATGACGTAACTACTATAAAAATATTTTCTGACTTCTCCATTTTAAGGGAAACATTTTTTACTAATTATTCATAGCTGACATTTTACCAAATTTAGAACGATGCTGTTTTTTCTTACAAAACATTTGCCATATCTAACAACTGTGAACAATTATTTGTAAAAGTAGTGGTTGCACAATTTTGGTAAAAACTTTGTACAATGTTTTAGAAAAATACCGATTGTAAGGACAGCCTACGAAAAAATATAAGAAGTAAACCCATCTCTTACATAGGGAATAAAATATTTTATCCAATACACGAATTAAAAAAGCCTTTCGACCAAAAAACTCTAAAGAGATGAACCCAATATTTTTATAAGCTAAATTTTATATTCCAGTTCTTCATGCGCAGTGCTTATATTTCTATAAATTCCAAAAAATATTGAGAATACGTTCATAAGCAGGGCAAATTTTTCAAGCTTTTGCTTGGAAAGTAAGCATTTGCATATTTCAAAAGGATTTCACAAAAATGCTTGTTTTTTAAATTTTTGCATAAATTTGCATATAATGGATACAAAAGTTAGTTTTCTTAACAAAAACACAATTTTTTGGAGTTCAATCAAATGATTTCTAAAAATTTTTTTGTGAGTATTTTAAGTCATTGTAAATATTGTAAAGAAAAAAAATTCGGAAACGTCAAATATATTATTTAAAATTAAAACAGTTATATTTTTATAAACATCGAAATCTATTAGAGATTGAAAGTTAAAAAATGCATATTTGTGCATATTTTCTACACATTTATATATAAGAATGCATAAATTTTTTGGTTTTTATATACATATTTCATGCTATTTTTGCATATTTCTGTGCATATTAAACCATTTTTTCGAGCTTTTTCAAGCGCATATTTCAATTTTTTTTGTGCATATAAAAACTTGCCCTACTCATAAGTATAAATATAGGAAGTTATTCTGAATTGATTTGTTCTTTTAGAATTAATAATATGAACAATATAATGGGCGTAAACCATACAAATTAAGAAAGAAATTGTGAATATATGCATAAATAACAAAAATATTTATTCTAATTACTTAATTTAAAATTTAGCACTTTTTTCTAAAAAATTGCACTTTTTAACAATCATTTAGCACTTATTTTTCCTAAATTGCACTTTTTTAATAGCCATTTAGCACTTTTTCTCAGAGAAGTTCAGGCAACACTGGATTATATCAATCATAATCAATTCCAATATGATTTATCTTTGTACGAAATAAATAATTCGTACGAAATTTTTTTTCAAAATATCTTTGAAATTGCAACCTAAACTTTGTTCATAAAGTCTACATATGGACAAAAAGCCAGACATTCAGATATACACAAACACATAATGATACTAATCATCTATAATGGTGCAGGGTATTACTATTTTGACATAAACATATTATTTAATATTTCAATATTTAAATAGATTTTCATTACTTATTTTCAAATAAACTATCTTCATTATTTTATACTTTAACTAAAAAAAATTTCTTTGATATTATTGAAAAAAATATATTAATAATAATAAATAAACTTGTCTGATTTAACAACACTTATTAACTTTTATATTAAGTTTTATAATTTTTGTATATTAATTTAATTTAATTAAATATTAATTAATGAATTTCAATAAACAATACATGAAGACCAAAGAACATAAATTATCAATTACAAAGTGCCAAACGAAAAAAAACACACATACATACATTTATCAATCAAAAACACAAAACGATAAGCAATCACTCATTTCGAACGAAAATTAACCCATTAAAGAAACAATAACACAGAAAAGGTAATTTTTTTGACCCTTTACCTTTATTAAACTAATGACCTGTATTTTAAGAGTAAATAAAAAATAATCATATGTTACCAAAGTTTGATCAACCCTCTTACAGTTTTATGATTATTTCTTTATTAATTGAAAATGTATTCTTTAGGTGTTATGCCTTAAAAGGATTAAATTATTTATTTATTTATTTTTTTTTTTTTTTGTGTGTTATTTAATGTGTCTGAGTGTATTGACCATTATATTAAATCAATAAATACAATTCAAAAACTAATTTATTTTTCCCCCCCATAAATAAATTAACAAAATTGTGAATGACAGACATACAGACAGGCTGATGAAAGAAAATACCAGCAACACTATTTTTGTGGGTATTTTATTAAATCACATAAAATATTAAATTTTATAACATGACCATAAATAAATATATATAAAGAAAGGGAATAGATATTTATATTGCATTTTCTGCATATTTATTATAAGTTCAATACGTTTTGTTTTATGATAAATTTTTATACTTTTCACCATGAGTGTCAGCGGTATTTATTGACCACTAAAATACTATAAACTTTAAGGTTAAAAAAATCTAAACAAAATATGTTTATAAAGTGAAACATCTTTACACTACATTTGAGTAATTCCATATCAAAACGGACAAAAAACAGTCATTTTCGGATTTTATGTCTCCGATTTCAATGAAATTCGCTACAGTTATTACCTATTACAAGTGTTGCTCAGACTTAAGACCCTTTCCGGTCCAAAAATATGACGTCTTAAAAAATGAAAAACTATCAAATTTTATCCAAAAGTGTAAATAGTTCATTGCTCATAACTTCTAAACTATACATAATAAAATTCTAATTTGTATTCATTTAATAAAAATAGATATTGGCTTTAAAATTACGCATATAAAATTTATTTACTTCGAAAGTTCAAAGGTCAAAATATATAATATAATATTTAAAGCTGAATATCTCAAATAACGGTATTTTAAAATTCTTAAAAATATAATATATTGATAACTTAACTCGAGCCCAAATTCAAGTTGGAGTCTCTTTTGGTTTATGACTTATGAAGCAAAATATAGTAAAAAGCAATTTTTTGTATGTAAAAATTTAAAATATTTACAAAAATTAATTTAAATTATTTTTTTATTTAAAAAAATATGACATTTTATATACAAAATTTGACTTTGGTTTATATTTTATTACATAACTTCTAAACTAAATGAGTGTCCAATATGAAATTTTGCACGGGTATGGACAAGAGTTGTGTTAACATTATATAATTTTTTAAGAATTTTCAAAATGTCGTTTTTGGAGATATGAAGATTTAATTTTTATAAGTTTAAATTTGACCTTTGAACTTTCAAATTAAATAAATTTACTTAACATAATTTTGAAGACAATATCTTAATATTTAAAATGATACTAAAATTTAAATTTTATTGTGTATAGTTTAGAAGTTATAAGTAAAAAAAAATTTATTTTGGTTCATAACTTCTAAACTAAATGAGACTCCAACTTGAAATTTTCCGTGCGTAGGAAGAAAAGTTACGTCAACATTATATATTTTTTTCAGAATTTTAAAAATACCGTTTTTTTTTAAATATAATGATTTGATTATTATAAGTCCAACTTTGACCTTTGAACTTTTGATTTAAAAAAATTTATAAATATCTTTATAAAGGTAATATTTTTGTTTTTATTATGAAACTAAAACTAGATAATTACCGTTTATAGTTTAGAAATTATTAGCAATTAAACAAATGCACCTTTGTAATTTTTTTAGGTTTTTCTCGTTTTTCAAACCGTCATATTTTTGGATCGGAAAGGGGCATGAGTCTAAAATTTGATGATTTGGGAAACACATTGCCAATATCTGTAGTGTATTTCATTGACATCGGAAATGTCAAGTCCGATTGCAGTCCGTTTTGACATGGAATCACTCATTTGTTTTATTTAATTTTTATAATTATTGATTTGATTGATTTTATCATTTATTTTTTTTTTTTTATTTAATCAGGTTCCATATCATGTCACTTGATATTAAACGAAACCATCACTAAAATTTCTTTCAAATTCGAATATTTTTATTCTGATTTATTTTTCTGTTAAATTATTGAAATATTACTCAACATGCTTGACATGTAATGTGTTAAGAAGTAAATATTACGGTTCTTTCCTAGTTACACATTTGTTTAATAACTCATTATTTTAACACGGTGATGACATTAGAGGTAACTACTTACCTTATACATTAATTAGATGTTATTACAATAACTAATTGGAGATACTGGAATATATATGAAAAAAACTGGACCAAGAACATGCATAATTGAGCTACTTAAAAATTCAAATACAAATAACTCAAAAACTATAAGAGATAAATGGGACGTGCAAACATGTATTTTGTAGGCCTTATCAGTACTACAATAAAATATTTGAAGTCAGACAAGAAACAAAAATTTGGCAAGCGATTAAAAAAATTTTATGTCATAGGTACCCCACTTTGAGCCCCCTTAGTTCCACCCTTGAGGGGTCTGTTGAGTCCCCCTTCCAAACTTGTATACATTTCTGCTACGTCTATACCAACTAGATCAGAAGGTATTTCTAAAAATTTTCGTTTCTGCTCCACTGTGTAATGTAGAAATAATAAATAAAATTTTCATTAAAAAAATTTGCGTGTGCCTATTTCTCTAAATTTTTCAGTACTTATTTGAATATTTTTTTATACAATATTTTTTTAAAACCCCGACAAACGCATAGTGGGGTCAAACGCAAATTTTTTTAATAAATCTTTATCTTCTAAACTACTAGTGTGATCGAATTTAAATGTATAGGAAAGAAGTAGAGGAGGACCTAAGCAGAAAAATCATCTTATAGTCACCTTTTTTATATTTGTACGAAAAAAACGTACCATTAGAAGAACAAAAATGTACCACAAAATCAACTTTTTTTGTATCTCTATTAGTTTAGGAGATATAAGACTACCGATTTTACCTGTTTTTATCATTTATTACCCCCTAAACATTCGAATTTACAAAAATTCCGTCTTAGTAGATCTATTCAGTAGGAGTCCATATTTCATATTTTTAGCTTTAACCTGCTTGAGCTGTGCGATGATGAATCACCAAGTAAGTCAGTCAGTCAATCACTCAGTAACGTTACTCTTTTGTATATAGATAGACAAGATCTGTTACAGTTAAACAGATATTTAAGTCCAAATTTTAAAAAAATAAGAGGTTGTAACGATGTCCGTCCGTCCGTCTGGCTGGCTGGCTGTCCATGTAAACCTTGTGCACAAAGTACGCAATTTTGAAGATAATTTAATAAAATTTGTCACGTGGGACTTTTATGATACAGGGACGAAGCCTATTGAAATTGGTTGTGATCGGTCCATTATTTCGCCTAGCCCCCATACAAATTTCCCCCCGGAATAGAGTTTCAACACTCAAAAATGGCTTAAAAATAAGAATATTTTAATGAAATTTGATGCAAAGAAGTTTTGTACAAGTATTAATCTTTGTAGCAAATTTTATGAAGATCGGTACACGATTAACCATAGCTTCCATATAAACCCCTGTTCCGAAAATCACTTTAACGTGCATAAATCCCATACTAAAGTTAATATTCAACACAAATAAGTTTTATATAAGTAGAAACAACATTTTTACTTTTTTCTGTGTAATAGTAATAATTCTAAATAATTAGAATTTTATTTTTTTTTTAATAAAATCAGACAATTCATCAAAATATTATTCAATATATGATGTAACCTCCTTAATTCTACAAAACGGAAATTATCGCGAGAACTAAAGCAATGCAAAAAAAAAGTGGATTAAAGGCTTAGTACTTATTAAAACCGTGTATCTTAATTAACTGAGAAACCCGTAGTCTACGTCATACATTTAATTATATACAAAAATATCACTCATACGCCCCTTAAACTTACTCATTTTTTATAATATATCAAAAATATAAAAATGAAGTAATTTAATTATTTCTCTTTAAATATAATTTCTAGAGTCAAATCAATCTTAATAACATTCTAAATTCAAATTAAAAAGCATTTACTTTTATTACAAAGATTAAATACAAAACGAATAAATGAATGAACGATAACATCAGTTGTATTACAAACTAAAAAGAACATGAAAAATAAAACCAAATAAAAAACAAATGAAAATGAATACAACAAAACAAATAAGACAATGACATGTCTGCAACACTGTAAGGGATTTAGTTAAAATACTGGAATTAAAATATTCCTAAATTCAAAATTTTTTAAAGATTTGTAATAAGCTAAATAAATTGGGTTTTTGTTGTTTTTCTTTATTTAACTAAATATAGCAAAATTTTTTGTCTAATAATTTTAAATTCAGTCTTTATTTAAACTACAATCGTTTGGCTTAACTCCTTACTCTATTTGAATGATGTTTGGTGTAATTACTGTCAAGTTAAAGTTTCACAAATTGAAACATGTCTTTTATACAAAATGACAAACATAAAACAAAAAACTTAACAAAACATCTACATTGAATTAAATACAAAAATACAAATGTAAAAATACTTAGATGAAGAAAAACAAGTACGAAAGGAGTCTGATAATTACAAAAAGAAACTTTTGAAAACAAAACTCTTTAGTATAAAATTAAAAAATTAAAGGAAAATATGAAGAATAAAAAAGATTTCTCTAAAAATTTGTAAATAATGGCATTAAAGTAAGTGTTACCTATTAAAAATAATTTTTTTTTCCAATAATTGTTCCTCCTACCCTCGTTATTTGTGTGTGTACATTTAAAATTAAGAACATTTAGAGAAAACATCCAAATGGGCAACCCAAAGTTGACCACAAGTGTTACAGAGTGTACATATTTAATACAATTCAATTAAGTGGCAAATGCAACAAAAACAAATATAGTAACAAAAACTATTTATATTTCCTTTTATACATTCTTAAATGGGTTGTAAAAACAACAAAAGAAAAAAAGATTGGTAAGGAAAAAGTTTTTCGGTAGAAACATGGGAAAAACATCTGTAAAAGACTTAACATTATTAGAATAAGTAAAAATACAACCAACAAAAGCTACAGTAGCAGGACGAGACAACAGAAACAAAATTATAAATACACACAAATACACCCACATACATACATAAAAATAAAATAAACAAAAATAAAACTTGAAAGTAATTTAACAAATTATGAGACAACGCAAAACAACAACAAAAATTATAAAAGAAAAACAAGCTTTAGAACAACAACAGTGTTTTTAACAAATTGTATAAACTCCTTGAAGTAGACAAGACAAAACAATATAAACAAAATTGTTACACAGAGAAATAGTCATCCCAGCTTAAAAAAAATAAAAAATAAAATATCAAGCCACTGCTGTTTCTGCTGCATTTATACAGCTGCGCTACATGTAACACTTGCAACATTCATGCCTTGTTAAATTGTAATAAAATATGAAAATAAAAATGAAGATATACAACAGCGAATATAAATGTTGTTGTCTATGTTGTCATTTATATGCATACACATGTGTATGTGTAAAGGCAAATATTAAAATGTATTTGTAACCGAAAACTTCTTCTTTTATTTCCTTTTAGTTTAGAGACAAAAATATGTAACAAACGTTAACAATAAATGTAAGAGCATTAGCAACGGTAACAACAACAAAAAATTCTAAAATATTTCACACAAGAGTGTAAAATATTTTCTATTTATTTGTTCATTTAACGTTGTGGGTGTGTTATTTTCATGCAATTTAGCGTTTTCTAAATATGACAGTTGAAGCCGCAATTTAATGGGATTGGTAGTAGATACTATATTTTAGTGTCTAATATGTAGTTTTAAATATTAATTTTTTGTACAAAACTTTTCATGCTAAGTTTTTAGTGTTAAATTTTTGCTAGTGCTAATTTTTAGTACTAAATTTCTAGTACTAAATTTTTAGTAATAAATTTTTAGTACTAAATTTTTAGTACCTAATCTTTAGTACTAAATTTTAGTATTTGCTACAATTTTTGTGTTAAATTTATAGTACTTAAGTTTAGTGTTTAATTTGTAGTACTAGTTTTTATACCCACCATCATAAAGATGGAGGTATATTGATTTTGTCATTCTGTGTGTAACATGTCGAAGGAATCATCTAAGACCTCACAAAGTATATATTTTCTGGGTCCTGGTAAGATTTTTAGTCGATCTAGCTATGTCCGTCTGTCTGTCTGTCTGTCTGTTGAAAGCAGGATAGGGCTCGAACGGGACAACGTAGGGAGACAAAATTTGGCACAAATATTTATCTTATTTAAGGTTTATTTGGTATTGAAAATGGGTAATAAATAAAAAAGTTATGGGCTAAAAACTAGAAACACAGGGTGTCCGTTTCATACTTTTCTGCTGATATCTCGGAAACAAAAGCATGTACGACAACGAAATTTTGTATAAATAGTTTGAGGATCGATATAAACTTGTGATCAATTTTAGTATTAAATTTTTAATACTAAATCCTTAGTACTAAATTTTAGTATTTGCCAAATTTTTAGTACTTATATCTTTATTTATTATTATTATTTTTTTTTTTATTAGTATTAACTTTTTAGTACTAAATGTTTAGTTCTTAACTTTTAGTACTTAATCTTTAGTATTAAATATTTAGCACTAAATTTTAGAAGTTGCTACAATTTTCGTGTTCATTTTTTAGTACGGAATTTGTAGTACTAAATTTTAGTGTCTAATTTGAAGTACAAGTTTTTAGTATTCAATTTTATTTACCCAATTTTTGGTGATAAATTTTAGTACTAAATGTTTAATACTAAATCTTTAGCACTTAATTTTAGTATTTCCTACATTTTTGGTACTTATATATTTATTAATTTTTTTTAATTAGTATTAATTTTTTAGTACAAAATTTTTAGTGCTAAATCTTTAGTACTAAATTTTTTAAACTAAATTTTTAGTACAAAATTTTTAATACTAAATGTTTAGTTCTAAATTTTTAGTACTTAATCTTAAGTATTAAATCTTTAGCACTAAATTTTAGCAGTTGCTACAATCGTCGTGCTCATTTTTCAGTACTAAATATGTAGTACTAAAGTTTAGTGTTTAATGTGTAATTTTTAATACTAAATTTTTAGTACTATATTTTAGTATTTGCTACATTTTTAGCTTATATTTATTTTTTAATTAATATTAAATTTTTAGTACTGAATTTAAAGTCCTAAATCTGAGTGCTTAATTTTTACTTAATTTTCGATGCAATATTTGCTGAATATTTATAATACTGAACTTAACTTAATTTTTAATACTGAACTTAAGTACCAAATTTTAGTTACCACATTTTGTGTACTAAATGTTTGATTATATTTTTAGTGCAAAAGTTTCATTAGGTAATTTAAATACTAATATTTTTATCCAAATATTCAGTACTAAATATTAATTTAAAAATTTTTAGTACACTAAAATTTAGTAACAAATTATAATGTGTACTAGAATTTAGTACTTAACTTTTAAATAGTAAATTTTTGGTTTTAGGACAAAAATATTTTGTACTCAATTTCTTGCATGAGAATATAGGGATAAATTTCTATTAATAAATTTTTGGTACCAAATTTTTTGTACTTAATTTTGGTAGAAAATTTAGTACTAAATATTTTTACTAAATTTTAGTAGCTACTATATTTCAATGATAAATTTTTAGTAATTAGTATTAAATTTAAAGTACAAAACTTACTACAATATTTAGTACTTAATGGTACTAAATTTTTAAAGCTAAAATGAATGTACATATCTATGTCCAAATTTTCAGTGATACTAAGTTTTTTGTAATAAGTTTTAGGTAAAAAAAAAACTTTTGTACTAAATTGTTAGTTTTAAAATTTTAGTACAAACATTTTTTAATAAGCTTTTATATTAAATTTTAGTACTAACTTTTAAGTACAATTTTTTTAAACTTTATTTTTTTACTAAATTTTAAATAGAATATTTTTAGCTTTACCACAAAAATATTTAGTATTTAATTTTGGTGACAAATTTCTTCTCCTTAATTTCTGGAACTAAATTTTTACTACATAATTTTGGTAGTAACTTCTTAACACTAAATTAATGGTACTAAATTCTAATGCACAATTTGTGGTAATAAATATTTAGTTCTAATTGTTTTTAGTACTACATGTTAAGTACTAAAGTCTCAGTATTAAATTTTTATGACTCAATTTTTAGTACTAAATCATTCATAATACATTTTTTGTATTAATCCTTAGTACCTATTTCATTTTAGTATTAAATTAAAAGTACCAAAATTAAGTGCTAAATTTTGAGTACAATAGCTTTGATACAAAATATTTAATAATAATTTACATAATAAAATGTTACTAGGTACTATATTTTTAATGCTAAGATTAACATCCAAATTTTAGTATTAAATTTTGGTAGTAAATTTTTAGTCCTAATTATTTAGTACACAATTTTTTGGTACTAAATTCATAGTACTAAAATTGTCTTACTTAATTATCAATACTAAAATTTTATTATTTTTTTTTTTTTTTAATTTTTAGTGCCGAATTTTAATAGCCTTTATATTTTAGTACTCAATTAAAAGTACTAAATTTGAGTGCCACGTTTTTAGAACAATGAATGTATGATAATAATTTTAATACTAATATTTTAGTAGGTACTATATTTTTAATACTAAGATTTTAAGTAAACAATTTTAGTGCTAAATTTTTAATACCAAATTTTTAGTTTTAAATTTTTAGCAGAAAATTTGTGTTTTTAAATTTTAATACTAAATTATCAGCACAAAGTACTATTTTTTATACTCTATTTTTAACTGAAGTTAACTAATTTCTGGTTTAAAAAAAAAAAAAAATATTTAAAAATTTATTGTACTAGATTTGATAATAATTTTAATACTAAAATTTTAGTAGTTACTATATTTTTAATACCAATATTTTAAGTAAACAATTTTTAGTACCAAATTTTTAGTACCAAATTTTTAGTTTTAAATTTTTAGCGAACAATTTTTAGTATTAAATTTGTATTTTTAAAATTTTGGTATAAAGCTATCAGCACAAAATCTTTAGTACTATTTTTTATACTATATTTTTAACTAAAGCTTTAGTACAAAAATGTTTAAAAATTTATTGTACTAAATTATGATGCTAAATTAATACTACTTAATAAAATTATGGAACTAAATTTATGTACATAATTTTTTATATCAAATACTTAAAACTAAGTTTTTGGTAAAAAATGTTTAATACTTAATTTTTAGTTTTAAATTCTAAAACCAAATATTTAGTACAAAGTTTTAGTTCTAAATTGAAAGTACTAAATTTTAGTACCTACTACATTTTTAGCACTCGTTTTTTGCTACTTAATTAGAGTGCTAATTTTTCACTTAATTCTTAAAGTGAACAGTGACGATTTTTTTTTTTTTTTTGTAACTTTTAAATGCAGAAATAACCTTTGTATCAAAAAACTTACTGAGGACCTAAAATCTCATTAAAGTACGGACTTAACCTAAGTTGTCTAGTGTTGAAGTTATGTTAAAAAATAATATCACCTTAGTACATTTGAATGTCAAAATTATTTGTAAAATATTTTTCTCTTAATTTAAAGTATAAAATATAATGAAGAAAATATAAATTTATTACCTCAACAAATCTACTTTACCACAATACTCTATGTAAAGAATTTTCAACATGTTTTCTTCTGCACACTCTCTTAAGTCTATTCTTCTTTTTTTTTTTTTTTTGTTAGAATACAACACAACTTCAGGTCTTTGTTTAAACAAGTTGCTTGGTTGCATACTGTCATCTCCAAACGACAAGCGGACAGACAAACATACGGAGTAACATTCATTCATTTATTTATATTCATACCCATTGTTTATTGTTACTGCAACTGTGACTGTTACTCAAAAACTCACTGTCATCACTGCCTGGCAGTGGTATGTTGCAGCAACAACAGAAAATTAACAACAACAAAAAATGAAAACAAAAGATTAAATGAATTTTACACTACTTCAATGTTTTGTAAGAAAATACTTCGTAAAAGAAATACAATTATACACGTATATGTAACGAGTAGAACTGTGACGTTTTCAGTGTAAAGTTGGAATCTGATAAAAAAACAAAATGAAAAAAAAATAATTTACTTTATTTGAATGAAATGAAAACAATTCAAAGGAGTGCGAATATAATAGAAACAACCTTTAAAGTGAGCACGTTTTTTTGAGAAATAATGCAAAATTCTATTAAAAAATCACAAAAGTTTAAATTCTTTAAAATCTGATTCTTTAAAGTTAGTTAAAGAAAAATAGAAAAGATTATATTTCATGTGCTATTATGAACTTAAATTTGTATATTTTCTTTTTTTCAGGTTGTAATCGCACTTATTATGGTGATATTGGTTTAACTTATTCCTTGGAACTACATCGTCCCAAACAGGATCGTCTGCCTTATGTTTGTGTACTAACATTTACAGCAGCCGGTGGTCAACATGGTGATGTTGTACAGGTAAGATTAAATAAGCCTGAAATTTTAAAGTCTTTGTTCTAGCGAACGAAACTATGAACCTATTTCCTAAAAGATTCTGTTTCCAAACGTTATATGTTTTAACATTATTTTAAATTTATAAACTATTTAAAATCTAATTATTTAATCTCTTAAATCATATAAATACATTACCTAATTAAAAAGGAATTAATGCTGTTTTCTCTCCATTTTAAACTTTTAATTCCCTCTATGTTCTTTTGTTATTTATTTTAAATAATTTCTATTTATATTTAATTCTCTAAAACTCTAAATTACTTAAATACAATTAATTCCCTATATATACCCCTAATGCATTGCAAAGCTATTTAATCTAATAGCAATATTATCTACAAAAAAATAAAATACTACCAAATACAACTACATAAATAATACCACATAATTGTTATTAACTTATTCAATTAACTGAAAATATACTTATTTACGTATATTTTTTATAACCATATAAAAACATATAGCAGATTAAAAGTATTAGAAATTCGTTACAAAACTTATTATAACTGAAATTGCTATTTTAAGCACTCTTTTCAAGTTATAAAAAAACAAAACCATTGAAGTTCTATGAGTCCGTCCTTCTGTCCGTCTGTCTATATGAAGCTTTTTTATCTAAAACTAAACACTTACTGACATTTGGTGATTTGTTTTTGATTTTTAATCCCCCAAATGACCAAATAACATTTACTAGTAGCTTTAGTTTGTTGCTTAATCTTTACTAGCCAATATTTAGATACTCTGAACAACCCATACATATACAAATATAGTCGTTTGCATAGTTAGATTACTAGTACAACATAAAAAAAGGACTGGCTGTGTGTAAAAGAGAATGAAATTTTGTAAAAAACAAAAGTATTTGCTTTTGTTGCAGGAAACGTGAGGACAGGAAATCCGCCAACCGAAAACAGAGTATGTTTTTAGTTACCGTTACTTGGTAGCAGAAAGGCGATTTAATGTTTTATTTAGTTAAATTTATTAAAAACTTTATCAATTTTTTTTTTTTTTTTTTTTTTTTTTTTTTTTCAAATTTAATTTAATTTTCTTTATACATTTAACACTATAGACCAGACATAGTCTACTTAATAGTTTGCAATATAGACTAGATTATAGTATCTTCTATAGTTTATACTATAGACCAGAATACAGTCTATTCCATTAGTTTACATTATAGACTAGAATATAGTCATCTCTATAGCTTACACTATAGACCCAACTATAATCACTATAGTATTTTCTACACTAGAGAACAGACTATTGACTACTCTGTAGTTTACCCCACAGACCAGAATATTTTCTACAGAATAGTTTACACAATTTACTAGACTATAATCTACTTTATAGCTTACACTATAGTCAACTTCATTGACTAGATTATAGTATACTTTATTGACTAGACTATAGACTACTTTATTGATTAGACTATAGTTTACACTATTGACTTGACTATAGTCTACTCTATAGTTTACACTATTGACTAGACTATAGTCTACTCTATAGTTTACACTATTGACTAGACTATAGTTTACTCTATAGTTTACACTATTGACTAGACTATAGTCAACTCTATAGTTTACACTATAGACTAAACTATAATCTAGTCTATAGTTTGCACTATTGACTAGACTATAGTCTAGTCTATAGTTTGCACTATTGATTAGACTATAGTCTAGTCTATAGTTTGCACTATTGACTAGACTATAGTCTAGTCTATAGTTTGCACTATTGATTAGACTATAGGCTACTCTATAGTTTACACTATTGACTAGACTATAGTCTAGTCTATAGTTTGTACTATTGACTACACTATAGGCTACTCTATAGTTTACACTATTGACTATACTATAGCCTACTCTATAGCTTACACTATTGACTATACCATAGCATACTCTATAGTTTACACTATTAACTAGACTATAGTCTACTCTATAGTTTACACTATTGACTAGACTATAGTTTACTCTATAGCTTACACTATTGACTAGACTTTAGTCCACTCTAAAGTTTATAATATTGAATAGGCTATTGGTTAGACAAGACTATACTTTATTCTATAGTTTACACTATTGACTAGACTATAGCCTACTCTATAGTTTACATTATTGACTAGACTATAGCCGACTCTATAGTTTACCTTATTGACTAGACTATAGCCTACTCTATAGTTTACATTATTGACTAGACTATAGCCTGCTCTGTAGTTTATACTATTGACTAGACTATAGTCTAATCTATAGTTTACACTATTGACTAGACTATAGTCTAATCTATAGTTTACACTATTGACTAGACTATAGCCTACTCTATATTTTACACTACTGACTAGACTATAGTCTAATCTATAGTTTACACTATTGACTAGACTATAGACTACTCTAAAGTTTATAATATTGAATAGACTATTGGTTAGGCTAGATTATACTTTATTCTATAGTTTACACTATTGACTAGACTATAGTCCACTCTATAGTTTACACTATTGACTAGACTATAGTCCACTCTATAGTTTACACTATTGACTAGACTATAGTATACTCTATATCTATACTATAGTTTACACTATAGACTAGACAATAGTCTACTCTATAGTTTACAGTATTGACTAGACTATAATCTAGTCTATAGTTTGCACTATTGACTAGACTATAGTCTAGTCTATAGTTTGCACTATTGACTAGACTATAGGCTACTCTATAGTTTACACTATTGACTATACTATAGCCTACTCTATAGCTTACACTATTGACTATACCATAACCTACTCTATAGTTTACACTATTGACTTGACTATAGTCCACTCTATAGTTTACACTATTGATTAGACTATAGTCCACTCTATAGTTTACACTATTGACTAGACTATAGTATACTCTATATTTTATACTATAGTTTACACTATAGACTGGACAATAGTCTACTCTATAGTTTACAGTATTGACTAGACTATAATCTAGTCTATAGTTTGCACTGTTGACTAGACTATAGTCTAGTCTATAGTTTGCACTATTGATTAGACTATAGTCTAGTCTATAGTTTGCACTATTGACTAGACTATAGTCTAGTCTATAGTTTGCACTATTGACTAGACTATAGGCTACTCTATAGTTTACACTATTGACTATACCATAGCCTACTCTATAGTTTACACTATTAACTAGACTATAGTCTACTCTATAGTTTACACTATTGACTAGACTATAGTTTACTCTATAGCTTACACTATTGACTAGACTTTAGTCCACTCTAAAGTTTATAATATTGAATAGACTATTGGTTAGACTAGACTATACTTTATTCTATAGTTTACACTATTGACTAGACTATAGCCTACTCTATAGTTTACATTATTGACTAGACTTAGCCTACTCTATAGTTTACCTTATTGACTAGACTATAGCCTACTCTATAGTTTACATTATTGACTAGACTATAGCCTGCTCTATAGTTTATACTATTGACTAGACTATAGTCTAATCTATAGTTTACACTATTGACTAGACTATAGTCTAATCTATATTTTACACTATTGACTAGACTATAGTCTAATATACAGTATACATTATTGGCTAGACTATAGTCTACTCTAAAGTTTATAACATTGAATAGACTATTGGTTAGGCTAGACTATGCTTTACTCTTTGGTTTACACTATTAAATAGACTATAGTCTATTCTATAGTTTACATTATTGACAATACTCTATTCTATAGTTTACACTGTAAAACAGACTATAGTGTAAACTATATAGCTGTGCACTCCAAATTTTGCTGCCCAACAAATTTGCCAAAGAAAATATTTCCATTTTATTCATACTCAGCCAAAGGAAAATACTCGTAAACTGTTAAAAGAAATTAGCAGGAAAGAAAAAAATTTTTGCAAAATATTCACTGATGATTTTTTAATTTTTTAACTTTTTTCTACTTCTATTTTTTTTAACAGCCTCTGTAGCTAAAACTCATGTATGTTTGTTTAATGTTTTCATATTTTTTTCTTTTTTTTGTTTTTTTCAGGTAACTTTGGATAGTTTTACAATTGGACGTTTTACCTCATATACACAAGATGGCTGCCCGGATGGTTATATGCAAATAGCTGAATCAGCTCGTACACCCATTGGCGGCATGTGGTGTGGTACCTCATGGGGACCAGTGTTATTTTATAGTGAATCTCGTTCTTTGATTTTTACCATTAAACTAAATAAGTGAGTAAAAATGATTTCTTGTTGTATTTTTTTCAGGTGATTGTTGTACCATTTTTCAAACATAAACTTTTATCATTTTCATAAACTCGTAAAACTATTTCCTGTTTAGTTGAGCCATTGGAAGCCAATATTATTTTTATTATTTTGCTAGTAAACTTTTAGTTTTATATATGGAAATACTTTTTACCCAACAATTTCATTTATTTGTTGCAAACTTTTCATAGTTTTTCTATTTATTTTTTTCATTACAGATTAGCACGTGATCAAAGTGGTTATAATTTTGATTTTCGTATACGTTATAAAGTTTTATCCCGTGATAGTTCAGTAACTCGTTATGGTGGTATTAAAGTTGAAGGTAGGTAATGATAACAAAAACAAGTAAAATAATCTATAGAAAATATGTTACTGATAATAAAGATTGACGAGTAATAATTTAAAATATATTTTTTGTTAAAATTGTTTTAGACCTCCAACATTGGCATAATCGTAGTAGTTTTTTACATCAAAATGCCCTTGATGACTTTACTAATACAAGTGGTGTTCACTCGGATCGTTATGGCCAAGATTTTAGTTTATTTAGTGCTTATGCCAATAATAAAACCTTTTTAAGTTCACTCAACAAAGAAATGATTAAGGATGAACATAATTACACTGAACCTAAATATTATTTGGGTAAGTTTTAAAGAATTAAAAAACTCTTAAACAGTTTTAAATTTTAATTTTACACAAAACTAAGTAATGAGATTAAAATAAACCTGGCTCATTTATTATAATGAATTCCTTTTATGAACAACTAAATATATTTTCTTTTAGTAATTTTTTTATTTTATATTCTTGTTTGAACTCATTTAAGGTGATTTAATACCCGGTACCTATTGTTCGCGTATATTTAGTGACTGTGATAAGAAGGCTTGTCGTTTGCAATCACCAAATTATCCTGGTATATATCCAAGAAATTTAACCTGTTACTATGCCGTTAGACAGGTAAGTGTGTCTTCTATTTGGTTGTTTCTTTTTACGTTAACTTTACAAAGAATTTTAATACAAAAGAAACCTAAAGAGTTCCTTAAGATTAAAGTAAGTTCTTATCTTTAAGTAAGTGTGTGTGTTTGGTTGTGTGTCTAAAGAAAAAGAAGTCCTTCTTGAAAATCCTTTCACTCTTTTGTTAGTTTTAGTAAAGGATTAAAAAAGAAGTGTCGCCACATTATAAGAAGCATTTTTGTGGTTTTCTGTAGTGTTAGTTTTTGTGTGTTTATATCTTAAGCAAGTACATACATACATATGTACATAAGTATATCTTGTTTGCTCAGGCTTAAACATAAATTCGTTAAATTTCTTACAGCTTTGAACGTTCGAAAAGAAAACAATCCTCTTAACAGAAATTCTTTTATTTTGCCTACAAAACTTGTGGTTAGTGTTGCAATGTTTAAGGGTTAGTTTTTAAAAGGGGAAAAAATTAATCGTTTTCATTACAAATTCCCATAAATTTTGTAAACTTTAAAAATGTCTTTAAAAAAATCTAACATTCGTAATGAATGTTCGTAGACCCTATAAAGATAAACTTGTTATCAATAGCATTTTTAATATTTGTTGTAGTAACTAGAATTTTTTAATTTATTGTATTTTGGGTCGATATAAGTAACGAAAATGTAGAAATGGCGTTCATGAATGCCCCCATTAACTGATATATACATATAATATTATATATATATATATATATATATATATATATATATATCGGTAAAATGAATAAAACTGGAAGATAATTAAAAAGCAAACAATGAAACAAATACAAAAATGTTATAAAACAAATCGAAAAATAATCATAAAAAGTGTCATCATGAAAAAAAAACGCTGAAATAAAGAGTTGACAAAACAGGAAAAATCTTCAAAGTAAAAAAAAATACAAAACTTAAAAAACAAAATAATAAAAAGATCAAACAAAAAAATCGCCATAATAAAATATACAAAATTAAGACAAGCTCCAAACGAAAAGAAAACGGTAAAATGTAAAAAAAAAAAATTAAAAAATGGAAAAAACGCAAGAATTGAAGGAAAAAAATCGAAATAAAAAACGCCAAAATAAATTGAATTGAAAATAAATTTAAAAAAAAAAAAACGGAAAAAGAAAATATCTTCAAAATAAAAATATTTAAAAAGGAGGAAAAAATACCATAAAAATGGAAAAGAAAAAACTCCCAATAACCCAAAAGAAAAAATCGCTGGAATTGAAATAAAACGCAAAACCACTAAAAAATGAAACAAAAGTAATCACCAAAATACAAATAATTTAAAAAACTAAAATTAAATTTTTTAAATTAAGAAAAAAAATCGATAGAATGGAAGATAAAAGTAAAAAATATAAAAACGCTAACACCAAAAAAAAGTGTTAATATTAGAAAAAATTACAGAAATTAAAAGAATCACTACAATGGAAAAAGAAGCTGAAATAATCGCCTAATAATGAAACTAAAAAATCGCCAAAATTTAAAAAAATTAACTAAAATATTTTAACACAATTAAAATCGCCAAAATTAAAAAAATCAATTAACAGAAAAAAGTAAAAATGCACTTCAATTACGAAATTTTTAATATTAATTAATTTTTAATTGATTTTGCTCCAATCATCAAAATGATAATATCAATAACTAGAATAATTGATATTATTATTACTTCTTTTCCTTAAATAGATGTAATGAGCTGAACATTTTTGAAAATTTACCTAAATTTATTTTATTTCTGTACTTTTATAGACAAATATTTAATTTTTCTTTATATTTTATTAACAGCTTTCAATTTATTAAAAAACAAAACTGAAAACCAATTAGAAAATTAATTATATTAATAAATCATATAATTAAATTCCAATATAAAGTTAATTAATAATTTTATTAAAAAATTATTTGAAATATTTTTTTCTGTGTAGAATGCACAATGGGGTAAAAGGGGTCGAAAATGGCGATTAATTCAGGGAAAGATAATATAAATATTTTATATTTTAGATGGATCGAAAACTATGCATATTTCAGAGAAGAATTTTCATATTTATTAGCAAGTAAAAAAATTTTTAGAACTATAAGATGTTTTTTGGCTGAATGGTAAAGTCCGTCCGTCTTTACATTAGGTTTATATGGGACGAAAATGACGCTTAATTCAGGAAAAGGAAATATCCAAATCTTTATGATCACGTTATATTTTTCTATTTATTAGTTAGTAAAAAAATGCATTTTTAGAAATCTTAAATATTTTAGGGCAGCATGGCATTGTCCGAAAATGCTACTTAGTTCAGGGAAAGGTGATATCAAAATTTTAATACTTTTGTTTAGTTTTTATATTAATAGAGAAGTGGAGAAAAATATTTTTCGAATTTTAAGATTTTTTTGAAAGAATTGTAATGTCCGTACATCTGTCCGTCTATTTGTTAATTTTTGCAAACTTTCCAATTCAAAATCGTTTAACTTTTGACTCAATAAAGATAACGACTCAAAATTCTTTGTTCGATAGATAATTCTGCTTTTTAAAAAACCACATAAAATATACAGCCTGTCCCACGATGTCGAACGAAAATTTCGTTCGACAAAATGTATGGGAAACAATAACAAAATTTTAAATTTATTTGTTGTTTTCCATATAAATTGTCGAATCGAATTTTTCGTTCGACATCGTGGGACAGGCTTATAATAAATTTTGTTGAAAAAATTGAGATTTTTTAAATTTCAAATGTATATAACTTGAAAAATATATAAAATATGTATTACATGCGAGCATGTTTTCTTAAAGATTTATCAAGGACTTTAGGATGATACACTAAGGGAAAAAAATCGATTCAAAATCAACAACGGTTGTGTTCACATTGGTAATTTACGGTAACAGCTTTTTAATACCTTTCGTTAACAAATTTAATAGAAAACATATGTAATTTAACAATTTGATACCGAAATGGTTTCAACTTGGTGCCAATTAGGTATCGATTTTCAATAAGAATTGAACACGCAGTGTTTAATTTAAACACATACGGTGTAGATTCACTATTGACACAGAATGGTATCGTTTTCAACACGTATGTGATTGATATTTCTCTGGGTGTATAAAATTCTTGGAAATCTCGTAAAGAACAAAAATTCGCTAGTGGTAAAACATTTTCCATGACACTAGTACCCTACTTTGAACCCCAATAGTACCGCTCCTGAAGCATATATGGAATCCTGCTTCCAAACTCAAAATGCTACTGTTCTCTGCTACGCCTATGTGAAATTTCATGTAAATACAACTAGTCGATTAGAAGTTACAGATTTATTTCGATTCTTCCCCACTGCACAGTGATTAGTTTATTACAATTTTTTAGGTTATTAAATCAATAATGAAAATATTGTTTTCAATTTAAAAGAAATCAATATAAAAAATTATATTTTTTTGGGAAATTATATTTTTTATAGACTGAAATTAAAAAGTTCCAACGAGTTCCAATTTAAAAATACGATTGTTATATAAATGAACATCTATAAAATTATATTTGAGAATATTGGCTGCAACTTTTTGTGATCTTTTAAAATATTAGACAAATTGTACGGTATCTCATATTAGAAATTTTTTAAGAATTATTTAAACATTTTAAGGTCATGGCTTAAAATTTGTTATGCAAATGTTACACTATCACTGGTATGATTGAATAATGCCACGCCTACTTTTAAAATATCTTTTATTTAAAAAAAAAGTTACAAAAATATGTCCGAAATACATACAAATAAATTAATTTTTTTCAGTATGGGAGTGGCAGGCCTTATCTACTAACAAAATATACAATTTCAGACCAATATCTCCAAAATTGGATTTTTGTCGTTCTAAAATTGCCAAATGTGATACTGTGCACTGTTTAAGGTTTAATAAAGCAAAGAAAATGTCTGCACTTAAGCCGGTTTTTGTATAAAATCTATTGAAGTTTTTTTGAAAAAAAAAATTTTTTCTCAAATCGCGCACTATTTTTTCATAATATTAAAGTGGACAATATATACTATTTTTCAGAAAATAAATACACTGAATGCTAATGAAAATTTATCTTTTTACTATTTTTCAAAAATGTAAAAAAATGTTTAACTTTGACAGCTCCTTATAAGAAAACAACACAACCAAGCTTTAATTGATATTGATACATAATTTTTTATATTTTTATTTGGCCCAACTTTAGTACAAAAATTTCAATTTTTTGAAATTCAATTAAGCGCCACTTTTGACACATTTTACCCCAACGTGCAATGTATAAAAAATATAAAAAATCGACAAGAATCAAAAGGAAAAATAATCACCAAAATAAAAATAAACCGCAAAGGAAAAAACAAAATGCGGCAAAATAAAAAAAGAAATCGAAGCGAAGAAATTCGACAAATAGAAAAAAATAATCGTGGAAATAGAACAAAAATGTCAAAATAAAAAACGTCAAAAAAATATAGAAAAAAAATGGCTAAAAAAAACAACGATAAATAATTACCAGAATGAAAATAAATTGCCAAACGAAGAAAAAAATATCTACAATCGTAATTAAAAACGTTTAAACAAAAAAAAAAACGCTAGAATAGAAGACACAAAAAAACTAAAAATACAAAAAAAAAAAAAAATTAAAAGCGCCAAAATTAAAAAATCTCCAAAACTGACAAATTTCAAAACAAAGTAAATAGCCGAAAGGAAAATGTCCCTAAAATAGGAAAAAAAATTCAAAACGTAGAACAGAAAAAAAATCCTAAATAAAACAAGTCAAGATAACGAAAAATTAACCAAAAAATTCGTAAATATATAAAAGCAAAAAGAAAAATTATTGCCTAAATAGAAGATCGGAAAAATATCTATAAGAAAAGATTTCACAGACATCAATTTGAGATGATTGAGATTGAATTCTCTGGAGTGTTGATTATAGTCTTGCCCCATTAAAATTTACCTTATCAATCGATGCCTCTTCCTTATGAGGTGAATATAAAAAGTGTACAAAGATCATTTCGGAGTATCTACAACCTCTGAATAAAACAGGATAAGTTTTTCATTATACAGTGCAACAATTTTCAAAAAAAATTCGCACATAAAAAAATCAATATAAATTTCCTCTCAAATGGACTTCAAAGTTTAGAATGATATACAACTTTTTTTCATCTACGTTGGAAGATGAATAGAAAATTCTTAGCTTTCATTTGAAAACCATATTAAAATGATAAAAAAAATCCTCCCCAAAGACGAATAGTTGAACTTGATGCATTTTGATGTGCTAAACAGTTTTTATCCATCAGGTCTGGATTTTTTTTTTATGGGCGTGTCTAATATTTCGCCCATAGTAAGGCCATTACTCTAGTATATTTCCTCATAACTCAAGAACGGTGTATACGATTGACATAAGTAATACACCAAAAGATGCGTACTAAAAAATATCTTCAAATGTGCTCATAGTTTCGAAGTTATTTTGAAATAAGTGTCCAGAAAAATCTTTTTCATGCAAAATTTTAGATTTTTTTGTTACTAAAATTTCTTTTAATAATTGAAAACATCAAAAATGTTTTAGTTTCTCATCTTTATCTTCAAGCTTATAATGCTGCGAATAAAATAAGGTATGTATCTTCAAAATTGATTCACAAATCTTGATTTTATTCACAGTTAAGTAAAAATACCCATGTTACATACAATTGAATAGAAATACAGTGGTGGGCAAAAAAAATATATATTTTTTCTTGAAACAAAAATAGATGAACTAGGTGGATTTTTACGAGTTAAACAGGAATCTGCATATATTTTTTTATTTTTTTCTATCACGTACTGATTGTCATCACCTAATCTAATATCATCATCTTATTCAGCGGTCACACTATAAAATTCGAGAATGGTTTGTCAAATTTAGACTATAACTCAAGAACCGTTTACTCGAAATGATACACAAAAAGATGCATACGAAAATTGTCTTCAATCTGTGTCAACAATATTTTTTATTCGCTCAAGAATTTCAGAGTTATGGATCAAAATTTTCACCATTTTTCAAAAAAAAAAAAAATTGTTTGGAGTTTAATTTATCTTAATAGGACAAACCGTTCTCGAGTTATACAAGTGTGACTGCCTAAAGGCGGGGTCATAGTAGTCATGCCCTTAAAAAAAAAAAAATCAATATGTGACAGAAAAAAAGTAAAAGCTGATTCTCATTTAGAGCGTTAAATTCCATCTAATTCACCTATTCTTTTTTTTGGCCACTAGTGTATCTCCACTTAACTGTAGGCATGAGTATCCTAACTTAACTGTGAATGCAATCAAAATTTGTGCATCAATTTTTATGATACGTGGCTTCTTTATGGGTAGTTTTACCAGCTTTGAGATAAAGTTGATAAACTGAAATTTTTGATGTTTTCACTTTTAAAAAGAAGTTTTAGTAAAAAAAAAGAAATCTTGAATTAAGCATAAACTAATTTTTTTTCGGACACTTATTTCGAAATATCTCCTAAAGAGTTGAGCGGTTAAAAATTTGATACTAGAACGACTTAAAGCTAATTTTATTCCGCATAATTTGCTGTATCATTTATATAAATCGTTCTCGAGTTATAGTGAAATATACTTGAGTAATCGGCTCATTTAGGGCGCAATATTAGACAATATTAGAATATTATTTTTTGAATATTATTTTTTGTCGACCAGTGTATTTTATGGTCCCTATGTCAATTTTTTAATGTATGAAAAGTATTATTGCAAGGTGTTATCAATATACAGAAATTTAAATGCAAATATTTTCACTACTAATTCCTCTACCAATGAAGAAGTCTAAATACAATTGACATTTAAAACCTAGTCCACTAAAAGTTATTTTAACAATTTGACTTTTTTAAAAAAAGTTAATTTTTTTAAAACATTCATAATTTTATCGAGTTGAGAAAGTTCATTCTTTTTTTTCTCAACTCATAATAAACAAAATAATCGCATCACTAACACTATTACCATTATTATTGTTGTTGTTGCTGTTGGCACAGATTTATGATTGTATGTATATATGTATGTGTTGTTAAAGCATAAAAACATACTTACTTATAAATAAATGTGTGTATGTACATTTGTGGCATGAACTCATGCAACCACAACAAAAAGTCCATTTTTAACCTTTTGGGAGTTACACTAAAAAAAAAAAAATAATAGTTTTGCAGGTCAAAACAAAGTGCAAAACCGCATAGAAAAAAAGTATGAGTACATGAAAAATAAAAAAAAAACAAACATAATACAACACACATTTACATAAACGCACATACACACACAGAAACTATAAAGCTTCATTAAACCACAAGGGTACATAAAATTTCATCCAGAGTTTTTTTGTATTAAAAACAACAACATCATGTACAATACACACATACAAATAAAAAACAGGGAAGAATTTTTAAATGTGTACTTGTATGAGTGTGAGTAGATGTTATATGTTTTTCCCTAGCTAAAAGAACGCAGCCTGCCAGTCTGTCTTTTACGTTAGCAATTCTGTCTGCCCATATTTATATTCATACCTTCCCTACTATCCCTATTATTTTTTATTCATATTTTTACTCTGGCAATAGCCAGCCTACATTGAACTAACAAAAACATAAGCAGTTCAAAGAACAAAAACAACAACAACAACTGCGAGAGAAAATATTTTTATAAACCACGAATGTAAAAAAAAAATGTGTACAGAAATTTTGCACGGATATTAAGTATAGATGTATAAATGTAAATGTGTAAGGTTGTGTATGAAAATGTGTGTATATCTGTGCACATAAACCCCTTATTTGTTTGCTTAAGAAGGGAATGAACCTAAAAGTGACACTAGAGACTTTAAAATAGTTGTTTTATTTTCAATTATTCTCTTCGTTTTTCATTTTTTTTTTTTTTTTTTCTCAAATTTAAGGTTTCATTTATTAATACTCTTCAAATTACTCACACACGCACATTTTTTTCTATTTAAAGGGTAATAAGGATAATAGCCTTAATGAAAGCCTTGAAAATAACTGTTATGAGTATAATGCAAAAAATTGTGCTTTTTTTATTATTTATAGAGAAATTTTAAATAATTTCTGGAGTTAATAATTTAGTTGGCATGTTTGGGAGAATTTAATAAACAGTAATGTTTTTTGGCACCAATAGATTTGGTCTACGGGAAATATTAGTTATTATTATATATTGAAACTTGTTAAATAATAACTTGGGTAACTTAAAAAAAAAAAAAAATGTGCTGGAAAATGAGTTGTGAATTTCGTAGTATTACTCCTTTAAGTCACAATTAAATTATTAGTTTCATTCCATCGCGTCTCAAATTTAATCCATTGATGACTAAAGAAAATATGATTTCTCAATGAGTTTTATTGTCTTGGTAAGAGCTAGAATAATTATAACAATTATGTTTTGTTGATGAGACAAAATGCTATACAAATTTAGCATCAATTTCTTGCTTCTTTTTACCTCTAGAAGTTTTTAAGCTAAAAAATCTTTTTAAACTTCAGCTTGCGAAGGAATAACTCCTAGATGAACACTTTAAAAAACGGTATCTTTAAGTGAAGTAAATTTTCATTTGAACTGAGAACTTCCACATTTATCTTTCTTTAAAAGGATAAAAAATGGCGATTAATTCAGGAAAATGTGGTATCACTATTTTAATGATTATGTTTTTTTTTTTTTTTTTTATTTGTTATTAGGAAAAAAATTAGTATTAGAATTTTAATATTTTTTTTAAAGAGTTGAATGCACAATTCAGGAAAAGGTGATATAAACCTTCCTATTTAATAAGTAAGTAAAAAAACATTTCTAGAATTAAGGAGTGAGATCGAAAAATTCTTAACATACATAATATTCAATAACTTGGAAACGGTTGATCTTAGAGTTTTCATTATTTTTTTAATCATTTGATAATTTAACACAGATCACAGAAATATATAATTTTTATGGTTCTAACCACTAATTATAAAATTGTGGACCATTTTTGAAAACCCTTTCTTTGGAGATTTGATAGTTGCCTCAGTCACTTTTTTGGAACAGTGTGCACATCTTCTGTTAAAATCTTCGGTATTTTGAGACACTTTTTTTGTGCTCTTGAATTCACCTTTCACAAGAGCTCAATATCTCTCCACTGGTCTAAGCTATGGACAATTTTGAAAATTAACCTCTCTTGATACTAAAACTATGTTTTTGATTTGGTACCACTCCAGAGCTTTCTTACCGTAGTGACATGATACCAAATGGGTCCAAAAATATGTGGACACGTTGTGCTTTTTTAAGAAAAGAAGAAGTCTTTTTTCCAAATATTCCTTTATGCTTATTTTGGTATTTATAGATCAGAATGTATCAAATGACTTTCCTGTTTTGCCGCAACTGCAAAAAGCTTGTCATACCATGAATTTTGTAAGAAATTTTTGCTGCTTTTGGGTCTTAAACTTATCTCCAACATTGCTTCGAGCATTAACAATAAAAATGTTTGAGACACAAGCTGCGAAGATTCTGTCAGCACCTACGTTTCTTCGTCAATTATACAGCTTGAGTATGAAAATTGGTTTTAAATTCCGAGTCCTATTTTTGGCTTGTAATTTTTTTTGCAGAATTCCAGTTTGAAATTTTGTGAACTTTATATGTTATCAACTTTCCCATTAGCTTTAAATTTTCGCACCAAATAGTCGAAGCACTGAGAAAACTGAGCTGATTTTCTACCAGATGTGTTTGGAGTTCCTTTAAATATGCCTTAAATTTTCTGGCCTTCCCAATATCATGTGGTCCTTTTTTCTTACCTTTTTTCGAAAATTATAATGTCCGTCCTTCCGTCCGTCTGTTTATTAATTTTTGCAAACTTGTTTAATTCAAAATCGTTTTTTAATCAATAACGATATCGACTTCAAATTCTTTATATTCCTTATTCGATATATAATTTTTTTCTTTAATAAACTGCAAGAAATATGAAAAAATCGGTTGAAAATGTTGAGTCTTGACCAAAATCTTGCAAATTTGAGATTGTGGAGATTTCAAATTTCGAAGAATATATATGAGAAATAGTACATGCAAGCATGTTTTATAAAGAATTTATCAACGACATTAAGGTGATACAAAAATCTTAAAAATCTCTTAAAGAACAAAAATTCCATAGTGGCTAAACACTTTCTATTACATTAATACCCTATTTTGTAACCCCATAGCTCCGCTCCTTTTAGAAATTTTGCTTTGTAAAACTTTTTAAATGATTTTTTAAAAAATAAAAGAAAATATGAAAAGATTATTTTATTATTAAACTTTTTTGTGCAATTTAAAAAAGTCGTTAAAAAAAATCGATATAAATCTGTTTTTTTTTATTAAATGTCGTCAATTAATTTAAAAAAACACACGCTCAGTGGGTAATAAATCTGGTAATAAATCTGTATCTCCTAAACTACTTCTCGGATCAAATTGAAATGTATGAAAGAGTTGTAGAAGGAGAGCTGAGCCATATAGTAACACATGGAGGAGAAATTCTCGATTGACAATTGAACAAAATTGTTGTTTTGTAAACAAAAATGTGTTTATACCTTACAACATATAGGTAAAAAAAAGATATGAAATTCCATTTTCAGAAACCTAAGTCGGTTGTCAAAAAAACCTAAATCTAAGAATGTATTTTATTGAAAACAAAAACAATTGTAGTACGTGTGCCTTTTTGAGTATTTTTTTTTTTTTTTTTTTTTTTTCAATTGAGTATTTTAAGCTTCATATCTATGTTACGAGTATAATATATGCCTTACACCACCATAGGTGGTTGGGATATAATGCGTTTGTGCTGATGTTTGTAACGCACAGAAAAAATTATCGGAACCCCACCTTAAAGTATAACGTTCGACTCAGAATCACTTTTTGTGTCGATTTAACGATGTCCGTCCGCCCGTCCGTCTGGTCGGATGGCTGGCTGTCTGTCCATGTAAACTTTGTGAACAAAGTATAGGTCGCAATTTTAAAGATATCTTGATGAAATTTGGCACGAATAATTATTTTGACACAAGGACATTGAAATTGGTTATGATCGGTCCATTATTTCTCCTAGCCCCCATACAAATGTTCTCCCGGAATAGGGGTTTAACGATCATAAATGCCTTAAATATAGCAATATTTCAATGAAACTCAGTACAAAGGAGTCTTGTATAAATATAAATTTTTGTGCCAAATTTCATCAAGATCGGCCTATAATTCATCATAGCTACCATATAAATTTCCTCTACCGAAAATCACTTTAACGTGCATAAATACCATACGAATGATATTATCAAGTTAATATTCGACACAAATAAGTTTTATATAAGTAGAAACAATATTGCCAAAATTTATGAGAATCGGTCCATAAAAAAAAATCATTACTTCTGTAAATTTAGTACATTTTTCTAATATTTTTATATTTCTGAAAAGTACTTGACAATATAAAGAAAAAATAAGCTTACTCAGTTATATCTTACAATTACAAAGATATTTACGCTTGAATTTTTGCCTTAACTTCATTTCGTTTTTCGGGAATTAGTCCGGTGGTAAATAAGCGAAATAATATGCTGAAAAAAAATTCTTTTATCTCTATTCGTCTACACATGAAAAATGTTCAAAGTCAGCACTTTGAAATTTGTATGAAAAATGGCTATTTTTTACAAAAATACAGCACTATTCTTTGACTTTTTTCTCAAAGTTGTTTCAATAAAGAAATTTTCTTTTTACATATTTCAAAAGACAAAACTTCATAAATGGTTCAGAAAGAATTTTTGAACTAAGTTAGGCTTGCATCCTACATTCAGCGTTAGTCGAAAATGGTAAATCAGTCAAGACATATATTTAGTCAAGACATATACTGAGATCAATATGACACTAAATTGTTTCCCGCCCATCCATAAACGAATGCAAGATTGTAGATGTATAACATTTTTTTATTAATCGATTTGAAAAAATTTTGAAAATTCAGAAGTTTTCAACCAATGCAGAATATAGGGTGCAAACCTAAATCAATTTGAAATTCATTTATTAACCATTTATAAAGCTTTGTCTTGAAAAGTTATTAAAAGTTGTTAAAAAATCTATGACAAAAAAGTGAAAAAATAGTAGTTAATATATTTTTGGAAAAAACAGCAATTTTTTAAACTAAGGACTGCACACGAAAAAAATCCACGCATTCGAATCTAGTTATAAAAACTCAACCAAAATTCTATTTTTTTTTTTTTTTTTTTTTTTAAGCTATATTTTTATTCATGACTATTACGTTCAAGTTCTAAATTTAAAATAATAAATTACACTAGTCGACAAAAAAAGCCTCTCCTAAGACGACAAAGAACTTGATGCATTTTGATGTGTTAAAGTCAAATCTGCTTTCAGTTTTTATCCATCAGGTTTGGATTATTTTTTATGTCTAATATTTCGCCCATAGTAAGGCCATTACTTTAGTATATTTCCTCATAACTCAAGAACGGTGTGTACGATTGACATAAGTGATACACAAAAAGATGCCTACTAATAATATCTTCAAATCACCCAAACTTAATTTTTTTATGTGCTCAATAGCTTCGAAGTTATTTTGAAATAAGTGCCCAAAAAAATCATTTTCATGCAAAATTTTACATTTATTTGTTACTAAATTTTTTATCTTAATCTTTATTTTAAAGTTGGTAATGCTGCGAACAAAATAAGGTATGTATCTTCAAAAATGATGCGCAAATTTTATTCACAGTTAAGTAAAAATTCCCATGTATACATACAATTGAATAGAAATACAATGGTGGGCAAAAAAAAAATATTTTTTCTAGAAACAAAAATAGGTCACACTATAAAATTCGAGAATAGTTTGTGAAATTTAGACTATAACTCAGGAACCGTTTACACGATTTTGATAAATGATACACCAAAAGATGCATACAAAAATTGCCTTCAAGGTATGTCAACAATATTTTTTATTCGCCTAAGAATTTTAGAGTTATGGATCAAAATTTTCACAATTTCTAAAAAAAAATTTTAAGTTTTCGCTACTAATTACCGATTAACTACGGAAATATTAACTGGATAAAAAAATTATTTAAATTCAGCTCAAAGATAATTTAAATCACTATCTACTGGAGTTTAATTTATCTTAATTGGACAAACAGTTCTCGAATAATACAAGTGTGACTGCCTAAAGGCGGGGTCATAGTAGTCATGCCCATAAAAAAAAATTGATACGTGATAGAAAAAAAGTAAAAGTTGATTCTTATTTAACACATTAAATTCCATCTAATCCACCTATTTTTTTTTTTTTTTTTTTTTTTATTTAAGACAAAAATTTGTTTTGCTAACTAGTGTATTTTCACTTAAATGTAGGTATGCATGGGTATCCTAACTTAACTGTGAATCCAATCAAGATTTGTGTATCAATTTTTATGATACGCGACTTTATTTACTCGTATTTTTACCAGCTTTGAGATAAAGACAATAAACTGAAATATTTTTGATGTTTTCACTTTAAAAAATAAAAAAATCTTTAATTTAGCATGAAAAAAAATTTCCGACACTTGTTTCGAAATATCTCCTAAACTATTGAGCGGATAAAAATTTTTTAGTAAATCAACTTTTTATTCCACATATTTTAGTGTATTATTTATATAAATTCGTGCATATTATTTATATAAAAATCTCAACCCGATGGAAAAAAACTGAAAGCATATTCGAGTTTAGCATGCGGAATTACATCCATTTTTTTTTAAAGAGCACGAAAAAAAATTTTGTCGACCAGTGTTATTTTTGATTGGTTTTTAATAAAATATATAATATTTTCCTAAATTCTCCCTTTTAGAGTTTTTATTGTGTTTTCGGCTACTTTTTTCCAGGTATAAGTCCATTTTTTTAGACTCTGTTTCATTTTGTGCTGCGCTTTTAGTGTCCTTAAAATGTTGTTTTTAAAACCATTCAATTCTGGTAAAATTGGTGGATTAGCCTCTTTCGGTACAAACACATTACCATTTATTTGATACCACTCCATCTCTTTTTGGCTGTATTGAGTATTGAGAAGTGCTTCTTTCGGCACACGTGCAAATGGCTTGCCAAAGAAAAAACTTTCTTAAAAATTTGGATTTTTCTTACACGATATTTCATCCTAGCATCCGCATTATAAAATTCCTGGCCAGGAAGTTATAAAATATCTGCTAGTACGTACGTTTCATCGTCCAGTATGCAGCAATTAAGTAAAATATGAACAAATTGGTCTGAAGTATTTTTGCCCTCCCTTTTGCCTCCTATCAGAAACTTTTTATACCTTATACGTCTTCAGGCTAGATTTCTTGTAAACTTTTCTGACAAAAGATTCAGAGCAATTAATTTTTTTTGGGCAATATTCTTTCAGAGTATCGGGGATTTTCTCTAAAAATACGTATACTAAATATTGAATTAAAAATAATAATAATAATATTAATCATACGTAAAATTAAATGTTATTTGATTATATTCCTAAAGAGATAAAATTACTTTAACTTATATGACTTTATATTCCATTAGCTTTGTAAATTAATAAGAAACTTGTTTTGATTAACTTACCTTAAGAAAGTTAATCATATTTGTTAGTTATATACTTTAAAATCTTCAAAGATTTAATTTAAATTTGATACATTTTTCAAAAGCAATTATTTTCAGTTGTTTAAACTTTCACTAGAAAAGTTCATGGTCCTTGTTCAAGTGGACAAATAAAAACATAAAAAAAAAACAACTTAAAGACACTACTTAAAATAAAAAAATAATAATAATAAAAATAAAACATAAAAGTCGCAGCTAAAATCTATTGTATTTCAAATTAAAACAAAAAAAGTATAAAAGAAAAAAAAAATATGCCAAGTTTTTCTTTTCATCAACGATTTGAGTAACATAATTAAAATTAGCGTCAATAGAAAAATATTTTCTTATCAAAAGAAAAATACCCAAACACAAACAGCAAAAGCAGCAGAAGAAGCACAAAAAACAAAAGCCCAAGAAAGTTAAAGAAAAAAAATAATGAAAAAAAAAATAAAATAAAATGAGAAAGTACAACAAGAAAAAGATACTTAAGAAGTGTTTTTCACTTCTAAGAGCTGCTAGTTTTCAACATTTCTTTTTTTTTCCATACTACTCATCAGTTTTTATGATACTTGCAACAAAATAAAGTTTACCTTCACAATACAAGGAAACAGAGGATAAAAAAGAAGATGAAAAAAAAACAAACACATGGAATGAGAACTGAAATGGTTTTGCTAAGGAATGCCTTTAAGAAACAGAACGAACTACAATTTAAAATGAAATTCTGAGGAATTAAAAAAAACAAGGACACAAAAAAAATCAACTTAAATAAAAAAAGAAGAAGTGAAAGAAATCCTCACAAAACAAAAACGTAATAAACTTTCTTTACCAACAAATAAATAAGAAGAATTTAAAGACGTTGTCATTGTTGTTATTGCCACTAATACTACTGTGGTTTTTGAAAAGAAAACAAAAAAAAACGTATCCATTTCTCTTGTAAAAATGAAAATTAAAAAAGAATTATGGCCAAAAGGCTAAGAGACCAAATAAGCACCTTTTTTCATTTTCATTACAGCTAAAAGAAGAAGAAAACTCTTATTTAGATAAAAAAAAATGCTATAAAATAACAAAGAAAACAACAATAAAAACAAACAAATAAAACGAAATCATTTACCTCTACAAATGAGATTAAAAACAAGTGAATGGAGTTTTCTTAACATTTAAATCAGTAAACGGACACAATAACTTTAAAAAAATATCTTATTTTATTTTAACTAAACCGTAATATAAGTTTATGTTTTATATATTTGTTATATAATCCACGATTTTCCTTTGACTTCGAATCAATTTTTCTGTAGAAAATTCCTCTGCCTTCGAATCAAATTTTATACAAAAAATTGCTCTGAGGCAAATTTTCTATAAAAAACTGCTCTGAATTCGAAGCAAATTTTTTCTCTGAATCTAAAGCAAATTTTCTATTTATTCTGATTCAGAGTAAAATTTTCTATAAAAATTTACTCTGATTCAGAGTAAAATTTTCTATAAAAATTTACTCTGATTCAGAGTAAAATTTTTTATAAAAATTTACTCTGATTCAGATTAAAATTTTCTATAAAAATTTACTCTGATTCAGAGTAAAATTTTCTAAAAAAAATTTACTCTGATTCAGAGTAAAATTTTCTATAAAAATTTACCCTGATTCAGAGTAAAATTTTCTATAAAAATTTACTCTGATTCAGATTAAAATTTTCTATAAAAATTTACTCTGATTCAGAGTAAAATTTTCTAAAAAAAATTTATTTTTATAAAAAATTTTACTCTGAATCAGAGTAAAATTTTTTATAAAAATTTACTCTGATTCAGAGTAAAATTTTCTATAAAAATTTTCTCTGATTCAGAGTAAAATTTTTTATAAAAATTTACTCTGATTCAGAGTAAAATTTTCTATAAAAAAAGTAAAATTTTCTATAAAAATTTACTCTGATTAAAAGTAAAATTTTCTATAAAAATTTACTCTGATTCAGAGTAAAATTTTCTATAAAAATTTACTCTGATTCAGAGTAAAATGTTCTATAAAAATTTACTCTGATTAAAAGTAAAATTTTCTATAAAAATTTACTCTGATTTAGTGTAAAATTTTCTATAAAAATTTACTCTGATTCAGAGTAAAATTTTCTATAAAAATTTACTCTGATTAAAAGTAAAATTTTCTATAAAAATTTACTCTGATTCAAAATGACATTTTCTACAAAAATTTACTCTGATTTAGAGTAAAATTTTCTATAAAAATTTACTCTGATTCAGAGTAAAATTTTCTATAAAAATTTACTCTGATTCAGAGTAAAATTTTCTATAAAAATTTACTCTGATTCAGAGTAAAATTTTCTATAAAAATTTACTCTGATTCAGAGTAAAATTTTCTATAAAAATTTATTCTGATTCAGAGTAAAATTTTCTATAAAAATTTACTCTGATTCAGAGTAAAATTTTCTATAAAAATTTACTCTGATTCGGAGTAAAATTTTCTATAAAAATTTACTCTGATTCAGAGTAAAATTTTCTAAAAAAAATTTACTCTGATTCAGAGTAAAATTTTCTATAAAAATTTACACTGATTCAGAGTAAAATTTTCTATAAAAATTTTCTCTGATTCAGGGTAAAATTTTCTATAAAAATTTACTCTGATTCAGAGTAAAATGTTCTATAAAAATTTACTCTGATTCAGAGTGAAATTTCTAGAAAAAAACTTACTCTGAATCAGAGAGAAATTTTCTAGAAAAAAATTTACTCTGATTCAGAGAGAAATTTTCTATAAAAAATTTATTCTGATTCAGAGTGAAATTTTCTATACAAAATTTATTCTGATTCAGACTAAAATTTTCTATAAAAATTTTATTCTGATTCAGAGTGAAATTTTCTATACAAAATTTATTCTGGTTGAGAGTGAAATTTTCTATGAAAAATGTACTCTGATTCAGAGTAAAATATTTTAAAAAATTTACTCTGATTTAGTGTGAAATTTTTTATAGAAAATTTAATCTGACTCAGCGACAAATTTTCTGATCAATACTTTTAATAACCGCTGCAACTAATCAGTTCTATAAAGTTTCTTTTACTTGAAAATTTACTCCAATTTATAACCAGAAGAAAAAGGAAAACTAAACAAGAGAAATTAATGGAAATGAAAAAATTATTTCCAATAGTAAACGGAAAATAAGTAACTAACATTAGTGACATGATTTCGTTGCATTGTGTGTTTGTAGAAAAAGTTCAGTTAATTTAAAGTTTGATTTTGTTCGGTTCCTTTTATCTTCTTTTACTTTGATAAAAATACAACAAATAAACATTGTTTATTACAGTTATACGTAAAAAGAAAAATAACAAAAATTGTCAAGGAAAATTAAATGACTAGATGCAGCAAAAGAAAATAACTGCTACAAACGAGTGGAAATACAAGATTGAAAATAAATTGTAATTTGAGTAAAATTAGAAAGGAAAAGAATTGAAAAACCATAAAGTAGAATAGTAAACGCTAACGAGCATGATTTGTAATTGTACAATTTTAAAAAATTATTGTCATTATTTAGTTTTCAACAAATGCTGTTTTGTTGATACAGGTATAGGGTTACATTTTGATGATAAATATAAGGATTTAAATTAAATTACCAAAGGTTTGAAATTTGTTGAAAAAAAGGATTTAACATTTAATGAGACTTTTGTTGAACAAAGACTTCTAGAACATGACTTTTTTGAAATAAATAAAATTTAAAAATTTTAATATAACATTACTTAATTAGAAAGATTATTTGCTTGAGGAAACATACCAATGTTTTCTTTTGAAAACAATCTAAGGAAAAGGAAATGAAACAAACATTGACCAAGTTATCAAAAAAAAATATATATATATATATATGCTGCTGGTACTACAGCTTTAAGCTTGTTAAAATAAATTTTAAACAAAATTCCAATTCCTCTTTCCACTAATGACAAAAATTATAAAAGTTTTTGTAAAAAAAACGAACTAAATTATTATTTAATAAAAAAAAATAAAACCTGAATAAAAGAAAACGACAAACAAAAGTAACCAGTAAAATAACATCAAAAGTCCTTGGGGCCATAAATCATTCATTTTCCAACAACTTGCCCATATAAATACATATAAGTAAACATTTAGTTTTTATAAAAAAAAAATCCATTAACTTTTTATTTAATACAATTTTTTTTATAACTTGAGAAAAAATAATAAAATTTTTAATCCTCTTTTTCTTTCTTTCTTCTTTTTTTCCATTATTATATATTTCTGCTGTTGATGATGGTCTTTGGCAATAAAATAAAAAAAAAAAAAAAAACTGTGAACTTTTTTTATGTTTCCTGTCAATTTTGTACGTCCATTGGTGGGTCTTTAGCACGATGTACCTCATGGTAAACATGCGTTAATTTTAGTTAAACAACCCAAAGGTAACCTGGTATGGATTTCAACACAGGATACTACTAACGTTAAAGTGGCACCCAGCACTAATGAAAAGGATAAGAAATTCGAGCCAAGATTAAAAACCTGGTCGGACTGTGATCATATACAGGTAATTATTTCGCAACGTAGAACAGACAAAAAGTGTAATAACAACTGCAACTTCAAAAGGAGAAAAAAAATATAGTTAAGAATGAAAAAACAAATTTGTATGAAATATAAAATGCAATTTTACAGTCTACCAAATAATTTAGGAAACAAATTCATGAAAAATTTTATATTCTCCTAAATATATTAATTATTTAAAAAAAAAAAAAAAATAATAAAAATAATTAAAAATTATTTGTCCTCAAAAAAATAAAAACAAAAAAATTTTTAAATTTTCTTTAAATTGTTTTCAAATTTTTGTCACTCTGTTTAATATTTCTCTCCTTTTTTTTATGCAAGAGAAAAATACTTGAGAATTGCTTAAACAAGTAATTCAAGTATTAAAAATTATTAAAAAAAAAAAAAATATTGTGGTTAAACATAAGTTGATGGTTGGCTAAACAACTTTAAGGAAATACAAAAATAATAAATAAACTAAAACAAACTCAAATTATTTAAAAAGCCACCATACAGATATAAACATTTTCAAATTATTTTCTCAATTTAATTTAGTAAATAAACCAACAAAAAATACAGTTCAACCATAAATTAAAACATTCAAATAATTTTTTATATAAATTAATTTATTTTCATAATAAATATTCTATTCAATTAAAATTTCCATTCACGTACTTGTTGTTTGTACTTGTTCGCTTCGTTTAATCAACAATTTAACATGACGTATGAGTGATATTAATTTATAGAATTCATTTTAATTGAATAAACAACAATCATACGCCAAAGTGTCTTAATATTAAGCGAAACCCGTTTGATGTGCGTTGGTTTGACTGTTAAACAATAATTTATATTTTGTTTAATTGGAAAACAATATATTGAGTAGTTTTTAATTGATTTCATAAAAAATACAATAAGTTGGAGAGATTTATTTATTGTGAACAAGTAACAACAATGAAAGCGATTTAATCGTTTGTGTTACAATTAAATTAAAAAATTTTCTATAGAAGTTCGTTCTTACTCAGAACCAAATTCTTTAAAATCTTTAAAAATTTACCCTGACTCAGAAGCAAATTTTCTATAAAATTTACTCTGACTAAGAAACAAGTTTTCTATCGAAATTCGCTCTGAATGAGAAACAAATTTTCTATAGAAATTGGCTCTGAGTCAGAAAAAAATTTTCTGTAGAAATTTCCTCTGAACCAGAACACAACCCAAAATTTCTCTGACTCAGAGAAAATTTTCTATAGAAAAATTACTCTGACAGAGAAAATTTTCTATGGAAAAATTACTTTGACTCAGAGAAAATTTTCTATAGAAAAATTACTCTGACTGAATGAAAATTTTCTATATAAAAATTACTCTGAATGAGAGAAAATTTTCTATAGAATAATTACTCTGGCTCAGAGAAAATTTTCTAGAAAAAACTTACTCTGACTGAGAGTCACTGTAAGTAAGAATCAGAGAAAATTTTCTATAGAAAAATTACTCTGAATCAGAGAAAATTTTCTATAGAAAAATTACTCTGAATCAGAGAAAATTTTCTATAGAAAAATTACTCTGAATCAAAGAAAATTTTCTATAGAAAAATTACTCTTACTCAGAGAAAATTTTCTATAGAAAAATTATTCTTACTCAGAGAAAATTTTTTATAGAAAAATTTTCTATAGAAAAATTACTCTGTATCAGAGAAAATTTTCTATAGAAAAATTACTCTTACTCAGAGTAAGTTTTCTATAGAAAAATTACTCTTACTCAGAGTAAGTTTTCTATAGAAAAATTACTCTTACTCAGAGTAAGTTTTCTATAGAAAATTTTCTCTGAGGCAAAGTAAGTTTTTTATAGAAAATTTTCTCTCAGTCAGAGTAAGTTTTTTCTAGAAAATTTTCTCTGAGCCAGAGTAATTATTCTATAGAAAATTTTCTATAGAAAAATTTTCTGTAGAAAAATTTTCTGTTACTCTGACTCAAAATTTTCTATAGAAAAATTCCTCTGAATTCAAGAAAATTTTCTATAAAAATTCGCTCTGAATCAGAAGTAAATTTTCGGTAGAAAAAAAACTCTGACTCGGAAGCAATTTTTTTTATATAAAAAACATATGACCGAATACAAATTTCTACAGGAAAATGCTCTTACTCAGAAGCAATAAAAAATTTCCTGACACAAATGCAAATTTTTTATAGAAACATTTTCTGAGTCGGAGGAAAATTTTCTATCAGAAAATTGTTCCAGTTCACAACATATCTTCTATAGAGAAATTGCTCTGAGACAAAAGCAACTTTTCTTTAGAAAGATGTTCTGACAGATTTTCTATAGAAAAATGCTCTGATTAGGTTGAAAATTAAAAAATCCAGAATAGAAATTTTTTGACTTAACAGCAAATTTTTTTAGATAAATGATGTCATTCAGAGGAAATTTTTCTTAAAAAATACTCTTATTCGAAAGCTAGTTTCATAGAGAAAAATGTTTTATAGAGAAATGTTTTGGCTGAATAAACATTTATATAGAAAAATGTTCTGACTCAGAATCAAATTTTCTATAGAAAAAAGTTCTTACACAGAAAAAATTTTCTTTATAAAAAATTCTCTGATTTAAAACATATTTTCTATAGTAAAACTGCTCTGACTCAGAGTTGCATTTTCTAAAACAAATTTTCTATTAAAGATATGTTTTGACTTAACAGCCAATTTTGTATATATAAATTATGTTATTCAGAGGAAATTCTTCTTAAAAAAAAAAATATTCTTATTCAGAGGCTAGTTTCCTAGAGAAAAATGTATTCATTTAGAGGTTATCTATATAAAAATCTTTCCCTCTTTTATAGTTAAATTTTTTATAGGACATGTCTTTATTTTCATCTGAGATATTATAAATTGCTCTATTAGTGAACCACATTTTCCATAACAATTTTCTCTGAATCATAATTAAATTTTCTATAGAAAATGCCTTTGTTATAGAGTCAAATTATCTTCAGAAAATTTATCGGTTTTAGGACCAGAAAATTTCTCTGTTTCAGAGTCAGATTTTGTATGAGCATTGTATGTTTTACAGCCAATGTTTGTTTTTTTAATCTTCATGCTTGTTTATCTTTTAAATAAATACTTATTAATAATACGAACTGTTATTTTTTTGTTATTATCAACTAAATATGATTTCTAAATAATCTTTTAAATTAAAATTTAATATAGAAAATACTATGAAACTCTTCTAAGTATCCAGTTGATATCTAAATATCAACTTTAACAAAATCTTCAATTAACCTTAAAAATTATATTTATTACTTTCTAAACTTTATTAAATCTTAAACAAACATATTAACTAAATATTTGTGATATCTTTAGGAAACATCAAACTATAGAAGGAAATCAACGGTAATTATTAATCTCTAATGATTAACAAAATTGCACCCATTATTATAATTATTATTACTACAACTCTTCTACTTAATAAATATATTTAGTCTTCCTTGCATAAGCACGATTTGTAGATGAAGAAACAGAACAAAAAAAAAATAAAACATATCGAGACATCTTTATGTCTACCATATAAACTCTCTCGCATTACTAAACATTTGAACAAAATTATTATGCAGTCATTAATCTTGTGACCAAGACAATGATCATGACATTCCATTTCAAAGTAATGTTACAAACACAACACAAATTTACATGACATTTTCAGTATTTTAACAATTATAAGGAATTGAAATTGAAATAATATTTAGATAGAATAATCGTATTCTAACCAAAGCATAATATGAAAATTTATATGAATGAAACATTAAATCATTTTAGGTTTTTGGTTGGCAAGCATTTTCCAAACATGTAGAGCTATTCTGTTTAATTTTCATTTGCATACTCATACTATTTATACATCCATACATACATGAACACAAAAGATAGAATATGTATACAAAAGCATTTCCATTGAAAATATAAAATACAATTTCATTTCCCAATAAAATCTTTAGTAACATAATTGTCATACTAAATTAATGTACATATACATTTGTTTATATGATATAAGTAATTTATGAATAACCCTCAAGGGGACAAATAACCTTGGATGTAACTTCTTTAATTTAGAGTAAGAATGTTCTCTCTTAGTGTAAAATTTACTACAGAAAATTTTTCTGTTTTAGCTGAATTTTCTTTTGAAAATTCCTCTTTATACAAATGATTTTTTTCTTTGAAAAATTTCTATTCACACAATTGAATTTTTTTATGGAAAATTTTTGTTTACACAAGAGAATTTGTTTTTGTTGATAAGCATTTTTCTATAGAAAATTTTTCTTTGTTAAAGAGAATTTTCCTTTAAAAAATGTTTCTTGTTGATGAGAATTTTTCTATAGAAGAGAATTTTCCTATAGAAAATTTCTCTATAAAATTTTTCTTTGTTGAACAGAATTTTGCTTTAAAAAATTTCTCCTGTTGAACAGAATTTTTCTATAGAAAATTTCTCTTCATTGAAGACAATTTGTTTATAGAAAATTTCTCTTTGTTGAAAAAAATTTTCTTATAGAAAATTTCTCCTTGTTGAAGAGAATTTTTCTATAGGAAATTTCTCCTTGTTGAATAGAATTTTTCTATAGAAAATGTCTTTTTGTTGAAGAGAATTTTCCTATAGAAAATTTCTCTTTGTTGAAAAAAATTTTCTTATAGAAAATTTCTCCTTGTTGAAGAGAATATTTCTATAGGAAATTTCTCCTTGTTGAATAGAATTTTCCTATAGAAAATGTCTCTTTGTTGAAAAGAATTTTCCTATAGAAAATTTCTCTTTGTTAAAGATAATTTTTCTATAGAAAATGTCTCTTTGTTGAAGTGAATTTTCTATAGAAAATGTCTCTTTGTTAAAGTGAATGTTCCTATAGAAAATTTCTCCTTGTTGAAGAGAATTTTCCTATAGAACATTTCTCTTTGTTGAAGAGAATTTTTCTGTAGAAAATGTCTCTTTGTTGAAGAGAATTTTACTATAGAAAATTTCTCTTTGTGAATTTGTGAATTTTACTATAGAAAATTTATCCTTGTTGAAGACAAATGATTTTTTCTATGAAAAATTTCTATTTACACTAGCGAATTTTTCTATGGATAATTTCTGTTTATTTCTCTTGTTGATAAACATTTTTCTATAGAAAATTTCTCTTTGTTGAAGAGAATTTTTCTATAAAAAGTTTCTCTTTGTTGAAGAGAATTTTCCTATAGAAAATTTCTCTTTATTGAAGAGAATTTCCCTATAGAAAATTTCTCTTAGTTGAAGATAATTTTCCTATAGAAAATTTCTCTTTGTTGAAGAGAATTTTTCTATAGAAAATATCTCTTTGTTGAAGACAATTTTTCTACAGAATAATTTTTTTCTTCAACAAATTTTCTGTAGAAAATTTCTCTTTATTGAAAAGAATTTTCTAAAGAAATTTCTCTTTATTGAAGAGAATTTTTCTAGAGAGAAAAAAATTTCTCTTTGTTGAAGAGAATTTTTCTATAGAAAATTCCTCTTTTTTTATACTTAAAAAATTATATATATATATTACAAACAATTTATTTATAATTTTCTACTTTTTTTAACTTATTTCCATAATTTATAATCATCACTTACCTTACTTCTCTATGGGTTAATATTAAGTTTCTCTTTGTTGAAAAGAATTTTCCTATAGAAAATTTCTCTTTGTTGAAGAGAATTTTTCTACAGAAAATTTCTCTTTATTGAAAAGAATTTTTTAAAGAAAATTTCTCTTTATTGAAGAGAATTTTTCTACAGAAAATTTCTCTTTGTTGAAGAGAATTTTTCTATAGAAAATGTTTCTTTTCTGAAGAGAATTTTTCTGCAGAAAATTTCTCTTTGTTGAACAGAATTTTTCTATAGAAAATTTCTCTTTTTTTATACTTAAAAAAAAATTATATATATTACAAACAATTTATTTAAAATTTTCTCTTTTTTTTTAATTTATTTCCATAATTTATAATCTTACCTTACATCTCAATGGGTTAATATATACAGACACTTAATTTCCCCAGAAAATGCCAAACAGCTGAGAGCTTTTTGTTTTTTATCAAAAATATGCTAAAATAATATTAAGATATTCCTTAAACAAAATAAAATGAGAATGAAAAAACATTATTACTAAAATTTATCACATTTATCTTAAAAAAAAAAATGTTAAATGCTACAACAATATAAAATAATTAGCATACTTTTAGGGGATTTATTAAGCAAATAAATTGTGTACTAATATTTCCACTTAAATAAATTGAAATGCTAAAAATGTGCTTTCCATTTTTACAACAATTTCAATATAAAACCATCGTCATTACCAAATGTCTGTTTAAATAAAATCGTAAATATTTTGATAATATTTTTAAGTGATGGTAAAATTCCTGTCCATCATCTTTTTAGGAATATGTCATTTGTAAGATTAAATTTAATTTATGTTACTATTATAAAGAACTAAAGGCATTTAAATAGCTGTTTCTTTCGTTTTTATGATAATTTAAGGATTAAATTAAATTTTCTTTTTTGTTCAAGGAAAGAAAAACAATAATTTTATTCATAAACTCGTTGTCGTTTGGATTGTGGCACAAATAACATTAAAATGTAACACACACATTTTTCATGTCTTTAGGTTTTATTCTTTTTAGAGCTTTTTAAATCATTTTAATTTAGCAAATTTCTTCTTTTTTCGCTTTTTAAACATTATTTGGCAATGTTATTTTTTTATTTAGCTCTTAGCCACAGCTTCTTCAGCTTTATCACTATTTATCATGCTGTTGAGTTTGAACACAATTTTTTTGTGTTTTCTTTTTTTTATACTCCAGTTGCAGTAAAATTTTTTTACGAAAATTATTATAGTTTTTTCTTGACATTTTCTCGCTTACATGGAACATTAAATATACTGTTCCTGTAGTTGTTGTATTTTTTTCTCATATTTTTTTTTTTTTTTTTTTTTCCTTGATTATTGTACCTCTTTAGCCTGGTTGACTGGCTGCTTGTCTGTTATCGTTTTGCTGGTCGGAGGAATAAACGTATTTAGCCACAAATTAGTGGCACATGGTTACAGTTTAGTAACTTGAATATTTAGTTTTTTGTGGTCAAATAATATGAGCCCAAAAAAATTAGAGTTGGTTTCAAGGACTTATAGAGTAGAGCACTGGGAAAAGTGTAGTTTGTTAATTGAAAAATTGGAGAAATTTAAACAGCACTATTGAGATAAAATACGGCAGAGAAAAAAAGAAAATTTAAATGAAAATTTATACAAATTTTAAATAAAAACCTTTTTCTTATTCGAAAGAATTTTTCTATCGTAAATATTCTTATGCAAGATAATTTTTGTATGAATTGTTTTATAGAAAATCTCTCTTTATGCAAGACAAATTTTCTGTATAAAAATTGTTTTATATAAAAAAAAAGAAGATCTATAGTAAATTTTTTAATATAAAATATCTGCTTTAGTAAGCGAATTATTCTAAAGGAATTTTGTTCCTTAATGCAAGAACATTTTTCTGTGGAATATTTCTCTCTTTATGAATAGAATTTTCTGAAAAAAACGTCTTTCTTAATACAAGAGAGTTTTTCTATTAAAAATTGTACTCTTAATCCCAGCAAAAAAACGATGAAGTTCTTCCAAAAAAAAAGAACATTTTCACAACTTCAAAATTGGAACAAAGTGCATATTTTAAACTTTTTTGGATGTGAAAATAAATGAATTTTTTGCGGAAAAAAATGGTAATAATTTCTAACAAAATTTAAGTTTTATAAATTTTAACGCATTTTCGTTATTATTTAATAGGGCAAAAACAGAATTTTTATTAAAAAATTGTCCAAACATAGTTTTAAGAAAAGTGCTTCAAAAGCAATGAACAAGAAGTATAAAAGAATAACATCATACCAATGACAACCATGGGTTATAAAAAGAACTTCTGCAGCTCTTTTTCACCACTAAGTACTTCCTTTCAATGACAACACAATGTTAAAATCATGACTTTTTCAGTTCTTTTTTTTTTTTGCTGGTATAGGTACAAAAAAAATTCTTTAAAAAATCTTATGCATTTCTTTAGAAAATTTCTCTCCTTATGCGAAAGAGTAATTCTACAGGAAATTTCTCTTTATGTGAGGTATTTTTTCTATAGAAAATTTATCTTCCATATAGAAAATTTCTCTTCGTTGGAAAAAACTATTTACAGAAAATGTCTCTTTATTCAAGAAACTTTTACATTAGAAAAATTCCTCCAGACAAAGAGATTTTTCTTTAGAAAAAAACATATAGAATTTGTTTTCATTCTACAAATTTTCTATAAAAAATTTATTTTTATTTATCCATCAGAATTTTGTTTATTTAACAATTTGTTATCTAAGAGCATTTCTATATCGAAAATTTATATCCATGGGATGTTTTCTATAAAAAAAATTTTATTTCCACAAAAGAATTCTCTTCATGTTCGCTAAATAAAAAAAAAATTATATAGAAAACTTCCTCTTATTCTAGGAAATTTTTATAAAGAAAATTCCTCTTAAATCAAAATAATATTTCTAAAGAAAACTTCTCTTTATTTAAGGTAATATTTCTTCAAGAAAAAATTTCTCTTTATTGCATTAGACAAAAACATTCCTACACAAGAATTCACTTAGAATTTCAGAAAAAACATTCTCATATATAAAGAGAAATTTTCTATAAAAATTCTCCCATATAAAGAAAAAAAACACAGAAAATTTCCAAAGAAAAATTATCTTGCGCAAGAAAAAAATTCTCTTAAACAAAGAGAAATTTTTTGTAGAAAAATTCTCTTATATAAAAAGATATTTTATATAGAAAAGTATGAGAGAATTTTTCTATATAAATTTTCTATATAAAGAGAAATTTTCTATAGAATAATACTCTTATATAAAGAAAAATTTTCTATAAAAAAATCCTCTTATATAAAAAAACGTATATTAAAAAATGTCTCTTTATATAAGAAAATTTTTCTGTAGAAAATTTCTCTTTATATAAGCGAATTTTTCTATAGAAGATTTCTCTTTATATAAGAGAATTTTTCAATAGAAAATTTCTCTTTATATAAAGGGAAATCTTCTATAGAAAATACTCTTATATAAAGAAAAATTTTCTATAAAAAATTCTCTTAAACATATAAAAAAAAACATATATTAAAAAAATTCTCTATAAAGAAAAATTATATTATATAGAGAAAAATTGTCTATAGAAAAATACTATTATTTAAAGAAAAATTATCTATAGAAAAATTCTCTAATATAAAGAGACATTTTTTGTAGAAAAATTCTCTTATATAAAGAGACATTTTCTATAGAAAAATTATCTTGTATAAAAAGACATTTTCTACAGAAAAATTCTCTTATTTAAAGAAACATTTTCTATAAAAAAATTCTCTTATATAAAGAGACATTTTCTATAGAAAAATTATCTTATATAAAAAGACATTATCTATAGACAAATTCTCTTATATATAGGACACATTTTCTATAGGAAAATTCTATAAAGAAATTTTCTTTTATGAAAAGAAATTTTCTATAGAAAAAATTTCTTTTATAAAAAGAAATTTACTACAGAAAAATTTTATTTATAAAAACATTTTAATAGAAGTTTTCTTTTATTTTCTTTACATTTTCTATAGGAAAATTCTATAAAGAAATTTTCTTTTATGAAAAGAAATTTTCTATAGAAAAAATTTCTTTTATAAAAAGAAATTTACTACAGAAAAATTTTATTTATAAAAACATTTTCATAGAAGTTTTCTTTTATAAAAATAAAATTTCTGTAGAAAAAGTTTGTTTTATAAAACAAACTTCCTTCTATAAAAAGAAATTTTCTATAGAAAAATTTTCTTTTATAAAAAGAATTTTCTATAAAAAATTTTCTTTTATAAAAAAAAATTTTCTATAAAAAATTTCTAAAGAAAAATTTTAACATAATTTTTTTTTATTTTTTTTTGCGGAAAACTTCCACTTTGAAATTTTTTATATTTTCCATATAAAATTTTTCTTGGATTTTGCTTCATAAATAGTAATAAATTGCCCTGATAATTTTTACTTGAAGCTTTATTTAAATCCTAAATTATATAACAAATATCCACCTCTTTTTCATATCTTTGTTCTCAGCTTAATAGCCATTTCAATGTTTTACTAACACTGCAATGACTAATTTTGTTAAAATACTGACCATTTCACAATAATGGTTATAAAATCCCATTAAAATTACATCACTGGTAATTTAAACAGACAATTTTACATGTCGACAAAATGTAAAACTCAAACAAAAAATGAAAACTTCTAAGAACAAACAAAGAAAAAAAAACAGTACAAGTACATTTTGTAATAAAAAAAAATAAACTCCCTTCAAACATTTGCACAACTGTTTAATGTACATGTCCATAGCAAACGTTATCTAAGCAGTCCACAATTTATTTAATCGTTTGTCTGTTGCCCAATATATTCTCGGTGAAAATCTCACACCGAACAAAAGGAAAAAACGACAAACAACCAAAGTGTTGATGACTGGGAGGAAGTTTTGTAGCTCCTATTTTTTTGCTTTATGTATTGTTATATTTTACTCTGCAGGATATTTTTTTTTTTTTATTTCCTAGGGTTTTATTTTAAAAATTACACACTTAAAATTGCACGCACTCTTTCCTACAGACACACACTGTTTGAATTGCTTATTCAACTGTGAGAAGAGAAAATTGAAAAAAGAAGAGTAAAAAAAAACTGTAGTTTCATACACGTTTAGAGCCAGAAATGGTCGCTCATAAATGCATCAAATAAGGATTTTTTCAACCAAAAATCCTACATCCTTTTTGATGTCATAAAAATTTGTTATTTTAACTACTATTCGCTGTTATATGTGTATGTTTTTTTCTAAGGATGTAAGCACGTCTTTGCCAATATTTGTTTCGATATTTGTTTTCCTTTTTCATCCTTCTTCTTGTTCCGTTTTATTTCCATTTATTTTTTCTGGTTGCACGTGTGAATAATCACACTTGAAAACTATTTGGTTTAGTCAGCAAAAAAATATTTAAGGCATCCATCTATTCCAGTCCAGCCAGCTATCCAGGCAGCAATGAAACGTAATTGTTGTATAAAAAAAAACTGTGTTTGTAGACATTAATGGTCCTTTTGAATAGACATTTGATAGTTTTCCCTTTCCTAGGGTTTTCTGTTTTTAAATTGTTTGCTCCTTTTTTAGATTTTTATTATTGTTCAAATATTTGTAAATACTTTAGTAGGCTTTGAAGTGTAAAGGATTTATCAGACATACGTTAGTTGGTATTACGTGTAGAATTGTTAAGACATTATTGAAGTGAGTAACGTTTTAAATGGTATCTTGATGTTTAACAGTATTTTATTAGAAATAATAAAAATCTTTGAACAAGATTTTGCGTTTTATTTTATATTAAACAAAAATAAACTACCACATTCGAAGTTTGAAATTCATTTCTTAACATACAATTCAAGGAAGTTTTTAAACCCTCAATAATAATAAACTTAGGGGTACAAAAAAAATACTTCAATATCTGATTTAAATCTTAAGATTTTTTTCTTTAAATTTTAATTTATTTAAAGTCTTAAATTATTCTCAATTAATTTATTTTATTTTATACTTTAATCTTCTTAAACATTAAATAAATTACCCTAAAATCTTTAAAGCTAAAAACTAACATATTATTTTCTAACTTAAGAAAATCAACTCACAACTTTGACCCATAAAACCACAAATCTTTAGTAATAAATTATTATATTTATGCCACAAAGTCACTCACTTGATCTGGTAAATAATTTAGCATTATCATTAAATTGTAATTAATAATATTAAAGTATCTATAGTATACTGTCCAGGATTGATACTTTGATGTAGGAATATTAAACTGTTTTACGACAAGATTTATTTAGTCAATATTCTTTACTTTTGTTTACCAACTTCCATAGAAAGTAAAACAATTTAACAAATTAATAGTTAAGCTTAAACTATTATTTACATAAACAATTTATATAATAAAATAAGAATAGGGTCGGTAGGAAATTAAATTCAAAAGTAAGAAAGAAAAGTAAGAAAGACCATATTATACCCTACACCATTGAGTATGTACATCAAAATTTATTATTTATATTAGACCTGTGGCAAATTGTGGACAGATATTTTTACTAAGTAAAAAATAAAATATACGAATATAGAACGGACATCGCTAAATTGACTCAGAAAGTTAAGATATCTTAACGAAATTGTCGGAAATTTAGGCTTTTCCAATAAAATCCACTAGATGCACTCGATGGATTTTGATGTGCTAATTCTGGATTTTTTTTATAAATATATTTTACCCATAATAAGGCCATTACTCGATTATATTTCACTATAACGGTATGAACGATTTATATAAGTACTAGCTTAACCGGGTGCGCTTTGCTACACCTTATGATGCCATATTAGATATTAACTTTATATGGGTCTAATACACCCCCTCGCCCTATCCCCTTTAAAATTTTAAATATAAATTTTTTCTATAACAGTTTTTGAAACTTTCACTAAATGAATAGTTGACTTATATGAAAACTAATACCTCCTTTGTATAGGGAATACTCTTTCCCCCGGCCCTCCGTTCTGTTTTTATTTTATAAATGCAATATGTTAAGGAAATAGTTCGCACACAATTTGAAGGCTCTCACCGTAATAGTTCTCTTTCTATCTCATTTTCACCTCAAATATGCAGGTTTATAAGAAAGTTTTACCAACAAAATATCCTCACTTTTGCTGTAATAGTTCTCAATATATGCGGATAATTAGAATTTGTATTGGGGGTACAACATCCCCTGGCCCACAGTGGTTCCAAACCGTTTTTTTTTTTTTTTTTTTGGAAACAATTCAGTAACTAAAGCGCCCTTAGAGGTATCTCAATAAAATTTCACATGGTCAGAGCTGAGGTGTTTTCGAGTACAGGCCTCTAGCGGGTCAGGGGGGAAGTGGGTGGTCCTCCAAAGTTGCCCATCTCGGATATGAAATTTTTAAAAAAAATCGCCAAAAATTCTTTTATGATATGATAGAAAAAAATTTTATTTATAGATAGTCCTTGTAAATCTCCACAAAAAATACGCTTACATGTGCAGGTTATCTCTTTTAGTTTAAGAGATATTCGGGTCAAAACAAATTTTTACCTTATTTTTTACCTCGTCTTTTTATAGTTTTTTTAACTTGGTGGGCTTAATATTGCCCCTAATCTAAAATTGGAACTTTAAAAAAATTTTACATTTTTTGGGTATTTTCCAAAAAGGTGGCAATATTTATTTACTGATAAAATTAGTTTTTTGTTCTGGGCTTTATGATTTTTTTAATGTTTTCAAAATAAATCTTAATGTAAATGCGTGTAAAGTAAATCCGGAGGTGTTTGGGTTAAAGGTCTGCCTACGAGCCCTATCCAAATTTTGTCAATTTTGGAAAATTTGTTTATATTTTTTTGTTATGTTCTCAAATCGCAAAGCTGGGATCGACTTAAAATTATTTTAATTTTTTAGCCCTATATGTAAGGTATATACCCAAAAAGTATTTTCTGACAGAGGCTCCTTATAACGACAGAGTGACCATTTCAAATAAAAAAAAACAATTTTTGAAAGAAGCTTTCCCCGAACTGGAATTTTGGGTATTTCAGAGTAAGAAAATGGGAACCTATTTATTCTCTTCTTTTAAGGACAAAATTTTTTATATTGTGCTTAAATTTCACAATCATAGCTTAAATTATGTAGATTTTATTTAAGTTCAAATATTAAACTTTTTTTTTGAAAAATAACACTAAATACACAATTTTTTAGTTTTTTGATAAATTTAATGAAAATATTTAGGTCGAATACTACCTAACCTTTGAGAAAAATATATAATTATTAAATGTTGTTAAAGAAAATTATATTTTAAAAGAAAAAAAGAATATAGAGACCTTTTCGCCCAAAAAAAAAAAAGTGCGATTATTGTAATTTTCAAATTTTAAACCAAACACATCTGGTAAAAAAGTAGTCCAGTTAGCTCAGTCCTCTGACTAAACATACAAAATTCAATAAGTTCCAGACAGGAATGCTGCAAAAAATTTAGAAGACAAGAATAGGTCACGGAAATTAAAATCAAATTGCTTACTAAAATGCTGATGTTGCATAATAGACGACGAAACGTAAGTACTGGCAGACTTTTCACAGCTTCCGGGTAAAAATTGAATATAAGTTTAGGACCCAAAAGCAGACAAAATTTCCTAAAAAAAAAATTCCAGGTTTGGCAAGCTTTATGAAGTTACGACAAAAGAAGCAAGTCATTTGTTACAGTGGGCTCTATAAATACCAAAATATGCATCAAAATATGTTTGCAAAAAAGGCTTCTTCATATCATAAGAGAACACATTGAAATATATTTGGCCGAATTTGGGATCATGTCACTACGATAAGAAAGCTCTATAGTGGTACTAAAACAATAACATAGTTTTTGTACCAAGAGAGGTCAATCCTCCAAATTGTTCGGAGCTAAGACCAGTGGAGAGTGATATTGGTTTCTTGTGAAAAAAGAATTGAAGAGCACAAAAAAAGTGTCCCAAAATATCGAAGATTTTAAGAGGAGATGGGCAAACTGTTCCAAAAAAGTGACTGGAACAACTATCAAATCTGTAATGGAAGGGTCCACTCGTTCATAAGTAATGGTTAGAACTATAAAAGTTATATTTTTCTGTGGTCTGTAATATAATATCAATTAAATAAAAAAAATAAAAACTCTTAGATCAACCGTTTCCAAATTATACAATTTTATATATGTTAAAAATTTTTTCGATCTCTCTCCTTATTTCCAAAAAGAAAAACGAGGCATTTTGGTCTAAAATTTTAAAACGTCATTAATTTTCATCACATGTAGAAAACAAGCAAATATTTACTACACAATTTTTTTGTAATTAGTAAAAGTGCAAAGAAATATAAAAAAGTCGAAGGAAAATATTTGCTGCAAAGTCTTCAAAAACAAAGAAAAGTAAATCTTCCCAGAATTTTATTATTTAAAGATTTCTTTAAAAAATTTCCAACTGGGTACAAATCACACACAAATTTCTTAGAATTAATATCAATTCATACAAATATAAGTATATTATCATGACCCTTTTTGTATGTTTTGTCAACTGAATACACACATTCATCATTAATATCATTATCTCGAACATCATTAATATCTACTCTTAACATTAGCAAATTGATAATCATAGTATATAAGAGAAATTTCTACAAATCATGACAATAATATGGTAACCAAATCAATTTTGTAATAGAATTAATCAATTTAAACAATAAAATAATTTAATATATACATACATATGTACAACATTAAATATGTCTAAAATACCAAAAAAAAGAAATGTCAATTTATACACATGTGTCATTTAGCATTCGACAAATGTCATGTAAAGGGATTCATAGATTTAATACAATTTTAACAAAATAAATTGTATTTATATTTATAATGTAGGAATTTTCAACTTCATTTTTATATTTATCTATTTTCAAACATCTTTCAATTTTGTATGTGGGTTTAAATCTTCTTTAAAATCCTCTTGTCAATACTCTTAACACAACATTGTCACATTTCTTATTTATAAACGTTTACACAATTTTGTTCGTTTAAATATAAAATAAAATAATTGTCATTCATTTCAATATGTCATGGGGAGAAGATAAACAAATGTCACTATGTTCTTATAACCCTTGCACAACCTTTTAATGACCTTTGTGGTAATAACAGTTTGGTTACTGCATAGATTTTTTTCACTATGTGTTTTTAAGGAAAACTTTTTACTGATATTTTTTAATAAAACACCATAAACTTTATTTATAGTTTTGTGTAGAGATGTAATTGTTGCACTTAATTGATGTATTATTTTCATTTACAATCCCTCTCAAACACATCTTTTATTTATTTCAAATGTTCTATTTTAATCAATTCTATTCACTGGGTTTTACATTTTCTTTCTGTTTCTGTAAATCCTCCACTTTGTGTTATTTTTATTAAAAAATATTTCTTGCTAACACATGTTTTACCTTTTTTTATTAGTGCCACCTGAATAAACTATACATTTGTATTTGTGTCTTAAGCATCCATTGTCAGAGTAACATAAATTTGTTCATATGAGACTTGATTTATAAGTGAGTAAAGAAAGGACTGTGTATAGAAAAATGGAAAAAGTGTTTTGGGTCTTAAGTATAGACTTGAGATTAAAGCTGCTTCAAATCACAATGTTTATAGGAATTCCATTCCATTTAAAGCTTTTCAACAGAGAAAATTCTAATTCAGTTAGGTAAAATTTTGTAAAATTTCTAAGGTATAATTTTTTAACTTAATTAAATTTCTAAGATATAATTAATAATTTTACTAAGAAAAGTGCAATTCAGCAAAGTAAAATTCTCAAGGTAATTTAATAATATGATAAGTTTTATCAAATAATTCAATTTATAGCATATTTATTGCTATTAACTTAATAAAACTATAATTCAGCTAAACAAACTTTCATTAAGATATAAAAATAATAAATTGTTACTAAATTTTCTCACTGTTCAGCTGATAAAAAAACTAATTCAGCTAAGTAAATTTTTAGAAAATAACAAATATATTAATTATAAAATAGTTTTATACCTATTTTAAAGCTATTCAGCTAATAAAAAAATTAATTTATTGAAGTTAAAATCTTTCAAACCTTTAATATAATAATTTTTTAGTACTTATCTTGCTATTCAGCTGATGAAAAACTAATTCAGCTAAGTAAATTTAAAAAATAACAAAAATACTAATTATAGAATCGTTTTTTAGCAAATTCAGCTATATTTAAAGCTACTCAGCTTATTAAAATATAAATTATATAATTGAAGATCTTTCAGAATATTGTTTTTTTTAATAATTTTCTCACTATTAAGCCGATGAAAAACTAATTCAGCTAAGTAAATTTTTAAAAAATAACAAAAAATATTAATTATCAAATAGTTTTATACTTATTTAAAAATTATTCAGCTAATAAAAAAATAATTTATTGAAGTTAAAATCTTTCAAACCTTCTATATATTCATTTTTAGTACTTATCTTGCTATTCAACTGATCAACAACTAATTCAGCTAAGTAAACAATTCAGCTATATTTAAACCTACTCAGCTTATTAAAATATAAATTATATAATTGCAATTCTTTCAGAATATTGTTTTTTAATAATTGTCTTACTAATCAGCTGATGAAAAACTAATTCAGCTAAGTAAATTTAAAAAAAAATTACAAAAATATCAATCATAGAATCGTTTTTTAGCAATTCAGCTATATTTAAAAGCTACACAGCTAATTAAAATTTAATTTATATTTATAAAAATATTCATTGTCAAATAGTTTTTTACCTACTTTAAAGCTATTCAGCTAAAAAAAAAATAATTTATTTAAGTTAAAATCTTTCAAACCTTTAATACATTCGTTTTTAATTACTTCCCTTACTATTCAGCTGATGAACAACTAATTCAGCTAAGTAAATTTTAAAAAATAACAAAAATATAGCATTTCAGAATGATTTAAAGCTACTCAGCTTATTAAAATATAATTTATATAATTGAAATTCTTTTAGAAAATCTTTCAAAATATTGTTTTTTAATCACTTTCTTACTATTCAGCTGATGAAAAAATAATTCAGCTAAGTAAATTTCATTTAAATAACAAAAAATATTCACTTTTAAATAGTTTTCTTATAATTGAGCAGTTAAAAATCTTATTTAATCAACACAATAGTATAAAAAAACTTATAAATATTAGCATCATCATAATATAATACAATTTTCAGCATATTTAGCAATATTCAGCTAACAATACATTAATTCAGCTAAGGCATTTTAATTAAATTTATAGCATTATAATAATTCTAAATAATTTTTGTACAAATTGTTGGCATTCAGGTGTTAGAAATGCAGTTCAGCTAGGAATTTTTATGTTTGATTTGATTTTAATTGTTTTCAACATTTAAATTTGCGTTTAAAGCTTTTTCCAGATTGCAAAGAGGCCTATGACTTATAAATACTCTTGCTTCTACAATGTTACAAAAATAACTTTGATTAAAACTACTTTAAGACTTAATAAAGACTCGTTATTAAATAATTATCAAGACATTGTGGCGACTTTACTTCCTGACTTTATAAAGACCCTTGATTAGTGTTAGTTCTATGTTTAATACACCCAGAGAAAAATCAACCACATACGTATTAATTCGCCCCGTATGTGCCTAAATTGAAAACTTCGTTATCAAATCTTTAACGAAAATTTATATTAATTGGGATCAAGTTGAAACCACTTCAGCATCGAATTATTTGTTTTCTATTTTGTATATTTAAAATTTTTAAAGGAAAGGTACTAGTACAAAGTCGATACCGCAAATTGTAAATGATTTTTTTCCCTTATTGTAAATATACTTTTAATCCCCTTTCTGGACCACTTAAAGACTTGTGACTCAACTGTTTTAAGACTATTACAAAGTTTCGTGTTTGAAGTTTATTCAATGGAATAAAAAGGCTTTATTAAAATCAAATAAAAATTGGATATCAACCAGAGATTGAAGTTACTTTAAGCACTAATTTGAGTTTGTTCTAGGCATAATAAAAACTTGAGGCTTTTACAAGATCCAAAAAGACTTATGACTAAATAAGTACTTAATTGAAGCTTCTGCAGTACAAAAAAAATATATGTATATAATTGAGGCTACTTTAAGACTCATGATTGAAGACTTAATAACGGCCTATAATCTAAGCTTCTTTAAGCCTTTATGATTGAAGCTTTTCAAACCCTAGTTAGTTTTATAAAAGTTGTTCAAGTTCATTGATAGAAGCTAATTCTCGCCTTTTTAATGAACTAAGATTGAAGCCGATTTAAGTCTTATAAAGTCGCACAATTAAGGAGTCTCCAAGACTTTATGAAGTCATAGGTCTTCAGCTATTAAAGACTATAAAAAAAATCCATGACTGAAAATAATATTAAGCACTTATAAGATTACATACAATCAGTTCCTGACTAAATAACGATTTGTAACTGAAGCTTCTTTAATGAAATTTTTAGACTTAATATAGACTAGTGGTTGAAGCTTTATTAAGACTTGGTAGCGACTTGTGATTATGATATGTATTTGAATAGTTTAACTAAATTTAAAACTATTCATGGTCTTTCTAAGTCCCTTGATTGAACTTTATTTTATCCTTAATAATGAAAGCTACAGCTGCGTTCATAATAATAGGAGTGGAGACAAACCAAACTTTCTGAAGAAAAAATTTATACTAAGGTAATTTTAAAACCTTGACAATTTTTAATGGTATTTACAACGGAATATAAAAAGTTAAAAACAAAAGAAATAATCCTAAAAACAATTACGTTTACGATTTAATTCACAATTGTTTAATTTTTCGTTCAATGTGCATTGATCATAAAAATAGGAGTGATGGTGAATTCTTAAAAATTAAAGTGTTTAAGTTAAAAATTGTTTAATTAAATTAAAAAGTAATTATGAGGAAGTGAGCTAAGTATATTTTAAATAGATTTTTTTTATAAAACAGTTATTTGTTTAATATCGGGACGAGGAAAACGCTCTTCTGAGGAAAAGAGAAATTAATAAAATAAAAACGTAAAAATCATAGAAATTTTTTTAGAGAAATCAAGTAGATGTTATCATGTATCGACAAAATGATGGCAAATACATTATCGTAAGAAAAGAAAGTGGAAATGTTAAGCCGAAGCGAAAAATATCGAATGCGGATGACCTTTATGTAGTCCTTTTTAGTAAAATAGATTATTTTCTGTCAGCAAGTAACATTTAACATTGATTAAAAATAATTTATTTGCTCGAAGTCCTCGAAAAACACCACTGCTCTCCAAAAAACACGCAGCCTACGGTTTGCAGTTCTCACAAGGGCACATTAACTGGTCAAAAGATAAATAAAAGAACATTCTGTGGTCAGACAAAAGCAAAATTGGTGGAATTAGACTCCGACAATATGTCCAATGCCTTTCCAACATAGTATTTTAATCACAATATAAAAAAAAAAAACTGTTAATCATGTTGGCGCTAAAGTGATAATATAGTGAGTTTTATAATACAATTAGGTTGATCCAATACACCATGTAAACGGATTATGGATCAACGGTTACGTGTGAAAACAAAGAATAATTTAATGCAATATCCCTTTCAATTGGGACTTAACACAGGATAACGATCCTAAATACATTCATTTAATGCCAAAGGATTGGTTTCGTACAAATGGGGGTTGAGGTTATGTCGTAGCTTTCTTAGTTCCCTGACCTCAATTGCTCATAAAATCTATGGAGAGACGTTAAAAAATGTGTTACGGAAAAAATACTGTCAAATGCTGACGAATTGTGGACCTTAGTGTGAGATAATTGGTGAAAAATTCCAGTAAGGCTTGGTCGGGATCTCATTGACTTTATGACTATTAGATATGCTGAAATCACCAAAATTAAAGCTTTTTCCATAAATTACTAAAAGTATTAAAGCTATTTTGGAAACATTTATAAAGTCGTTTAGCTAATTTCCCGTCTAATTTTTGAAAAAGTTATCTACTCCTATTTTTATGAACAACCAGTTTTGAAATATTTTTGTTAAAACATCGTTTTTTTATTAAATATAGTTTTAATTACATTGAGAATTATTCTAATACTACAATAATAATTTAGTCATTATTGTTACTCACAAAACTTTAATAAAATATATGTTTTGTTTTTAAAAATTAAAACTTAGTTTCTTATATAAGGGCACTCCTATTTTTATGAACGCAACTGTATTTTAAGGCCATAAGAAAACTTGTGACTAAAGCTTTCTTAAGACTAATATGTATAAAATTTCGCGATTAAAACTTATTTAGTGCTATAAGCAAACTGAGATTTCTGATTGAAACTTAATAACGACTTAATAATGTCCTATTATTAAAGCTTAAAGCCCCAATCAATTCTCACATAAGACTTTTTCAATACCATGGTATTGTGCACAAACAACTATATATTACAAGGCTATATAAAGGCCCATGGTTGAAGCTACTTATTGTATTTTTAAAGAACTATGAATGAAGACATATAAACCCTCACGATTGAAGCCTATTCAAGACCTAATGAAAACCTAAGCTTAAAGCATTTGGAAGATTTTTTTAAATCGCACATACACAGTAACAACGACATAATAGTTCCGATTATTACCAAAAAATTTCCCAAAGCACATCAATCTTTAAACGTCATAATCCTTTCATCTACTCAATTTACTTCTAAATCAACCTTTAATTTAAACAAACAAAACTCCTCAAAAAATCATATCAAGTTTATTTTTAGCTACTTTTCTATAAACAATAAAAACAGCAAGAATAATAATAATCTTAAGTGATTTTCACATTTTATTATCTATCCAAAATAACTCGTATACAAATATAATAAAATAATCTTTCTTTTTCAACTTCACCACATCATACTCGTATAACATAACATTTTTTTCTTCTTCTACTACTTGCAATCACTTGTAATACATATTTTAGTTAACTGTGACACCTTAGTTGAAATTTTATTCCCCCATCGTTACAAATATATACTAAATTTAGATATACTAAGCTCGTAAACATTTACTAAAAATGACAAAAGCACACTAAATCCAGCCATCACCATATTAAATGTGTGTGTGTGTGTCACTTTTTTCCTTTGTTTATATTTGTCTTTGAGCCAGTTATTTGCCAGTGTCACAAAAAGAACATAAGCAGCACCACCAGCATCACTTCATTTATTTGATATTTGTTTGGTACATTTACATTATTACAGGACTACGTGACCGTATATGATGGTTATACAACGCGTGATCCAATTGTATTAAAATTTTGTGGTGGTGGTCAAGCTGTGCCGGCTGCTGTCTCTAGTGGTCCCGAATTATTGGTTGAATTTCAAACATCACCGTATGGTACATTTACGGGAAGTTCATCGCAGATTTTACCTTTATATGGTTTTCAATTGGAGGTGAGTGGGAGAGGAAAAATTTTATTAAATTTAGGTAAAATAAATTAAACTTATTTTAATGTCTGTTATTGTTTTTTTTAGGTTGAAGTAATATTTGTGGACATACAATCACCCACCTATTCTAAAAATAAAAAACCTTGTGAATTTTGGATAAGAGGTTCTGGTCGTGGTGTCTTAGAGAATCCTAAACATTCTTTGGCTCCCAATACTACCTGTTTGTATCATTTACAAGGTGTTGGCATTTTTAAAACTTTTGATCATTTGAGCCTTTCAAGACGCACTAATGCTCATGGTCTACATCAACCACCCTCTAGATTTAAGGTGTGGATTTCTATGTTGAAATTTAATTTAGATCCAGAATTTGGTCAAATTGATGAGACTTCAGTGGGTGCTATAGGAGTACTGCAAACGCAGGAGGATTGTAGTGGTATGCTGCGCATATGGGATGGTTCGATGAGAGAACCTCCCGTATGCAAGGATTTGAATTGGTAAGTTGGAGACAGATGATGTTGTGTTGCAAAGAATAGGTGAGGTTACAAGATTAAAGCTTATTTAAGGGGGATTAAGGACGATTGGTAGACAGAAAAAAATATTTCAGTAGAACTTTATGATCCGCAGTTAAATATATTTTAAGACAAAATTAATTAATTTAGAGCTACTTTAGGTTTTCATAAAGACCTACAATTGATGATTTTGGAGCCCATATAAACCTAAAACTGAAGATGCTTAAAAGATCATTTAAAGACTTAAGATTTAATCTACTTTAGAACCTTATAAAGACCTTCGATTAAAGCTACTTTAGCACCATATTGGGAGCTACGATTGAAGCTACTTCAGGACTTATAAAGTCCAACGATTGAAGGTACTTCAGGGCCTTATAAAGACCAACGATTAAAGCTACATCAGGACATAATAAACACTTCAAGACCCACGATAGAAGCTACTTCAAGAGGTTATAATGACCTACGATTGAAGCTATTACGGAACCTTATAAATACCTGTGATAAAAGCTAATTAAAGAATTACGATTGAGCTTACTTCAATACCATATATAGACCTACAACTGAAGACCTTATAAAGGCCTACGATCAGGATCTTATAAAGGACTACGATTAAAGCTACTTCAAGATCTTATAAAGAACTATCATTGAAGCTACTTCAGGACATTATAAAGAGCTACGATTGAAGCATCTTCATAACCTTACAGACTGAAGCTGCTTCAGGTTTTTATAAAGACCTTGAGACCTTATAAAGTTTTAAGACTGAAGCTACCTCAAGACATTACAGATTTACGATTGGAGCTGCTTTAGGACATTTATATAAACCTACAATGAACACTACTTAAAGACCTTATAAACCCCTACGTCAAGACCTTCAATAAAAGCTACAAGACCCACAATTGAAGAAACTTCAGGACCTTATAAAGTTTTAAGATGGAAGCTACTTCAGGGCCTTATGAAGACCAATGAATGAAGAGATTTTAAGACCTAATAAAAACGTACGATTGATGCCACTTCAGAACCTTATAAACCCCTACGATTTTAGCTATTTGAAAAACACCAAACCTATGATTGAACCTACTTCAAGACCTAATAAAGTATTACAATTGAACAAACTTCAGAAACTTACAGAATTACGATTGGAGCTGTTTCAAGTCCTTATAAAGATCTACGATTGAAACTACTTCAGGACTTTTTAAAGGCCAAAGAGAGGCTTTATAAGGTTTTAAAATTGAAGCTACTTCAAGACCTTATAAAGACCAATAATTCAAGCTACATCAGGACCCTATAAAGACCTTCGATTGAAGCTATTACAAGACTTATAAAGATGCTACTTTAGGACCTTATAGACCTACGCTGAAGCTACTTATAAAGACTTGCTATTGAAGCCACTTCGACACGCTATTTCTTATATTTTCATTGTGAATGACTAAAACTAAATTAAAATAAAGGGCCTTATTTTGTAAAACACTTCCCCTCACTTTGAAAAATTGTTCATGTAAATTGTTTTTGTTTTTCAAAAATTTGTATGGAAATTTCATCAAAGTGAGGTGAAGGGATTTACAAAATAAGGGGGGAAATTTTCTAATAAATCCACTTTTTTTAACAATTTATTTTCTTTCCAATTACAGTATGACTGAAACGAATCCAGTACATCCATCTCTACAACAGTACTCCCACAATACAACCAATGTTATAGCAAGATATTGTCGGGGGACAGTTCCCCGTACCTGTGATCGAGCTAATATAAATGAAACTTATGCCCGACCCTGTACAGTTTCAGAAAGTTATGTCTCTAGTGGTGACTCAATTACATTGGAATTGAAAAATACTGAATCAACAGTATTAAGGTAATAATTGTTTTTATAAACACAAATTCAATGATTCCAGTGAAAAAAAAAAATTATCTCTCCATTTTTCTTATAGACCCTTAGAATTTAAACTAAAATATGAATTCATCGACCTACATCAAGATGGTTTACCCATGGGTGGTGGAGAACTTGATTGTAATCGTAAATTTGTTAGCAATCTTATGGATCGTAAAGATCCTGCCATATTTCGCAGTGTACGTAATATATTTCTATTTGGTCGTGGTGGTACAAGAAATCTCAAATGTGTTTATAAATTTGAGGGTATGAGAGGTGAACGTGTACGCATTAAATTACGCAAAGTAACCACCTTGAATAGAAATTGTATGTCTCGTGTAGATGAGGACATAAATAGGTCATTTTGTTATGGTGATACTAGTGTTAAGGTGGAGGTAAGTGAAAATGCAACTAAATCTCTTATACATCCATACGCTTAACATTATATCCCTTACACATAAACACACACACATAGATATTTGAACGTCCATATCATGACACAATATTATTGCCACGCGGTTGCCTTTGTAATTCATCGAACTCATCACATTTACCAGTTGAATACACATCCACAAGTCGTGATGTTGAGGTACATTTTACTGCCTACAATATGACAACACTCGATGATCCAGATGCTTTGAATTTTGAGGGAATGTTTGAGTTTGTCAAAGGACCAACGAATTGCAAAGATGGTCGTAGGAAATTTGGTCCCAGCGGCACTATTGATATGACATTTGGAGATGTGAGTATAAAGTAATTTTTTTTTTTTTGTGTTTGTGAAATTGAAATCATGCAGCAGCATATAAAGACTAGATACGTAGATTTCAATCACAAAATTCATTTATGCAAATGTTTAGTTTACTGTGAATATATTGCAAATGGTATTTGTGGTAAAGTAAACATTTTGATTTAAACATAATTTGTTTTTTGAAATGTATACGTTTGTATTTTAAATGTGACATGATATATAAATGATTTTGTGTGTTGCATGAATTTGTTTGTTAATGATTTGATTTTGATTTGTTTTTTATTTTTTGTGGTAATTTCTTTTAGATGGAATGTCGCACCCGCCCTTGGCTTATTGAACCCTCGAATGGCAATAAATTTTTGTATATACGCTTAAAAGCTATTTTCCTGCGTAAATATAATCCTCGTAAAGCCATGAATACTACAGTAGTGGGCACAAGTTCATATCGTTGTGAGACTAAGGCCAGAGCTGTGCTAACAACAGCGGAGGGTAAGTTTAATATTTACCTATTATTTTATTCATTTTAATATGAAGATATGGTATGGTAATATGGAAGATATGGAAAGTTTTTCAATCTTAATTAATAGAGAATGTAATTAAAGCGTAATCACCCGATGTTGGTTCTTAATATACAGTGTTGGAAAAAATAATAGGGACACTCTAATTTTGTATATAAAGGAGTAACGTTACTGGGCGATTGACTGACTGACTAACTGGCTGAATTACTTACTGATTCATTATCGCACAGCCCAAACGGTTAAAGCAAGAAAGATAAAATAGGACTGTAGATTAGTCTCCTATCAAATAGATCCACTAAGACGGGATTTTTAGAAATTCGAATGTTTAGGGGGTAAAAAAAGGGGAAAACGGTTAAAATCGGTATCTTTATATGCCTTAAACGAATGGAGATACAAAAAAGTTGAAAAGTTATAGTTATTCATTTAAAAAATAATCGGATTGGTGTCTGGTACTTTTTGGAAATTAGTTTTTTTAGGAATAAAACGGGTAAAATCTGTATTTTGGTACTTTTTTGGCACCCTATATATTTTTCAATCCAGTAGGCATTAAAATTTGCATTAAATTAGTATCTAATCGAAAATTGGCAAATACATCCAGGGAATAATATAGGGAATAAATACATCCAGGGGAATAAAAAGTACCAATAAAGTGGATAAAAGCTGGAAATTAAATATTATTCAAATTAAATAATGCATTTTTTATTATAACAAATGCAGCATTTTGTGATACTTTTTCGTTCACCCAATGGTATTTTTTGAATTCTCTTTCTATAATATTTAACCTACATATATAAAATGGAAAATATACGGTCCTAAGTGAATAAGAATCCAGAAATGAGGATTTGTGGTACTTTTTCGTTATTCTTACCTGAACCTGGAAACATGAAATTAAAGATATAAGATCCTAAATGAATTGAAATCCATAAGAGGGGACTTTGTGGTACTTTTTCGTTCTTCTAATAGTACTTTTAAAGATGTTATTTTATATGTGGGTAAGAATTAAAGATAGGGGACTTTTTGGTACTTATTTGTTCTTCTAATGGTACTTTTTGAATTTTCTATAATATTTAACCTAAAACCAAAACCATAATTTTTATTTCATTTTGTTTTTTTTTTTTTTTTCTTTATAAAAAGGCTACCGTTTTTATCTGGTCTATATAGAAGTACTGCAAGATCGGGTTAAATGCTGTCTATATAAAAGTGAATCAGTGTTTGTTAGTCTGTTTGTTTTTGAATTTTATTTCGATGCTTTTATTTCATTTCAATAGACGAAACGCACTGTATAAGCTTTTAGAAATATTATTAAAAAATATATAGTTATAAAATTATAACTTAAAACCCATATCGAATTTTTAATATAGTATGGTTTTTATTCAAGAAAGTTTTTTTAATTCCTTATTAAGTTATTTAAAAATGTTGGCTGTTTTATAGCTACAACTTGGGAATTCCTCACTACTGCCAAATTATTAACTACTAATTTTCCTAGTCTTTAATACCCCTCAAAAAATAAAATATAGGAGTTAGTTAAACACAATTTATAATATACAGGCAATAACTGATGAATTACAAGTCTCTAAAAAAAATGTTTGTGCTCGGAATATCTTGAAATTTCTTCTTTAGCGACGGGATATATCTTCGGAAGTATTACAAAAACCTCCAGAACCCATTCGATCAAATTTTATCCTATTATCTTCGTAGTAAGCGGTAACATTTTCTCATGTCTCTTGGAAGAGATCCGCTAAACTCTTTTGTATTTAACTGAACTTGTAGTTTGGTTAATTGGTCTCAAGATATCGGAAAAGCTATTTTCTCAGTGGGTCTAGCAGTAAATATAAAGACTTCCGCGCGACATTTTTTCCGAGTGCGAATTGCTAAACTCTTAAATTGATCTTTGATGGCTTTTTGTTCTTTAGACACGAAAGCGATTTTCTTTTTTCTTTTGTTGAAATCTTTTCTCCGTATTTTCTATGCGAGTGACCAAAATCCTCAGTTGGTAACAAACGACCAGGAAAAAATTCTAAAAACACTTTTTCAGCTGGATATTCCCATCGGATCCAATATTACCAAGATTTAGGATATTTGGGTTAAATGTGTCAAAAATTCCACTTAATTCAGGGAAAGGTGATATCAAAATTTATTACCTTCATTTGGTTTTCATATTAATCAAGATGTAGAAAAAAAAGTATTTTTCGAATTTTAAGATTTTTTTTGAAAGAATTCAAATGTCCGTCCATCTGTCCGTCTGTTTGTTAATTTTTGCAAACTTTCCAATTCAAAATCGTTTAACTTTTGGCTCAATAAAGATAATGACTAAAAATTTTCTTTATTCGATAGATAGTTTTGCTTTTCAACAAACTACATAAAATATAATAAAATATAAATATTTGGCTATATACGGAAAAATTTTAACAAAGATCTTGTAAAATTGAGATTTTTGAAATTTTAAATGTATATAACTCGAAAAATATATAAGATAAGTAGTACATGCAATCATGTTTTCTAAAGAATTTATCAAGGACTTTAACTTTATTACAAAACTTTACATTTTAAAATTCAATTAAGCGCCACTTTTGACACATTTTAACCCAACGTGCTTCGCAGCGAACGGCTAAATTTCAAAGTATTTCATCAGTTGGATTTAGAAAATTTTTCTTCAGCTATTAAAGCGATATTATAAAGGACAAAGCAATACGAAGACTTTAAATCGTTTCTTCGGTCACATGTTCTCAAAGTCTCTTCAAAGCTACTGACAAAAGTCCAGTTGGTCTCGCAAAAAATTATCAGAAGGAGCCCACTGTACTTAAAACTATACCTCCGCGTAAAACAATATTTGCTTCAAGATTCGCATGTGATACCACAACTGAGGACATTTCGTCATTTTTGCAATCCAAGGTTGATATTTCAACTTTGGATAATATTTCAATTTACAAAATGAACTCCAGAAATAGAACATGCATGCTATAATTAGAGAATTTATTTATCGGGACAATGAAAACGTCCGTATTCCTAAAGCTCCTATCCAATCAAAAAACTGAGTATGCCTTCCAATTTTAATATAATTTATCAAAATATTAATGGATTGAATACAAAGCTTTGTAAGATGTATCTTAATAGCTTTGATTTTGAATTCCAAATTGCAGCATTCACTGAAACATGGCTTACTCCTAATACTTTTAACTCTGAGATAATGTGTGACAACTTCCAAATATTTAGACGAGATTGCCTTGATAAACTAGGTGGTGGAGTCCTAATAGCGGTATCATGTCTTTTCCCTGCAGAAGAAATAAAATTGGAAAACATTTCGGATATAGAAATTATTATAGTAGTAATTAAGATTGGATTCAAATCATTATACATAAGTTGCTCATATATAACACCTAATTCTGGTCCTAACGTATATAATGAGCATCTGTTGGCAATAAAATCTGCTATGGAAAATATTAAAACTACTGATGTTTTTATTTCCCTTGGTGACTTCAACTTACCATCTATATCATGGTTCTCGTTACCAGAAACAGACTTTTTAACTCCTATTTGTCCAAATGACTGGTCGTCCGATTTTTTCCAGTCATTTTTTGAATTTAATCTATACCAATTAAACCATATCCAAAATATAAATAACCCGTACACTTGATTTAGTGTTTGTGAACAACCCCTTTTTGTTCGATATAACTAAAACAGGTCCTTTAAGTTTTCCGGAGGATCGTCACCATCCAACAATTGGTATAATGACGTCATTTTATAAAGTTGATAAGGCATCAAAATCGACCTCCACATACTGCTACAAGAAAACGGATTTTGATAAATTGAATGAATTATTATCAAATGTCAACTGGTATGAAGTTTTATCTTTTAACAATGATGGCAGTAATTTTGATAATATATTACAAAGTTTTTACAGTATTATCTCCTCATTTATATCTGAGACTGTTCAAATGAGTAAAAATAAAACGAATTGTGGTCCACCCTGGAACTCTGCCACATTAAGATGGTTGAAAAATCGTAAAAATCGTCTTTTCAAACAATTTAAAATAACGCAAAATCCAACATATCATTGTCGTTATTTGATTGCAAGGAATAAATTCAATATGGAAAATAAAAGATGCTACGATTCATATTTGTTTAAGGTGAAATCCAATATTAGGAGAAATCCAAAATTATTCTATAATTTTGTCAACTCGAAACGTAAAGTAACCACCTATCCTACTACCAGATATTTCCAACGTTTTTGCAGGGTTCTTTGCATCAACGTATTCCTCCAACAAAATTAATGAAATGATTATTCCAAATCATATTCAAGAAGTTTTTCCGATAAATATACCATTTCTGGATTCTTCCTTAGTCCTAAAAAATTTAAAAAGTATAAAAATCAACAATTAAAAGGACTCTCAGCGCTTCTTTGGTTAATTGTTGTTCTTGTCTCTTAGAAACAAGCGACTAAACTTTTCCAAGCGGCTTATATCTTTATTATTTTATTAGTAAATCTCAGACGTCTAGAAAATATTCTTCTTTAGTGACAGATGCAATTTTTTATTCTAGTCGAGGATTACAAAAACTTACATCGCCTCTTCGTCCTGTTTATTTTTGTCCTGTTTATTCGAGGATAGACTGGGAGTTTGATCAATTGGCCTCGTATAATCTGGAAATCCGTTTTTTAGTTACAGTAGTGATATATTTACCGAATTAAGTATTACTGCGACTTCTAGCGTTTATTTGGTCACATGTTGTTCTGTGTCTTCATAGCAAACAACTAAACTCTTAGAATTTAATCATTTATTTCACTTGGACATCCGAAAAATCTATTCAAAAATGTGTTCTTCATCGCATCTTCTCATCGTAACGCTTATTTGTCGCATGTGTGTAAAAATCAGTTCTTCAGCCACAGAACACTTTTATCGGATGGATTATTCGTCACATATATTTGTCTCTTCGAAGCGAATAGCAGGGGGGTTATTGTGTAATTCGATTCGAAAGAAAACACATCGCTACGAAGATATTCAACTCCTCGTCGATAGAATTTAGTTTCGGCCTCTTCGAAGCGAATGACTAAATTCATTTGTACTTTATCAGTTTATTTCGAAGTTCCGGGAAATCTATTCTTCAATTGCAGAAACACCAGGAAAATCTAATAATTGTTAATATTTGATCTGAGTTATTTATAACAATTCTATGGAGTTCAGATGCTACAGAAGTGCCTTTTGATTAATACCTCTAGAAATTACAAAATATTCTTCCCATTTCTATCATCCAAAATACTTTTCATTATTTAATTTCTTTCTTCACACTTTTTCTCCATAAACAAGATTTGCAATCTCAAATTCCTATTAACACCTACTCATTTAACTTTTAAGATAATAAATTGCTAATCAATTTAATAAATAAATTCACATAAAGCTAAATTTTCTTTCATTCCTAATTGTCCAGGCTTTAGGCTGAAAAAAAACATTTCATTTATAATTAAGTAATTGATAACAATTCTGCTTTCTAACTTTTATTATTACTATTGAAAATGATTTGCTACTATTCTCCAACAAAAATTCTATTATACATATTCTTACATCTAAGTATCTTCATGTGTGTAAGTGTGTGTATGTGTAACATTAATGTCATTTAATTTTGTAGGTTTAACAATCACAGCATGCCCACTGGCACCTGATTCAAAAGCCTATGAATATGTGGAAATTTTCAGTGCTGGCTGGAATGAACGACCTAATTTTGCCATTGCAAATCGTTCAAAAGCCATTAGTGTAGAGTTCCTAAGACCAGAGAATGGTGACTTTTCATTTAATTGGATGGAATTGATACCAGGACCAACAATCAGTATAGCAGGTAAGTTTATTTGCTATTTATCCTATACCTACATATATTTCAAAGTTTTTGAAAGGTTTCAAATAAAAGCAGCAACAAAATAAACTTGTAGCTATTGTTTTGTGTTTTATGTACAATTGTTAATACATACTTTATATTCGTTTTTCTTTTATTTTTCCAAAAAAAAAAAAATGAAAATTGTATAGAAGAATGCCAGTATAAATGTTCGGAATTAAATGCCTGTGTTAATGCTAGTGTTTGGTGTGATGGCATACAACATTGTCCCTCAGGCGATGATGAAACATTTTTGCAATGTTCGGCCATTATGAAATTACCTACAGAAATATTGGCCACATTGTGTTTGATTATTGTTCTATTCTGTTGTGCATTTGCAGCTTTTGCCTACAAGTAAGTACTTTGAATTTTTGTCTATTTTTACAATTACACCATTTCCAAAAGAGTAAATAAAATACAGAATCTCCATAAATCCTTAAAACAATGATTGGAAAAATATAGTTTTAATACGAATTTTTTTAATTAAATTAAATAAATTGTTAAAGTTTTAATGAAAATAATTTTAATATTGATTAAATATCTAAATCTAATTTTCAATACGATACATTTTAATTGAATAAATGATTACTGTTTTAGATTTAATTAAAATAATTGATTAAATACTTAAATATTAATTTGAATACGATTTAATTATTAAATAAATGAAATTAGTCGTAACCTTAATTAATTTTAACTTTGATTAAATATCTAAATCTTAACTTTTCTCATATAACACAAATTTTTTTCTATTTAAATAAATGAAACATGTCATAGTTTTAATGAAAATAATTGTAACGCTGATTAAATATCTAAAATTAAATTTTAATAAATTTTTTTTTTAAATTGAATTAAAGAAATTTGTCACAGAATTAATAAAAATAATTGTTAATTTGATTAAATATCTAAATCAAAATTTTATACACAATTTTTAAATTTAATAACAGAAATTTATCACAGATTCGTTGAAAGTAATTGTAATTTTTATTAAATGTCAAAATTTTTATACGATATTTTTTTTCTTTTTAATTTAATTTAATTAAAGAAACTTGTCACAGATTTAATGTAACATTGACTAAATATCTAAATCTAAATTTTAATGAATTTTTTAATTAAATTAAAGAAATTTGTCCCAAATTTAATGAAAATACTTGTAACATTTATTAAATTTCCAAATTCAAATTTAAATGCAAAATTTGTTTAATTTAATTAAAGATATTTGTCCAGAATTAATTAAAAGTATTTGCAGCACTGATTAAATGTCCAAATCTAAAATTCAATACAAACATTTTTTCATTTAATTACAGAAATTTGTTACAAATTCAATGAAAATAATTGTAACATTGATTAAATATCTAATTTATTTATATTATATATTTTAATTGAACTAACATACAGATATAATGAAAATAATTGTTACGTTGATTAAATATTTAAATTTTATATGTAATTTTTTAAATGAATCAAAGGAAATGTCACATATTCAATGAAAATAATTATAACATTGATTAAATATATAAATTTTATACGAAATTTTTGATTTTTGTTTTTTTTTTTTTTTTTTAATTTGTCATAGATATAATGAAAGTAATTGTAACATTAATTAAATTGGAATACACATTTTTTTTTTTTAAACTGAATTAAAGAAATTTGTCACTGTAACTGTAACTTTAATACACATTTTTTTATCGAATGTACGAAATTTGTCACACATTTAATGGAGATGTAATTTAATGAATAATTATAACATTAATTAAATATCTTAATTTAATTGAATAAATTAAAATTTTCGTAGATTTAATAAAAATAATAGTAACAATGATTAGATATTTGTATCTTGATATTAATATATTTCATAAAATTAAAGAAATTTGTCAAAGATTTAATGGAAATGATTGTTACATTGATTGAATGTATAAATTTTAATACAAAATTTTATAAATAAAGTTTAATAAATGAAGCTTGTCGCAGATTTAATGAAAAAAATTGTAGCATTGATTAAATATCTAAACCTAAATATTTATGCAATTTTTTTCTCATTGAAGAATAAAAGAAACTTTTCAATAGATGTAATAAAAATGTTCGTAACATTGATTAAATATATTAGTTACTTTATAATAAATGAATTTATGAATTTCTTATTTAATTATATATTAGATTATTATTTTTATTTTCTATGGAAATGGTGTAACTCTATTCCTGAAACACATTTTAAATAAATTTTCATTTGCGTTTAATTAATTCCTTTCGTTTGAGATTTGCATTTTAATCAGATTTTTTTTTCTCCTTCATTTTACAATTCAATTAATTCTCATTTTATTTATAGGAAAATTAAAAGAAAATTAAGAGGCTCTTCTGTACTGCAGACACGTTTAAAATCCTTAAGCTCTATGGATACAGCTGTTTTGGATGAAAAAGAAGTGATTTGCTGACAAAGCGACAATTCTGTGCGATATGTTGAAATAGATCGGGTCACTACAGTCTGACCACATTCTATGGAAACACTTGAACAAATATCGCACAGAATTGTGCCTCTTGCTTGTAGACTGTTATAAACTAATAATACTAAACTTACTACTAAACTAAAAATACTACTAAACTAATTAAAACTAAATACTTATAACAACACAAAAACAAAATTAATACATACTATAGTAACTATTATATTATAATTAAATACAATTACATTTATTATAATTTATACATGCTGACATTTAAATACAAACTAAATTAATAAAAAAAAAACAAAAACACATACATACATAATAACACTAATTAATACTTAATAATATACATATAATTAATTAAGTATTTCTAAAATTGATTTCATTTAAAAGCATATTTACAATATAAAGAAAAAGACACTTGTTTTTATGGCAATTTTTTTAAAGAATGAATAAAAGTTTAAGACATGATTTAAGTGAAAGAAAAACTCAATCTCAATCAAAACAACAAAACACTTTGTTAAATCTCACACATATTTTCTACGTAAATTATATTAATATAAAGGACATACATACATACCTACATATTATTTTATTTGTGAATAGTTAAGTATTTTTTTAATTAAGTATTTAGTAGTAGAATATAAAATGAATTCATTTCCTCCTTTTAAAGGTTTTTTTATTTTATAATTATTTAATTTGATTAAAAGGTATTAATTGATAGACTAGACCAAAAATATATATTTAAAAAAATATGGGTAACTCTTGGCCATTAATTAGTTAAAAACTAAACTATTTAAATTTGAAAAAAGTAAAAAAAAAAAATAGAAATGAGATTTTCGCTATGCATTAGAGTTAAAATTTTATTAATACGTTTTTTTAAGTTTAAATAAGCTTTAAATGATTTTTTTGAGTTAGAACTTGTGTATTTATCCTAGTAGATTTTTAGCATTTTTTAGATGCTTATAGATCATACGCAGGTACACCTATCAACATTTTATGAAGCTTAGTGGGAGCACTATACCCTAGATTTAAATATAGGAATTAAAAAATTTTTATAAAATTCGTAATTATAAGCAAAACATCTTAGACACCAAAATCAGTTTCTTAAAAAAATTATAAATAAATAAAAAGTGCAATAAACATCGTCTTTAAAGGTTTTAATAATTTTTGAGTTGTTGATATGCAATTTAATACAATTTTAATTGGTTTAAATTTTTTTTGCAAATTTTTTTTCAAAATTTAATTTATAATTTTAATTTTGAACACATTTTCGTCCTTTTAGTAAACATTCCTGTTATTTGAAATTTCAAACGATTAAAAATGGTCCTGATTGGTACGATATCATAAATTTAATATATTGTAAATTTTTTTTCCCAAAAATATTATGTTTTACTTCTTTAATTTCCAATGAACAAAACGGGCTATGTGAACATTTTATAACAAACATTAAAAATAATTAAGACAAAACGGGATATCTACCTTAACTTCGCGAATAGTGAAGTTAAAAGATTTATTTTTCAATGTGAGGTTTACTAGACGTAATATTAATAAATCGTAGATAAACTGCTTTTATGTTCTCCTGAAAAATGCTGTTTTGCATGAGGCCCGTTTTGAATATAGACCCTCGATATCAATCATTTGTTGATTAGTTTCAAATCTTTTGATATACTTTGCCTATTCATAATTAGATTTTTCTGGTTTCTATACAATACTCTCAGTAGTCTAGCAAAACCCCCAAAGGGTTCAATGGAATTGGAAATAAAAATAATTTAAATAATTTAATTTTCACTTTATTATATATTGTTGTAGTTTTATAGACTACTGACATAATTACACAAAATTTTTGCTAGATGCCACACCCTTTTTACGACCATTTTTATCACAATATTGTTAACTTCATTTAACTTGATCTTATGTCTAAACTACTGAACCGATAAAAATGAAACATGGTACATATTTATACTGACTTTAATAAAGAAGAAATTGTTTTGCTTCGTAGAGTGTGTGCCAAACGGTAGCAAAATATGTAGAAAAGTAAAATTTTGAAGTATATGAGGTGAATAAAATTTCCCTAGCTCATAGGGCTACATAAATTTTTGACAATAGAATAGAAAAATTTGAAAGTCGTAAAATAAATAATAAATTAAAATAATTTGAAATTGTTTGGGATTTTTAATGTTTATTTTATAAAATTGTTATTTTTCTCTTTAATACAAATAATTTTTAGAAATATATTAATTTTATTTAAATTTTTGTGTAATTTTGTTAACGATTTTGTCAACATTTATCACGGGCAAAAGTTTTCATTTGGCACAGCAAAAATATAAAATGTTTTCACCATAGGAAAATTAAAATTTTCCACAGAACTTTGCTACCGTTTGGCACACGCTCGTAGTAAGTAAATTTCAAATTTTATAAACATTTTGATGAGGGAGGTTAAAAATATAATAAATAAATGTGGGCGAAAAAGAGGCGATGCATCCATATAGATTAAATTTTATAATATAAAATTGGGGGATTCACAAAGTGTGCTATCATGTCGTATTGTAATATGTCCTAAAATATTTTAATGTATAAAAAATATTGTTATTGCTTTTCCTTTGAAAATTTGTATGACATTATGACAATACGACATGATAGTACACTTTGTGAATCCCCAAAAATTCAAAAGATATATTACCTCCAGTAGATGCTAATATAAGGACTGCGCACGAAAAAATCCGTACATGCTCTTGGGCTTATAATTTCTGATGAGGTGAAAAATAAATATTTCTGTTAACTGGTTTAAATTTATCATTATGCTCACTAGCCATGTGCTAAGTTTTATGGTTATAGCAAAATCAGTTTTTCTTAAAATGGAAATTGAACTAAAAACACCTAAATACATAATTAAAAATTTTCATGAAATCTTACATCGGTCACTGAAAACAATTGGTTAGAAGGCAGTTGTATCACAAAATACTATTTCTTGAGGCTGTAGGACTTTGACAAAATAGAAAGTATTTTGGGAAAAAATCCTCTCATTTCACGAAGAAAAGTGTCACAAAAAGTTATTTTCTTTGAATCTTTATCAGAAAAGTTGAAAGAAAATCAAGCCAAAAAATATCTTAATAAGGAGTGAGATCGAAAAATTCTTAACATACATAATATTCAATAACTTGGAAACGGTTGATTTTAGAGTTTTCATTATTTTTTTAATCATTTGATAATTTAGCACAGATCACAGAAATATATAATTTTTATGGTTCTAACCACTAATTATAAAATTGTGGACCATTTTTGAAAACCCTTTCTTTGGAGATTTGATAGTTGCTTCAGTCACTTTTTTGGAACAGTGTGCACATCTTCTGTTAAAATCTTTGGTATTTTGGGACACTTTTTTTGTGCTCTTGAACTCATTTTTCACAAGAGCTCAATATGTCTCCACTGGTCTAAGCTATGGACAATTTTGAAAATTGACCTCTCTTGGTACTAAAACTGTTATTGATTTGGTACCACTCCAGAGCTTTCTTACCGTAGTGACATGATACCAAATGGGTCCAAAAATATGTGGACACGTTGTGCTTTCTTAAGAAAAGAAGAAGTCTTTTTTGCAAATATTCCTTTATGCATATTTTGGTATTTATAGATCCGAATGTATCAAATGACTTTCCTGTTTTGCCGCAACTGCAAAAAGCTTGTCGTACCATGAATTTTGTAAGAAATTTTTGCTGCTTTTGGGTCTTAAACTTATCTGCAATATTGCTTCGAGCATTAACAATAAACATTTTTGAGACACAAGCTGCGAAGATTCTGCCAGCACCTACGTTTCTTCGTCAATTATACAGCTTGAGTATTTTTGTATGAAATTTGGTTTTAAATTCCGAGTCCTATTTTTGGCTTGTAATTTTTTTTGCAGAATTCCAGTTTGAAATTTTGTGAACTTTATATGTTATCAACTTTCCCATTAGCTTTAAATTTTCGCACCAAATAGTCGAAGCACTGAGAAAACTGAGCTGATTTTCTACCAGATGTGTTTGGAGTTCCTTTCAATATGCCTTCAATTTTCTGGCCTTCCCAATATCATGTGGTCCTTTTTTCTTAACGAACTAGGTTTCACATTAATAGTCAAATTCTCCTGATACTGTTTAATATCATTAGAAACGGTTTTACGGACGACATTTAATTCTGTGGCCAATTATTTGTAAGACCTATTTGGATTTTTTTGAAAATTGTTTTAATAATTTGTAGGACGTAAATCTTTTTCGTCACTTAATTTGATGAAAATAAGGACAAATTAACATAGTTGTTTTTAAAAGTAATAACTGAAGTATTTTTCCATGATAACTAGATCAAAAAAATTTTGAAAATTGATTCCGAAAAAAGTTATGAGGCAAAATGTGTGTTAAGAATTTTTCGATCTCACTCCTTAGAAACGCAAGCAAGAATTTGGAGATAAGAAAATAACGTGAAAGTACTTCAGACGATTTTTTTTTTTTTCATAATTATGATTAGTGTATAATAGACGATGAAACGATCGTACAGGCTGACTTTTTTTAACTTGCTGGCTAGGAGTTCTATATTGCAGATGCTAGAGGGAATATGGCAGAAAAATATCGTGTATCAAAGAAGTCAAAATTTCATATGCATATGCGGGAAAGAAGTACTTCATTCATACAAAATGGTTACATTTGCACAGAAATATACGTGAATGGGTGCCTTTGGAAAAGATTTTTCCCTTTTCTAAGAAAATATATTGTATCCGTTTTTTTCTGTCCTATTCTCGATTCTTCTCATTACAACAACAAAACAATGGAGTGGTAATAAAGAAATTGCTAGTGTTTGTAACAAAAGAGACTAATCTATCAAATTGTCTGGAACTACGTGCAATTGAAAGATATTGGGCTCTAATAAAAAGTAGTTTAAAGGACATGAAAAGCTCAGCTTAAAATGAAACGGAGTTTAAAAATAAGTGGACTTATTCAAGCAAAAAAGTGACCGAAACACAATAACTCCTTTAATTGGAAGAATTTTTGAAAAAATCAGATATTTCATTAAAAGCCAAAAGTTAATAATTTATTCTTTTATGTTTAGAACTTGAACATAATAGTCATTAATAAAAATATAATTTGAACAAAATTCGCCCATTGGTTTAATTTCTATAAGCAGATTTGTATGCACGGATTTTTTCATACGTAGTCCTTATATACATCCTAAATATCAGTTAAATCGGTTGAATAATATGAATACTCTTATGTTCCAAACAATATTGTTATAAAAAATTTACAGATTCAAATATTTTTTATTTACACACATAATGAAAAAAATACTCCAAAATATTTAAAGTTTTGGAGTCCATAAAATCGAAACTTGAACTAACTTTGCAAAACCCTTTGGAGATTTTACTAATCTGATGATATAATATCATTTCGCATTGGAATCATTGAGGCAATATAATATTTGATGACCCAAAATTTGTCTCATAGTGTTATATGGAATGTCGTCTGATCTAAATTAACAACTCGACGTCGATATTTTTGTAAGATCAGTTGTCGTAGGACATCCTGAAATCTACCCTGCAATTTACACCGCAAAGATAAACTTGTACTGTACAATTGTATGGAACATTGTCTGGTTAAAATATACGACTCGGAAGCAATATTCTTATTAGACCACATAGAAAAGCCTGAAATCTGCGACAAATTTGACAATTTATATTATAACAGTTTTGTATGTGGCAATTTACTGCTGAATATCGTTTTTTCTACTTAATTTTCTCAAATATTTTATATAAACAGAAAAGTAATACTTTTGCACTTTTCGCTATATGAGAATATTAAAAATGCTCAAAACCGCAGACCCGTTCCTAAATTAAGTCAATGTTTTCTTCTTCTTGGGACTTAGCTAGGGAATTAAATAAAATAGTTATCCAATAACAATTTTAATATTTTTAAATTTAGCGAAGACAGAAAAAATCGAGTTTTTATATGCACTATTTCAAGCATAAGTTACAATCATGAGAAACTTTTTCAACTGCTGAGTTTGTGATATACTGAATCTCGAAACCAGCGTTGCCGGAAACTTTGGCCACAAAATCATCATTTGGGAAATAAAAAAATCATAATTTTGCAATCATCATAAATATTATTTCGATCATACATAAGAAGTGCGATCGAAAAAATCTTAACACACGTTTTGCCTCATAAGTTTTTTCGGAAGCAACATTTAAAATTTTTATTAATCTAGTTTTCTTTGACAAATATGTCAGTTATTATTTTTAATGACAACCATGTTGATTTGTTGTGAGTTTAATCATAATGAGTGACGAAAAAGATGTACATGCTTCAATTATTAAAAATTTCGAAAAAATCCAAATTGGTCCTACAAGTAATTGGCCAAAGAATTAAATGTCTGCTGTCGAACTGTTTCCAAGCTTATTAAACAGTATCAGGGGAATTCGAACATTGATAGGAAACATGGTTCGGGAAGAAAAGAAGGTCCAAATGATATTAGGAAGGTCAAGACAATTGAAAGCATATTGAAAACAACTCTAAACGCATCTAGTCGAAAAGCAGCTCAGTTATCTCAGTGCTTCGACTATTTGGTGCGAAAATTTAAAGCTAGTCCGGAGTTGAGAACATGCTGCAAAAAATTTGGAAGCCAAGAATAGGGCACGGAAATTAAAATCAAATATAAAACAAAAATACTCACGTTGTATAAAGAATGACGAAACGTATGTACTGACAGATTATTCGCATCTTTCGGGTCAAAATTTGTATGTTTCTGATGCTCGATGATATGTTGAAGAGAAGTATAGGGCCAAAATTGAAGAAATTTCCTAAAGAATTACATAAGAGATCACAATGTGTCCACATATTTTTGGCCCGATTTGGCATCACGTCACTAAGTAAGAAAGCTCTGGAGTGGTAACAAAACAATAACATAGTTTTTGTACCAAAAGAGGTTAATCCTCTAAATTGTCCGGAGCTAAGACCAGTGAAGAGATATTGGGCTTTTATGAAAAGAGAATCGATGAAGACAAAATAGGTGTTCCAAAATATCGAAGATTTTAAAGGGAGATGAGCACACTGTTCCAAAAAAAAATTTATTAGAAAAATTGGACTTAATTTGTAGGTTATGATTTTTTGAAACCCTGATACCCTGTAGCTTATCTCGTGTTATCACAGGGTGACTACAAGATGATTTTTCTGAAAGCTTAGGTCCTCTTCTACAACTCTTCCATACAATTCAATTTGATCCGAGTAGTAGTTTAGGAGATACAGATTTACTACCAAAAAATTTACGTTTTGTCCCACTGTGCAGTGTAATTAGTAATATATTAAATACTTTTAGATATATTTTCCATTTGTTTCATATCTTGCAATAAAAGTATAGATGCTGGATCCTTGATACGATCATCAAAAATAGTCGAAATCGATCTAAAAAATGAAAGCATATATTTATTAAAAATTTCATTTAAATAACTAAAATATTTCCGTACCAATTTAATTCCTTAGTCAGATTTCGTGAAAATCGGTACAGCCGTTTAAGAGTTTTAGAAAAGTGGGCAAGACATCCAACTGAGTTCTTACATAACCTATAACCACCACCGATACTGGTACTATATGTGTATCAAATTTCGTAAAAATCGGTTTAGCCGTTTAGACGTGATTGACGCACAAACAAACATACACTTCATTTTTATAATATATATATAAGGATTAACTTTTGGGTGATTCCCGAAAGTGGGCCTTATATAGGGGCTATGGAGAATTATGGACCGATCTTTGTAAAACTTGGCACTATCAATCTTTTGTATTTATATAAAACTTATTTGTGTCGAATATTAATTTGATACTAACATTTTAATGGGATTTATGCCCGTTAAAGAGATTTTCTGAAATGGGAGCTATGGCCAATTATGGACCGATCAAAATTCATGAAATTTGGCATATAGATTTAATATTACATGTGCAAAATTTCATTGTTATATTGCTCTATTTAAGGGATTTATGATCGTTAAACCCCTTTTCCGAGAGGCTAGGTGAAATAATGGAATAGGCTTTGTCCTTGAACTATAAGAAATCTGTGTGTCAAATTTTATAAATTTATGTTCAAATTTGAGACCTGTAGTTTTGATTACAAAGTTTACATGGACGGTCAGACGAACGGTCATCGTTAAATCGACTCAGAAAGTGATTCTAAGCCGATTTGGATAAATTATACCTTCCTCACCTATGGTGGTGTGAAATCATATCCTTTGGATTACAGATTATGATCATCCAAATTTAAAACCCATATTTTTATTTATTTTTTTTTTCTTCATCAAAAATGGATTGGCCTAGCAAAAATGGGCCGGTTAATACTTTATTTGTAATACTGGTTTTAATGAAACCTTAAAAAAGCTTTTCTTATGTTATTGAAATAAAAATCATATTTTTTAAGGAAAAAATCATCAAATCATTTTTGGGCTAAAAATTATAAAATCATCATTCTGGCAACACTGCTCAGAACAGAATAAATTCTATCCGTATCATACCCAAAAAATCCTAAAGTTATTAGACTTATTAAAGAGAATTATATAATTTCTTCTTTAGGCATGTTTGAAAATCTCATTTCTTATTAACTTCAAAACTCTAACTAATCAAAACTATAAAATAAATACAACTTGTATTAAAAAAAAAACTATTTATTATTTAAATAAAAAGAAACAAAATAAATCTACTAGTGAGTTAATAAAAAATTTATTTCTAGCATTCATTATGCGACGCACAAATATAAATCATTTATGATAAAAATAAGAAAAAAAGTATTTAATAATTAATAAATTTATAATATTAAGAATAATTACAAACACGTTCTTACATAATATAGGTGTAATATAGATTTTTAAGTAGTAAATCATTATATTAATTTAAGTAAGTTAAACTGTATTTAATTATAAAGTAAACATAAAGTAAATTCAATTATGAGATAATTCCGATAAAAAAATAAATAAATAAATTGTGTATAAGCTCTATACATACATACATACAAACATAATTAAAAGTTAAGTACATTACAAAAAAGTTATTAGTTTATGATATTTTATTAGTAAATACTAATTTTTAAGTTTTTAAGATTTTAATACATACTAATTTTCTGTTTACTAAATTTATTTAAAAATATTTTGATTATTAGTTAAATTTACTTGGATAATAAATGAAATTTGTTAGATGGATTATGATTTGGCAAAGGGTTTAGTTAAATTTGATTTTAAAATTCTAAATATGTTTTCTAGTGCTACCAAATAAAAATACTCCTTTATGACAGGATTTAGATTTTTTTTTTTAATATTTGAATTATAGAATATGTGAATTGTTCTGTAAAGGAAAATGGTATAAATAGATCAAAATCTTTTTAACACTCAGACAAACTCTTAACGAAAGTTAAATATAATTCAGACTAGAGTTAGAGGGAACTCAAAGTACAACATGCTATATAAAAACGAGAAAGAAACATATAGTATGTCAAGAACGACCATACCCTATACCATTGTGTATTAGCATCAAAATTCGGGAAGGGGTCTTATATCAGACCTGTGGCCAATTGTGGAGCAATTCCTTGACTAAGTGTAAAATAAAATATACGAATACAGAAACATGCATTAATACTAATATTTATATGAATTAATGGGTGATTCCCAAAAGTGGGCTTTAAACGGGATCTATCGTAAATTATGGACTGATCTTAATTGTGGAGCAATTCTTTGACTAAGTGTAAAATAAAATATACGAATACAGAAACATGTATTGATACTAATATTTATATGAATTAATGGGTGATTCCCGAAAGTGGGCTTTAAACGGGATCTATTGTAAATTATGGACTGATCTTAATTAAATTTGGCACTATCATTTATACTTATATAAAATTTATTTCTGTCAAATATTAACTTTGGTTTTTCGGAAGAAAGGTTTATGAGAGCTATGATCAATTATGAACCGATTATGAAATTTGGTGCACAGATTTATAATTATATAGAGCTTCTCTGTGCCAAATTTCATTAAATTGTGTTCTATAATAAAGATATTTATTATCGTTAAGCCCTATTCCGGGAGGATATGATTATGGGGGCTAGGTGAAATAAATGGACCGTTCATAACAAATTTCAATAGGCTTCGTCCTTGTACCAAAATAACTATTCGTGCCAAATTTCATCAAGATACTTATCTTCAAATTGCCTGCATTTTGCGCATGAAGTTTATGGGGACAGTCGTACGGACGGACATCGTTAAAACGACTCAGAAAGTGATTCTAAGCCAATAGTTATAAATTAAGGTAGGACTTAGACAAATATTTTTGGGTGTTAAAAACATCAGTAGGGTATAAATACAATAATTTTCAGCCGCAAAATAAGCCTATCGGTTTAGTCTAACTATTCACATTGAAGAAACAATAACAAAAATGATCTTTAAGAGAAACTGACACTTCTCTTTTTGTTGTTGTAACAACCCTACTGTCGTTGGAAGTTCTTCCCTAAAGAAAAAACTTTCGTCTGATAAAGCTGTTACTTAGTTGACTATTTTTGGCCGAGTGGAACTCGGGTCGTTCCGCTGCGTAGATCCAGTTGTCGTGGAAACGCACTAGTTTTGTTATCTTGTCGCAATAAAGGTTCTATGACTGTAAACGATGTAAGATGTTGAAAGGTATTATCATGATGTGAAATACATTTCTATATTAACTTGGTGAGAATAAGTGCTCGACTTTTCAAATCTATTTTCGACTTTATTTAAAAACTTTAATCAAAACTCTTGTTATAATCATGTAACATGTTAAAATTTTAGTACAATTTATTTTAAATAATATTTAAATACTATTTTAATAACTTAAATTAATTTTATTTTTTCGTAACAAAAAATAAATAAAATCAAAAGGTTTTTTTTACAAAAAAAAAAAAAAAAAAAAAAAAAAAAATTCTTTAAGAAACCCACCCAAAATCTTTTTATTAATATTTTATACTTAAAATATATATTATAATTAAAAGTTAATTTATTTTAATGTGTTTATAAACGAAGTAAAAGTAAAATAAGTAATAATATCTCTAAACAAAACACTGCCCTAAATGAAACAAATCGAAATAAAAATAACTCATTCTATAATTTGCTTCTTTTGAAATTTTGTGTTTTTCTTAAAATAAAGAAAAAAATGTAATTAATTTACATAAATAAACAAAAACTCAACAAAAATTATCTATATTTCAAATCAAATACAGACAATAAAAAATAATTAATAAATTTTTGTTGAATTTTTGCGTTAAAATGAAATAATATGGAATGAAACAAAAAGGAAAATGAAACTGAAATAATATACAAATATTTTTGGAAAAATTAAAAAAATCTACTAAATGAAAAGACAAAAAATAAAAAAATGTGCAAATAAGCAATTAAACTTAAATAGAAATTTTGATTAAATTTAATTAAATATATACAAAAATAAAAAAAAAAACAAAAGAAATACTTCCAATTGAACTGTAATAAACAAGCGACTCAAAACAAATAAACCATTTTAAAGGTTAAATGAAAATAATTGACAAATTATGTTAGAAGCTAAAACATACTGTAAAAAGCAATTATTAATTCTTAAAAAAACCCGTTTAAACACACAAACAACAACTAAAATTTTAATTTAACAAAAGCGTTTTTTAGAAAAATATTAGAAATTGATTTTTTATTACTTAAAAAAAATTAAAAATTAGCATTTCATGCTTACTTTTCATGAATCAAAAACTCAAATCCATAACAAAAGAAAACATATTTTCATATTTCATACAATTTAGAAGAAAAAAAAAATATAATTAAACATAAAAAAAAATAATTAAAATGAACATTAACATTTAATGTCGTTGGTTTTTTTTTTAACTAAAACCCGTAAAACAGAAAATTTTTGAAAAATTAAATAAAAGCGTTAAATAAATTTTAAATTGATAATTGATTAATTTGTTTAAAAAAATCCATTGTAAACAATACAAAAACTCAAAAGAAACAAAAAATAAAACGTATATTAAAATCCCAAAAATTAAACAAAAAAAACTAAAATCAACATAAAATGTTAAATAAAAAAAACTTATTAAAAAAATTATATAAAACTTAAAAACTAAAAAAAAAAAAACATTGAAAGATTTTAATTATAAAAAAACAAATAAAATGACTTAAAAAAATAATATTGCGTTGCAAATCATATCATAAAAATCAATTAAAACAAAAAGAAATAAATAGTAAAAAATTAAAAAAAAATTGAGTTTTTAATTATTTAAATATGTGGGGAATTGTGAGTCCTCCGAGGGTGCAGGTATGGTAACGCCTCCAGTATCTACAGCTGGTTCATGTGGTAAGGAATCTATGCTTTCCAAAGGTAGGAAGCAATCGGTGGAAACCTAGAAAGATAATCCGTTGATAAACTTATTAAAAATTAACATCCAATTTTTTATTTTATATCGCATATTTTTCATCAATTTAATAGTATTTTAGGTATTGTTTAATAATTGTTTAATCCTTTACTTTATCTTATAAGTAAGTATATCCTTAAAACTATGGTTCTTGCTTGTAATAACCCAGTTAAAAATTTTGCTCGGTTTCTGGGTTAAAAAAAATTATTGTATAGCACTTTATATTTTAAGAACACACACAAAAATATGCTCTATTAAATGATTTATCAAAGAATAAAACTATTGAAATTACTTTTTTAATTGTATCAATAATTCAAGTTATTAAAATTCAAAATTTCTAATACTTTTTTCTACTTTGGATAAATTCAAGCAATTTACTGAAAATCGTTGCTTTCAATGATTATGTAAACATTTCTTTCATTTTTGTATCAGCTAAAGCACTAAAATACGATGAGCATGGGAATTTATCAACAAAATAAAGTAAATCTTTCCAATAAGACTTCTTTTCTACGGTAATTACTCACGAGCACTAGGTTTTTCCTACTAAATTGTTTGTTTTGGATCCTTAATATCTTTAAATATACAAGATTCAACACTAACCACTTTTAAACAGATGGCAGCAATAGTTACTATTCATATTGATTTAATTATAGCTCAACATTTTTGGATATGGGAGAACTTTAAAATCACTTGAATTGTCAAGTGTGCACAAACTTTTAAAAATATTTTAATTTTATTTACAACTTTTGTGAAGAAATATGTTAACTTTAACTTCATATATCTCAGTAAATACTATAGATATTGATATGATTTTTTGGTATGTAATAATAAATATATCCAAATTATTCTATTATAATTTGTTAGGTTAAAAAATCAATGCTGAAATCATAATATAAAAAACATATTTTTTGGGAAATTCTATTTTTAATGGACTGAAACTAAAAAGTTCCAACGAGTTCCAATTTAAAAATATGATTGTTATATAAAAGAACATATGTAAAATAATATTTGAGAATATTGGCTGCGACTTTTTGCGATCTTTTAAAATATTAGAAAAAAATGTGCGGTACCTCATATTAGCAATTTTTTAAGAATTATTTAAACATTTTGGCAGAAAATTTGTTATGATCTTGCCACGCCTACTTTTAAAATATCCTTTATTTTAATAAAATTTACAAAAATATGTCTGAAATTCATACAAATAAAGTCATTTTTTTTCAGTATGAGAATGGCAGTGATTCTACCCGCCCATTGTTAGTGGGAATGTTTAAGGACTTATCTGCCAACATAATATACAATTTCAGACCAATATCTCCAAAACCGGATTTTTGTCGTTCTAAAACTGCCAAATGTGACACTGTGCGGTGGTAGCACCGGGTATAGTATAATGCGCCAACCAACGCCCCCGTGTGCCTGTTAGGAACACACATGATTGTAGATTTCGCACTATTGTGTTGCCATGCACCACCACATCGGGAGAATAATACCCACCCCGCGATTTTCTAACCACAGCCACCACTTGACTACCCCAAGGGCTTCAACCAACAGCCAGTCCAGTATGGCGACACATGACCAGGGGCTACTGGCTCCCGTGGTACCTTTTCTGCCAGTATAGACGCCACACAAGTCCAGGTAATGGTAAACCTTTTTGTACCTGTTAAACTGATACGATCCCTTAGACCTAAAGCCGAATCTTAGAGTGCAGCATGACAGGCATTTTACTCTACCACGTATAAACTATATATCAAGGAATTGTCAAGTATGATACCTGATATGTATATTGCAAAAAATTTTAGAAAACTTGAATTTATATTAGAAAATTATGATTATTTTAACATCGATAACCATTTAATTTTCTTTAAAATTCAAACTATAATGCAAAATATGTTTTTAATGTAGTTAAACTATTTCATAAAACTGTAAGTCCTTAAATATTTTGATAGTCACTAACCAACTATTATTTATTAACAATTGTAGCGATATTCTGATCTTGATTTTCCGACATCAACGGGATAAATTAAATAATAAAATAATAAAAGACTTCATCTTTGAAAATTCACTTCTCAAAATCAAATATTGTGCACAAAAAATACAGAATTAAAATATGTTTTTATCACTGCAAAGTTCTTTATCAAATTGTGATAAAACAATTTCTTTTAAACATATTAAATTCCTAAGTCTTGTGACCCGATTGATTAAAAATTTAGATCTAAAATAATAAAAATAACGAATGCATGATTTATATGTGCAAAGTTCCTTTATTCCATGTTATTAGGGGAATATATATTTTTGGAAATTGACATAAAAAATGCAAAGTTCTAATCTTTTTTACGTCATATATGTCTTTATCTAATTTGAAAATATAATTTTTCCTAAAGCTTTTTTTCTTTTATTTAATATCGTTACTATTACCCACTTACCTCATTATTTTTTACCATCTTTCTGGCCGCCATTGAATCTTCATTATTCACAATTAAACCTTTACGATGATCTTCTTTGTGAGCTTTTAATTTATTCACATTAATGGTAACAAAACTACATAAATCACATGATATTTGTTTATAATATTCAATATGATTTAAACGTATATGACGTTTAAGAGCATTTGACTGGATACAAGTGTAATCACATAAAGAACATTTCAATTTTCCAGCGCGTTCATGTCTCATCTGATGTTTGTGCAAGACACTAGGATCACGTGTAGAAAATTTGCAAGATTTACATGATAAAGGTTTTTCACCTGTGTGCTGACGCATATGAATCTAAAAATAAAATTTAAATTTAAAAAAATTAGGAAACTACTAGAAGTTTACAAAGCAACAAAATAAACTTACTATTAAACTGGCTTTTCGAGCAGTTTTCTTGCCACACACATTGCAATTGAATGGTTTAATTTTATTATGCACTGTTTTTATGTGTTTTGACAAAGTTTTACCATTTACAAATTTACGTTCACATATCTCGCAAGTTTTTTCCGAATAGTATTTATTTTTTCTAGGAGTTGGCGGTTTAGGTGTAGCTGGTACTATTGGCTGTTCAGTTTGTTTTAAAGCTTCTAAACGTCGTTGTTTGACAGCCTTTAGAGAACGTAGAACACGAGGTCGCCATTTTTTATGAACTCTCATATGACGCCATACTAAAGCTGAAAACAAAATTTGTTAATTCGTTAAAGGTATTTAAATTTATTCAACAATGACCTACCGGAAGCATGTGATTTAAATTCACAATTTGGACATTTCAATAAATCTACATCTAGTTGATGCATTTTCCACAAATGTGCCGAACAACGTCTCCAATTATTTAATTCTACAGAACATACACAGCATTGAAATGAGGTTTTATTTGATGCATGGCAATTCACATGTTGCTGCAATTTCTCTTGAGTTTCGAATTTGTAAATACAATTTGAATATTTATTGCATTTTAATGTCATGTTGCTTCTTAGAATTAAACGAAAATCTTTAAATGGCATAGGTTTCATTTCAGTATCCACGACAGGTTTCAAATGCTCTTCATCTAATTCAGTAGTTTGTTCTTCACCTTGCACCAATTCGTCTGTCGCGTTTTTAGTTTCTACTACACAATTATTATTAGTAGACTCATCTCTAAGTTTATATTTATGATATTCAATCATATGACCACGCAAATCCTCTTCTAAATCATACTGACGAAAGCACAAAAAACACACAAGAATTACTCGTACAGATACTTCATCGTCTGGAGTATCATCCGTCCCAGTTTCGAAATTGGATTCAACAGGACGAAAAAATATATCTTCCGTATCAAAAGACATTGCAAACTGAAAGAAAGCAAGAAAAAACATTATTTCGTTATGAAATATTATTTCAGTTTTTGAAAAATTTAAAAATACAAGAGATCGCAGATTTTTATCTTTTTTGGCTCTAGCTTCCTTATAAAATGAGATTTTAGTCTTTCATACAAAAAATCGATTTTTGGATATATGTGATCACACATTTTCATCCTTTTTCTTCTAGCGCCTCTAGTTTCCTTACAAAATGAGATTTTAGTTTTTAATATCAAAAATCGATTTTTGGGGGAAAATATAAGTGCACAGATTTTCATAATTTCCCTTCTACCGCCTCTAGTTTCCTTATAAAATGAGATTTTAGTTTTTCATATAAAAAATCGATTTCTGGGGAAAAATATAAGTGATCACAGATTTTCATCCTTTTTCTTCTAGAACCTCTAGTTTCCTTATAAAATGAGATTTTAGTTTTCCATATAGAAAATGGATTTTTGGGAGAAAATATAAGTGATCACAGATATTGAGATGAGATTTTAGTTTTTCATTTTATAGGGAAACTAGAGGCGCTAGAAGAAAAAGTATGAAAATCTGTGATCACTTATATTTTCTCCCAAAATTTCATTTTTTATATGAAAAACTAAAATCTCATTTTATAAGGAAACTAGAGGTGCTAGAAAGAAAAGGACGAAAATTTAATTTTAGTTTTTCATTAATGGCGTCTAGGCCTTGACTGATATTCCTTCATAATGGAATATTTCGTTATCGAAAGTATAGGGATTGTTGGTGGCGGCAGAGATAGGTTTGTCCGAGTGAATTGTTCGATATTTTATAGTGCCTGATTTATACTCTACTGTTTCTCTGGTCTTTTAAGGAGCGTCAGTCATGTAGAACATATCGTTCTTGGAATTATAGGAATTGGTAGTATTAGCGGTGGATAAAAGATTTGTATGAGCGCATTATTTAATATTGTATATATCTAGTGCTTGACTGGTACCCTTCTGTTTTCTCTTACCTTATGGTGCGTCAGTCAGTATCTTTAATTTCTGACGTATACTCTCCGTTTTTAGTAAACTCTCTCGCGGTTTAGATGTGTCAGTCATACATAGCTCTATGTTGACAATTTGTAGTTCTAATGTGAAGGGTTCCATAGCTTATATGAGAATCTTTCTTTTTGAGTTTAGAAGCCGATCCTGGATAAATTGCAAAAGTAACTTTTTTAATATAACCTTTGGTTAACCGATTCAACTTTTAGAATTTTTAATTCTCAGGGTTCTAGTGCAGGAACATGGTGCCTAACCCACTGCATCGAATTATTACTTTTATATTTTTTTTATCAATTCTACTTTTATTAATATTCCATCTGCAGTTGTAACAGCTACCCTTTTTGGTGGATTCGGTTTATCGGACGTAAAACCCAGTGCGCTCAGTTGTATTAGGACAAGAGTGCTAATCACTTCACAATGAGTGCTAGGATCGCGAGACCCTGACACGGGTTTACATAGTTCTGAATTTATAAACTCCGTACTACGAACACAAAATTATACACAAAATTTCTAAAACAAAGATTTTCAAGCAGAGCAATTTGTTTCCAAAAAATCATATTTTCTTGCTTTGAGAGTATATAGGGGTAAAGATTTTACTTTGGATAAAATGAAACAGAACTTTTAAATTAAGAAATATTTTGTTATAAAGATAAAATGCTCTTTTTCAGTTATAAATGAATCCAAATTTGCGAAGTAAAATCACTTAATATTTTCATATATTAGTATTTTAGTTTTTATTTAAAAATGTGTAATTCGCAGGTTTATAAAATTACCTTTTTACAGATTTTTGAGGTAATTCTGTTAATTTGTATAATTTTAAAATTAGTTATAATTCACGAAGACCACACAAAAACAAAATAAAAGATAAACAATAAGAAAAAGCCAGCTGATCCAAACCGCCATTGAAGTATAAAAACCAACGGCGCCAAAACTTAGAGACTCTGTGTTCTTCCAGCTATTTTCATTTATAGTTGCCAGATATAATAGATTCATACCAAAAGTTCTTTTACACAGAAAAAAATTTTATCATTAATTTACTTTTGTTTAATAAAAAACTTTATATATAATTAAATTATACATATTTATTTTCTCTTCTATTTTATTTCTTTAAATTCGAAATTGGCGGAATACATTAAGTTCCCAAACTTAATTATATACTACTGATCCGATTGCAAGGATTTAAATATTGTTTCGTTTTTGCCTGTTAAAAATGTCGGTTTATTTCCTCTAAATAAGCCGGTGATTTTTCTACTTGCAAAATAATAATACTTCAGTATATTTTGCGTTTAAAGGCCCAACTACATACAATACTATTGCTTCAACTGCATATAAAAATAAATGCAGTAAAATACATGCATTTATATGGAGCGTGAAGTACTTCAAAGATAAACATTTTTCAACTTCGAAGGGTCGAAGTACGTATATTAAAAGTATTAATATTTTCTTTTGAAAATTGTTGCGCTTATGAACCCTGGGGGGTTATTTTGTAACTAAATTCGAAAGAAAAATCTTTCGAATTTGTATACTTTATACATTGAAATTCGAAAGTGTTTTCTTTCGAATCGAATTACACAATAACCCCCCTGTTATGTAATAAAAAGTATTGGACTAAACTGGAGTTTCGGAGTGTTGCAATAACATTCTTAATTAAGATTTTTAAATCTATGATGTGTTAAAAATAATTTTCCCTTCTACCCATTTTTTTTTTTTTTTTTTTTTTTTTTTTTTTTGAATAAAACAAATTTCGATTTGTTTAGGACGTTTTTCAAATCGAAACTATTCAATTATACTAAAAAATATCTACATCATTATGTTCAGCGTTAAAAGTTCTATCAATGATAAATACAAAATGTTGCGGAATAACATTAAGCATTTTTAACGTTAAAAATAATATGATGAAAAAGTGGATTTAGATCTTTTTTTTTCTTGGATTGTTTCATAGTATAATAATAAAGTATACTCGTAAGACCAGCTGTTTTACAATTTTTTCATTGGCAAACCTCGCGGTACTGTCAAATTGTTTTTGTATTCACATGTAAAATATTTTTTGAGTTTTTTTCTCTTGCTCTCTTTCGTTCTCTCATTTTTCCGTTCAAAGCATTCTGACATTGTGGGCAGTAGTTTTACACTAACAAAATACAAGCAATTTTTGTTTTTGTAGATGTGCGAGTACTTTATTATTTTACTATGGATTGTTTAAAATATAAAAAATAAACTTTTTGTTCTGGCAACATTTTGCCTTTGAATGCCGGTATTTGACATTTATTTTGTACTAAAGTATATATATAGCTGTCTTTTTCTTACAAAACCAAAACAAAATCCCCCAGCACAGTTGCAAAAATTGCATTTTACACAAAAAAAGTAGAACTATTGTGTTTCTCTGCTTTAATTTGCAAAAATTTAATAAATAAATTTTTAACAAAACGAAATAAATATTAATTGTTGATGTAAAACTAAGCCATTATTAAGTTAAGAGAGTGAAATTTAAAAGGCAAGTAAATACAAAGCAATAACAATTTGCCAAACAAAAAAATACCCTGTATTTGCAACCTTGTGTCTGAGCAAAAAAATAAAATAACCATTAAAAGTAAAATCATTGCAAAAAAGACGAATCCACCAGAAAAAAAAACAAAAAGAATTTGCTTAAAATAAAAAAATATTAATTATTTATACAAATTAAAAACAAATAATTCAAAATTATTTGAATTATTGTCTTAAAAAAGCATGCAAAAAAGCTAAAATCTGGCTAAACTAACAAGAATTATAGAAATTTTGTTTGCTTTGGGATTTGGAGTTATTTGTTCGCAGGAAAAATAACACACACAAAAAATGGCCAGCGCCTTAGAAAATTTTGTCAATAGTGTGAGAAGCCGTAGTTCATCGGGTAAGTTAAAAGTTATTACTATTATGTTTTATGCTGCAAAAAGCAAGATTTCAATTGGTGCACTTTGTTAGGTGCCTTTGAGGAACTGGCCACGCACTTATTAGACTCGGTGGAAATTTTAACCAAAAACTGGAATATACTCGATAATGTCCTGGAGACATTAGATATACAGCAGCATTCATTAGGTGTTCTCTATGTGTTAATTGCTAAATTTAATAGCATTGCGGTAAGTTTGTGGTGGCGTTGACATTTATGGTTCTTGCTATTCATGTGTTATTGCTGTTGAACTTTTGTATTTATCCTCCTTTAGAACTCCAATGCTGATGTGAATACGCTGTTTAAATTGTTTAAAGACTTTATAGAACAATGTAATACCTATCAAGTTGGTTTAGCGGCTCATGCTTGTAAGTTTTTAATGCTATTTTGTTGAATTATTTGGTAGAATTATTAGAATTGATTATTTAAAAGTTGAAATGTAGTTTGAAATAAAGATTAATTATGATGCCATTAGAAATTTAAATTAAAACAGGCAGAGAATTGTTAGATAAACAATATTGTAAGCCGGCAATAGTGTAGCTAAGAGCTATACATAGGTCAGGGATGGTAAATACAGAATTTTAAAATTATTAGGAATAAAAAGTTCCTAAATTATTACAGTCGTAAAATTTGTTCCATAAAAAAAAAAAATAGTTTGAAGAATGAATACTTCATGTATTTTTGTTTTAAGTGAACAATTTAAAATTTTATCTTAATTGCTTAATTTTAAACCTAAAAATTAAAAATTGTGGTTACGGCATTTTGCATTTAAAAAAAAAAAACGTAAGTCTTCATAATTTTGGTATTGTTTATTGTTTGAAAATGTGTTTTTAATTTCGAATTTTCCGAATTAATAAGATGAAAAACAAATTCGAAAATGATTTTTTTTTATATTTTATTAAAATTAGAAAATCAGTTCAAAACAAAAAAATAAAAAATTGTTTCTTATAAAACCATTTCCGAAAAATTTAAACTTAATCTCGAATATTCGAAATTCACGAAAACTACACGAAATTTATTTACTTAAAAGAACAATTAAGTATCTTTTATCATGTTCGAAAATTTTTAACTTAACTTTGTATTTTCACTCTACAAAAATATTTACAAAATACAAAAAATAAAATTAATTTCTTCTTTACAATGTCGAAAAGACAAAAAATATTATTTTTGACTATGTTCGAAAAAATTTAACTGAATATTAAATTTTCGAATTTAATAAACACATAAACGGAGAAATAATAAAACATTTTTTACCACGTTCGAAAAAAATTTAAATTTTTTACCATGTTCGAAAAAAATCAACATAATTTTGAATTTTCAACTCATTAAAATTTAAAAAATCTTAAAAATAATGCAAAAGAATAAAAAAAATTGATGTTTATAATTTTTAGCTTAGTTCGAAAACTATTCCAAAATTTCAGAATTTTATCAATATTGAAAAAAACTAAAATTTTTATTATTTAATATTTTACACCATGTTCGAAACAATTTTACATTATTTGGAATTTTTGCAAAATACAATTTATTACTTTTTTTTTTACAGATTATGAACTGTGTCATTTATTTACGAATACAATTGTTACGCAGCCAAGTTGTATACATGGTTTGAAAATTCTAGCCACAGCCATTAATAAAATACGCACTTCAGAGTCTCAATTAACACCCATACATGCTGATCTTTGTCAGTTAAGTCTTAAATCAAAATGTTTTAGAGTTGCTCTAAAATATTTAGATGTTGATATAACAACAATATCAACATCATCTGAAACTAGAGGGCAAAATCAAACGGTAATTTATTTAGAAATATTATTTCATTAAAAAAAAGCAGTTATTTATTAATTTTAATTTATTTAGGATTTCACCAATCATGATGCCAAATATTTCTTATTGTACTATTATTATGGTGGCATGATTTATACGGCTATTAAAAACTATGAAAGAGCATTATACTTTTTTGAAGTTTGTATATCAACTCCTGCCATGGCAATGTCTTATATAATGTTAGAAGCATATAAAAAATTCATATTGGTTTCATTGATACTACATGGCAAGGTTAGTATTAAATTATTTATATGCAATTTTTTAAAAATAATTGATATCTAAAGCTTATTTATTTTAATTAATAAGCAAAGACTTATCCTTATAGTATTTTAGTTAATATTACTTTAATTAATGTTACTTTATTATTATTTATCTTTTTCTATTTTAAAGATTATACCCATACCGAAATATTCTTCTCAAGTTATATCGCGTTTTATTAAACCTATTGCTCAGGTTTATCATACACTAGCCGTTGCGTACGCCACAACCTCCAGTGAAGAATTACGAAATTGCATTATTAAATATAGTGAAACATTTCAACGTGATAATAATATGGGTCTAGTTAAACAGGTAAGTTGATTTTTTTTTTTTACAATTTCTTTAATTTTTAACCATAAGAGGGAACTTCCAGCGGCACCTTGTTATAGCCATCAATATATTTGTGGTGTTGTTCACATGCAAATCTTTTAAAAATCGTTGTTCAAAACTTACTTTATACGAGATTGTGTTTTTTATGAGTTTTATTTATTTATTTATTTTTTTTTTTTTTTTGCTCAACAAAGTTATTTTGTGTCTTTATATTTTTTTTATATATGTTATTGATGTTGTAAATCACCAAAAAAAAAAATAGCCAAAATAAAAGAATCACTAAACGAAAATCACCAAAATAAAAAAGAAAACAAAAAATCATTAAAATGAAAAAAGTAGCTAAAAACAAATAAATGCCAATATTAAAAAAAAAAAAAAACGAAAAAATAGACAAAACGAAAAAATCGTTAAAAAACAAATAAATTGCCAAAAAGAAAGAAATCGCTGAAATAAAAAATTGTCAAACAAAAAATTAAAATGCGTAAAAGAAAAAATCGCGTTAACTATAAAAAATTGCCAAAACGAAAAAAAAATCTAAAAATAAACGTTAACAATTAAAATATGTCCAAAAAATAACAAAAAGTCACCTAAACAAGTAAACGCGAAAAAAAAACAGAAAAACTATAACGAAATAAAATAAAAAAAACCCTTAAACAAACTAAAAATCACCAAAACTGAAAAATTAAAGAAAAAAAAAAAAAAAAAAAAAAGCTAAAATTTAAGAAATAGCTCAATGTTACGGCAAAACAATCATCACAGTTGTGGGTCGTTTCAATCCAGCTGCAGGCAAAATACCTATCATTATGACACAATAATCGCCCTGCTAAACCGTGTTTCACAAATCGGGACAAGCTTAAGAAATCGAAAAATTATTTAAAAAAATTCTAGATCACTGCAGGAGTTGGTAAGCTGTGGTCTAGTGTGGATTGTTAGTTTACCATCAGATAAGATTTTCTAACCCAAACAGAATTAAGTCGGAAAAAAAAAAAACAATTTAATCATAGCCCTCAATCATGTAGTTTTATATTTTATTATATTTTAAACTAGAAAATACAGTGTTTTTGTGATTTTTTATTATTTTTATTGTTATTTTTTTTTTTTTTTTTATTTTTCTTTACAGGTTGCTACATCATTGTATAAGAAAAATATTCAAAGATTGACAAAAACATTTTTAACATTATCCTTATCTGATGTTGCTAGTAGAGTTCAATTACCATCTGCTGCCGCTGCAGAGAAATATATTTTGAATATGGTAAAATTCAATTATGAAAAAATAAAATTAAGATTTACTTAATAAAAAAATTCGCTATTATAGATAAAATCTGGTGAAATTTATGCAACTATAAATCAAAAAGATGGCATGGTTGTTTTTAAAGACGATCCAGAAAAATATAATTCACCTGAAATGTTCCTTAAAATACAACAAGACATGGATCAAGTAATGGCATTAGTTAAACAATTAAATAAAATGGAAGAAGAAATTATATTAAATCCCATGGTAACTAACTAACTAACTTTATCTATTTTAGTATTCAGTCAAACTTATTAATATTTTATTATTTTGCAGTACATTAAAAAAGCCGTTGGCAATCAAGATGACGATTTAGCGTCTCAGCATGCAAAAGCTTTTGCGGGGTGGGTTTTCTCTTCTATTTAATTTAGATAAGCATTTCTATTAATATTTTTAATTTTGTCGTTTTTGTAGAGATCCCATTGATTGATGATATGAAAAGAGATCTCCAGATTGTTGTAAACGCTCCAAAGCTTTGGATAATTTTATGAAACCTAAACAATGCAGTACATTTGTCATCTTTAGCTTTATGCTCAAATGCATTAATTCATTGTTTAATGATAAGAAATTTAAAAATACCAGCAACAATAACATCCACAACAACAACAGCCGCAACATCAATAACACTGCAACAACTACTTTGCCTATTAAACATTATTAAAAATAATTGTTTTTTTTAAAAAGTATAAAAAAATATTACAACACAACAAAACGGAATCCCTTAATTTAATCTCTTGATTTTAATCGTGATCATTTATCAATTGTTTTTCATTTCTCCAAAAAAAAAAAAAAAATTTAGCAACATTTTTAATTTCATTATAAAGCAAAATAGATGTCTGCCTACAAAAGAAAAAGAAAAATAAAAAACACAAAACTAAAAGCTGTGGTTATATTTAGTAAATGAAAAGATACTATGGGAGTCGTGATTGGAGTATTGTTATAAACAGAAAAATCCATTTCAGTTCGGATGTAAAATTCAAAATTATTTGAGGAACATTTTTATTTTAAAATGTCAATGAATCCTATTGTTTACTTTTTATTAGCGGTGAGTCAGTCTATGGAATCTTTAATTAGTTATTCATAATTAATAAACTTTTAATTACAATAAGACTTGTCATATCGGAAATATGTGTTGTCAAAGTTTAAAATATAATTATGCTAATTCAGGAAACGGTAGTGCACCATTTCCAGAACAGATTGACGAATTTGCCGTCTGCACAACGATGATGCTCCCTCAAGGCTTATGGGTAAATGCGCTAGCTTTCACTACATCATGGTCTGATCAACTGCTCAACCTGGCGAGTAGTAGTTTCTCTAAGATCAGAGCTTTTACCCATAATCATAAATCGGTATAAAGACGTGGGATGAAAATTCCTTGAAATCACTCGAAAACAGCATTTTAACTTTCATAGCTCTTGCCACTGCAATTGTGAAGTATAAACATGGTCGTCAAAGAGCTATCCGGAACACTTTGGGGTATGATAATTTTTTACCATCACACGGTCGGAGTCTAAGAAATGACTTAGATTGAAAATTGGTATGATATTCTAGTTTTATGAATTTCAATTGAATATTGAGAAACAATCGGATGTTTTATATTAGTTATATCAGCGTTCTGAATCACAAAATTTGTCAAATATGCTGAAAGTGTTTACGTCATCAAGTTGTTGGTTCTGTATACTTAGATTCTCCTGAGTGTTGGAGGAAATTCTCGTCTTTGTAGTTTTAAAGATATTTATCCTAAGACCCAAGGACTTTGCCACTTTACTAACCGAAAACACTTTCGATTGTATATCAGAGTATGACTGACTAAGAAGACAGATATCTTTAGCATAATCACGTTCCTCTAGTACATCCTGCAGACCCCATGTAATACCTCTTCTCATTTTTAAAGCCTTTTTTAATACTAAGTCGAGAACACAATTAAAAAGCAATGGCGCTAAAACACAACCTTTTCCTACTCCAGTATTTATAACGATTTTGTTTTGTCAGTTTATTTCGTGTAAAATTCTCTACGTGGCGTTGCTGTACAGGCTCTTTATGAGGTTTAAAAGCTTGATGTAAACACGTTTGCACTCCACGGCGTTCTAAATTGAGCAGTGATTTAAGGGGTCAAAATCTTTTCTACGAACGCGAGTTATAGGGGTGATCTCCACTTATATCACAATATTTTATACTTTCAAGTTGCTTATTGTTTTCCAATTTCACTTGGAACATTTATATTTTCATGCATATTTCAAATGATTCCAGACTCGCTATTATTTAAAACCCCAGTTACCAACAAATAATTTTTTCATACATTTTCATTCTACATATTCATATCTATAATGTGATTGTTTATGCTCTAATTTGCTTATTAAACTTTTTCAAAATTTAAATTAATATACACAGAACATTCTTTACTTTCTGCTATTAAAGTAAATAGTTTGTTGACTTTACCATAGTCTTCCCCTCTTTCATCTTACCAATAAAATTGAGATAAGTTTATTAAAGTACTAAAATTATTTTAAAGTAAATAATTCACTGATATCATACAAAAGGGGTGTTTCCATATTTATTATGTTACTCCAAAAGAAACAAGGTTACTATAACAAAGAATCTAAAATTTTATTAATTAGCATTCCAATGATAATTTTGCATACTTTTTAATAATCTAAATGATAAATTAAAAAAAGTTCTATGACGTCTTTCTATTAAGGTATTTTGTTGGTTAAATCCAAGATTTCCTCCGATATTGTTGTTTGTTTGTGCTTGCACCCACCATAAAATTTCTTATCATTTTTGTTTAGCCAATAAAGTGAAAAACCAAAAAAGAACTAAAAACATTATTTGTCACTTTGTGGGCTATTGATAATGAAACAAAAAACAAATATTATTAACAATTTCCAAATGATGTTTTGGTATTTTTTAATCAACTAAATACGAAAAAATATTACTAAACAATTGTTTTTTTTTTTGGTAATAATATTTAGTAGTAATGAATAATTGGGAAATAAATGCAATTAACTGAAAATCATGCCACTTTTATTTATTGATATAATACAATTAGGGCAGTTGTGGTGGATTGTTATTAAATAAAGTTGAATGATTCAGATAATATACAAAACCGATTTACTTTTAAAACAAAATTTTAATATTTAGTCTAATAAATTCTGAGACAAGATTTGTTAATAGTAGGTCCATATTTAAAGAAAAGAATAGTAGTAAGAAATGTTGTTTTACCTTTTCCATCACATCTTCCAAAAAAATAGTATTAGAAAAAATATTAAACTTACTTCTCGATATTCCTTTAAATCGTTTTTGTTTCCACAGGTGAATATTTAATTAAAACAGTTTTAAGAAATTTAATTGTTTTAAGAATATTTTTGCTACATACAAGTGGCGCTTGTATGTAGCATTAATTCCTTTTGTTTTTATATTTATCTCTAACAATTGTTTCATTTACGCCTGCAATCAATATCTCTATTTTTAAATTTTATAGATAAGCTTTCATACAGTTGTGAAAGAATATTTGCGCCATAAACATGTGATTTCGATTTTTTTTTTATTATATTATTATTGCAATTGTTTTGTTTAAAATGCGCATTGCCTATGCTACAAATGAATAATTCAATTTCTATTTTTATAATATATTATAAATTAAAATATTAAATTTTATTTACTTTAAGAGCTTATTGATTACAACAATTATCGGTGTTATCTTTAAATAAACATAAGACCGTGAATATTTAATTATAAAAGTGTTATAAATTAAAGAAACATTAAATTCGATGTCATATTATTATAGTTAGGGCTTAGTAAATAAGTTTTATAATAAAATTACAGTTTTAGTTTTAAAAACTAAAAAATATAGTTGGCAAGTTCTGCTTTTATACTGTCAAGCAATATGGACCATGATTTTGGTCTTTCGAACCGGATACTAGATGACTACGCTGTATTGGCATACTTATAAAACGGGTCGTCCTACAAATTCTGACAGAGAAAAATTTTAAAAATTCTATCAGGGAGCTGAGTTTAGTAGATTTATTTATAATTTCCCAAGCATTTTTCCCTATCCAGAGCTGTTTTAATTTTATCTTCTAGTTGAAAATCATAAAAAAATAAAATAACGATAGGGCTAGGTATGTAACAGAGCAACAGACGGATATTATTTTTTCCCTCTTTAAGCTTTCGATTATAACAAATGCGAAAAGATCAAACTCAAAATTTTTAGTATTTTCATTTTTAGGATAACTAAATTAATAATAAATCACAGTAGAATAATCTAGACTAAATATATATGAATTAATACTTACGAACCTTTAATTACAAATTATTGTGTTTATCGTTATCTTCACAAGGATCTCAAACTGGTAATAAGTAATTTAAAAAGCAAGATATGTTTTTTTACAAATATAATTAAATATTTTTATTAACTTTATAAAATCAACAATACATCTTATAATTTATACCCCTATTAAAATATACTAAATTTTAAAATAACAATTCACAGTGGTTCCAAATGTGTGTTTTTTTTTTTTTTTTAATTATTCAGTTATTTGTGAATTGTTCTTTTTTAGTTCTTTTAAACTTGAGAGGCTCAGTTTTTATAAAATCTATTTTAAACATAAAAGCCAGAAAACCAAAAATATGCTCTATAAGTGTTTTATCCGCATAAAAATTCTAGTAAAATCGGAAATTATAACCTTAAAATAAAGAAAATTATATTTTTTTCTGGCTCATTTTTAACTTTATTACTTTATATTTGTCAAATATATGATCAAATTTGCGTAAACACTAGTTCTACAAAATATTGTTTACCGTTGTTTGATCTTGCAAATGTTTTATAAGAGAAAATAGCGTCAAACATGATTTGGTAAAATGTCAGCTATGAATAATGATAAGTAAAAATTATTTTCCCATTAAAATGCTGAAGTTAGAAAATATTTTATATAGTGGTTACGTCATTTTGATCAAATATTTGAGTAGTCTGAACATACCTTAAGGAATATGAGAGAAACTCACCATTACTGATTTCCTCGCGAAGGTGCCTCGAGTATACGATTTCCATTTGTAATTCGATGAGATAAATTCTTCAGCTCTCAATCGGTTAGCTACGGTACTACAATAATCGGACGAAATAAATTCTTCGGCACGAAGAAAGAACTTCGGTCGTGTCTGGTGATACTTTGTTCCATAAGATCAAAGTATAACAAGATCGGTACTTCGGTTCTTGCTCCCCCGGTGTTGTCCTAATCTTGACTATTATTAAATTAACATAAACTAAATGAGAATTATAAATTCTCATATTGTATTGTAACTAATACAATAGTTACAATATGTTGGTGGTGTAATAGTTCTCTGTCCCAGTCTTCTATAAAATTCGACAGTTCAACAAGAGGAATATCGACTTCCCTCCATTTCGTTAGCAAGAATGCCCTCATGCTATGGTACCCATACTAGTCTTACACACTGCGTGCGCAACTGGGAAAGGGATCAATTGCATTTAAGGATTCATTTCAATTTCTCCATATACGAATTCAGAGCCTTGATCACGGCCTTACTATCTACAAAGAAGTGGACAGTAAGAGTTTCTGAAACGAGTTCTCTGATTCGTCTAGCAGTTACAGTTAGTAATATTATATCTTCCTGGAATACTGTACAAGTATATAGATATTAGGGTGATCGACTCGATTTTCCAACCGGTTTTTAAACCGGTTTTTTCAGTCAATGTGCTGTCGGTTTTTTCAAAATGTTCAATTTTCGAATGTCGAATAGACCTTAAAAAAAACCGTGTTGTGTTGAAAAAAACCGGTTTTAAAAATACCTTTTTATTTCAAAAACCATGCACTAAATATTGATATTTGAATCGAAATTTATGATTATTTTTTTAATATTCATAAAGTATGATTTTTAATGGCTTAAAAATATAGTTAAAAATTAAATAAATAAATAAATAAATAAATAAATAAATAAATAAATAAATAAATAAATAAATAAATAAATAAATAAATAAATAAATAAATAAATAAATAAATAAATAAATAAATAAATAAATAAATAAATAAATAAATAAATAAATAAATAAATAAATAAATAAATAAATAAATAAATAAATAAATAAATAAATAAATAAATAAATAAATAAATAAATAAATAAATAAATAAATAAATAAATAAATAAATAAATAAATAAATAAATAAATAAATAAATAAATAAATAAATAAATAAATAAATAAATAAATAAATAAATAAATAAATAAATAAATAAATAAATAAATAAATAAATAAATAAATAAATAAATAAATAAATAAATAAATAAATAAATAAATAAATAAATAAATAAATAAATAAATAAATAAATAAATAAATAAATAAATAAATAAGTAATAATTATCCTTAATGTAATATTTTTACACCTAATTTAAATGTTTTAGTGTTTTTTATTTAGCGAAGAAATTGTTTTTCAAAGATTTTGTTTTAAAAGAGTTTCACCTGCAGAATCCTTTCAATAAAATTGATTCTTGCTTTTTTCATATTAACCCATGGTTTCTGTTTATGCTAAGTAAATGTTAATATCATTTTTGATGATTATTTTCTTTATATCCTACATGCCTATTATGCGTTTGTACTGATGTTTGCAACACCCAAAAATATTGGTCTATGACCCACCTTCATTTGTACCAATCGGCTTTAAGTCGATTTAACGATGTCCATCTGTCCATTCATGTAAAACTTGTAATCAAAATACAGGTCGCAATTTTTGTTTCTTATAGTCCAAGAACGAAGCGTGTTGAAATTGGTTATGATAGGTCCATTATTTCCTCTAGCCCCCATACAAATAACCTACCAGAAAAGGGGTTTAACGATCATAAATCCCTTAAATGTAGCAGTAATTTTTGCACATCTAAGTTCCATATACGTTTAAACCTGTATGCCGAATTTTATGAAGATCTAGTCTAGAAAAAAAGACCCATCCCCGAATTTAGATGCACACAATGGTGTAGTTATTGTCGGCCTTGACCGACCATATCTTTTTTTCTCGTTCTTAATGGGTTAATAGTTATTTCCAAAAATAAAAAAGATTTATTGATTTTTCTTTAAGAAATGTAGTTTTTTGATAGAAATATTAACTTCCGCAAAAAAACCGGTTAACCGGTTTTTTCTGAATTTTAAAAAGTGCAACCGGTTTTTTCAAAATACCAACTATTCGAACTATTTGAAAACCGGTTTCTCCAAAAAGTCGAATAATCGATCACCCTAATAGATATGGAAAGTCCCAGGTATTCAGCAAAATTTTCTCTTATAGAATATATCGTCACCGAAATGCAAAACAACGTAACATAACTTTACAGGAGGCACAAAGAACTTTCTAAAATCTAAACGAATTGTCCTACAAAAAAAATTTTTGGGTTATTACATCCTTAAATACTGGCTAATATATTGATGATGAATATTTTTATTTTTATAAAATATTTTTAAAATTATGTGGTTTACGTTTTTCAAGATTTAAATTTTCGGAAGCCAAAACAACGTAACATTAATACAAATTTTAGAAAAATTGTAATTAAAACGATTTCTGATAACTTTTACCCCAAAATTTAATAGCCATTGTATTTGTAATCATTTGCAATCTAAATTCGTAATAAAAAGAAAACAACTTTTTTAACAAATGTGATGTTACGTTATTTTGACTTAAGAAAATTGTTGCTTTGGTTAATATAATCGTAATTTTTTGAGCTTCAAGTCTGAAAATTTGTGTTCACACACGTATATTGGAATAATAATATATATTTCATCAAAAACACAAATTTGAAAATTTTGATGTTACGTTGTTTTGCATTTTCGGTAACGATATATAGAAATTATGGTCTTAAGTAGAGTATCCAAAACGAAACCGAAAACCGGTTAACCGGTTAACCGGTTTCCGGTTTTTTACAAGCGCTGTCGGTTTCGGGTTTTTTGTAGTTTTCGGTTTTTTTCGAAACCGGTTTTTATAGGCGGTTAACCGGTTTTTTAAAACCCCCATTTTATTTAACTTTTTACTTAATTTTACTCAGAAAACCAATGACAACCATGTTATTTAATTAGACAATTGTTTTTGAATAGCTGAAATAAATGAAACTATTGAGTTTGAATGAAACATTTAGTGCCTTAAAATTATTGCTTTATAACTTATTATGTACATTGAAAATGAAATACATTTATCATTATTTATCTTGATATAGATCCAGCAAAAAAAGAACCGAAAAAGTCATGATTTTAACATTGTGTTGTCATTGGAAGGATGTACTTAGTGGTGAAAAAGAGCTGCAGAAGTTCTTTTTTTAACCCATGTTTGTCATTGGTAGGATATTATTCTTTTATACTTCTTGTTCATCGTTTTTGAAGCACTTTTCTTAAAACTATGTTTATAAAATTTGTTAATAAAAATTCAGTTTTTGCCCTATTAAATAATAATAAAAATGCTTGAAGATTTGTAAAATTTTAATTTTGTTAAAAATTATTACCATTCTTTCCCGATAAAAATTAATTTATTTTCACTTTTTTGGAAGTAAATAATAAGAACTTCCAAAAAAGTTTCAAATATGCACTTTGTTCCACTTTTTTGGGGAGAACATTATCGTTTTTTGCTGGGTTTGTATAATATGCCGAATTGCCCAAAATCCTATAATTTAAAAAGTTTTGGGCCTTATTCAATAAATAGTTAAAGGATACTGAATACTTAAAATTACACACATTATAAGAAAAAATGTAGCCAAATATACAGTAAAAAGTATAAAACAGTAAGAAATCATTATCTCAAATTTAAAACTTTCATAAAAGAAATAAAATCATATATTGGTTTAATTTTTATAAATAGAATTTTATGTATTAGATTTTTTGTTCTCTCTTCTTAGTATTTCAATCACAAAATTAATTTTTATACCCACCATCAAAAAGATGGGGGGTATATTGATTTTGTCATTCCGTGTGTAACATGTCGAAGGAATCATCTAAGACCCCACAAAGTATATATTTTCTGGGTCCTGGTTAGATTCGATCTAGCTATGTCCGTCCGCCTGTCCGTCTGTTGAAAGCAGGATAGGGCTCGAACGGGACAACGTAGGGGGACAAAATTTGGCATAAATATTTGTCCTATATAAGGTTTGTTTGGGATTGAAAATGGGCAAAATCAGTTAATAAACAAAAAAGTTATGGGCTACAAACTAGAAACACAGGGTGTCCGTTTTATACTTTTCTGCTGATATTTCTTCAATAAAAACATGTACGACAACGAAATTTTGTATGTATAGTTCGGGGATCGATATAAACTCGGAAACCAAAAATGGGCTTGGTCCGCCCACTTTACCGCCCACCTCCCATATAAGGTGAAAATCAACGAAATTGTGTTCAAATAGTTCAATGTAAACTCGGAAATAAAAAATGAGCGTGGTCCGCCCACTTTACCGCCCACTCCCATATAACGTAAAATTTTAAAAAGTTGACGGTGGGTATATAGATTCGGCCGGGCCGAATATAACATTCGCGCTTGCTTTTTTTTTCGAGAAGACATATTTTCAAATACCAGGGTTAGGAATATAGTATTAAAGAAAGGTAATGAATTAAAACATATTTAAAAACAAAGTCTATTTTAAATTCAAAAATATATATACATACCTATATAGCTTCTCAAAAGTTGAATGTGAAATAAAAAATTTTGAAATTATTCACACCAAAATTTATTATTTTTTCAGAGTAAAACTTACATGCGTATAAATTTCGGCTTTTGTTAAAAAATCTCAAAAACACAATATTTTCTTCATAAGAAATTTAAATGACTGAAAACCGGTTAACCGGTTTTTTCAAAAGTCCAAAACCGGTTAACCGGTTTTTTCTAAAATGTGATTTTTCTGGTTAACCGAAAACCGGTTTTCAAAAAAGTCGGTTTTTTGGATACTCTAGTCTTAAGTAAAAAATATGTAATTTAAATAGAAATTGCAAAAAATATGCAGTAAAAAATGCCAAAATTAATAAAATTGCCTAAACTGGACAAATAAGTAACAGTTTAGTTCATTTGAGATTCAATGAAATATACAGTGTCGGTCAACTAATAAGCGCACGACATTAACTTTTTTTGGCCATAATTTTCTTTTTCTAGAAAATAGTTTTCAATTATTTTATTAATTCAATATATTGATAATAATGTACTAAATACTTTGCAGCTAAAACTTGGACTAATAAACAAATAATTTACTCAAAAACATTTAAATAAAAATTATAAAATATACTTTTAGAAATAAACTTTTAAGAGCAGTAAGATCGCTAATTCGTTAGCAAAAGTAATAAATCGTAAAATTAAACTATGATACTATGATGCTGTGTTAGCATTAAACGCACCAAAAGTACAAAAAAGTAGGTTTTCCCAAAAATACGAAGGACATAAATATTTTATATATTTCTAATAAAAAACGTTTGAAGTTTTAAAATCTACCAAAGTATTTCTATTATTTTTTAATAGAGAAGAATACGACTAATAGGTCCACATAGAACCAAATATATTTAATTTCATGTTTCTAGGTTAATTATTACAATTCAAGAAGTACTATTAAAAAAAAAACGAAAAAGTACCGAATAGTTCCCACGTGGACTTTCAATAATTTAGAAATACATAAATTATAATTATTACAAAAAGTACCATTAGAAGAATGAAAAAATATCATAAAATCCCTTATTAGAAGAACAAAAAAGTACCACAAATCCCCTTTTATGTATTCTCACTCACTAAGGATTATATGTGCTTAAGTTCATCTTTCTAGGTTTAATATAAGGGAAAATTCATTTTGAATTTAAATGTACTTTTTTCCCCCATGGATATAACCAAAAAGGTATTCCAATAAATTTCTTAATTATAGTGGGAGCCCATATTAAAGTACTCATATGTTTATGTCAATAAATAGAAAAAAATGTTTTATGAAAAATATAACAAAAATAGGTTTTAACCCTTAAACGTTCGAATTTCTAAAAAGTACCAAATTTGTATTTGTCATTTTTCGATAAGGTATGATGTAAATTTTATTTCTAAGTTTACTGGTTCAAAAGAAATATAAAGTGCCAAAAAATATCAAAGACAGTTTTTACCCATTTTTCCCCTAAAAGAGCCGAATTTCAAAAAAGTGCCAGACACCTGTCCGATTATTTTTTAAATGAAAAACTATAACTGTTAAAATTTTTTGTATTTTTATTAGTTTAAGAGATTTAAGGTTACATATTTTACTAGTTTTTAACCTCTAAACATTAGAAATTCCAAAAATAACGTCTTTGTGGATCTATTTGGTGGAAGACTAACGTGACCAGACATCCCGCCTAAAATATTTTTCCCGCTTTTCTTACTCAAACAATTACTTATTCGATTTCCTTATTTACGTTTTCTATAATAACATTCTTACCAATATTTAAGGGTAACTAAAAATAATTTTTTCTATTGGAAAGTTGATAATTTTTACAAATCGTTTTTGTGAATTTTTTTGATGACTTTGATGTAGGAAGGTCTCTCAAAAGATACGCATTATTAAGCTTGTTAAAATATTTACAAATTTTTTAAAATATTTTCAGTTCTCTACCAGTGAATGAAAAATCTCAAATCCGATATATTTTGACAAAAAAAAGTTTAGAATTTTTTCCAGAAATAGGTTTAAAACTTTAGTTATTTTAAGAATGTTAGAAAAAAATATTAATAAATTTTTGGAGGAAAAAATTTTGTTTTTAAAAACTCATTTCGTGAGAACAGTTGTGTGGGGGCTATTTAAATAATTTTTACCAATTTTATTTACCAATATGTGCCATTTCAAAAAGATGTTTGGATACTTTTTTATTTTTATATAAAATGAAAGTTATAGAAATATGCTTTCGATTAAATTTACTTAAAGTTAGTGCTTACGAAAACCTTGTGATAATGATTTATTTGAACTTTTTATTTTAACTGAATATTAGTGCTTTACTTGTTGGCAGCCGATTCAAAAAGGTGAAAAGGTAACGGTACATCGGATTATTTTGATAACAGTTTTAAGAGATAACGGTATTTTTAGTTATTTCGGTAACGGTATTATGTGAAAAATTTCGAAGTATCGGTTCAGAACTATAAAATATAATCTGTAGTCAAGTATTATAATGACTATCTGGGGTAGCCATAACTTTATTACAAGTTTTATTTCAACTTTATTAAAAACTAGCTAATACCCGGTGTGCTTCGCCACCCCCCCGAAATGAAATACATAGTAATTAAAGGATTAAAAAAATATACTAGCTTTTGTATTTAATTTTTATGGGAGGGACCATACCCCCATAATCCGCTAATTTATTAGACAAATGTTTTCATGGATGTCAAAATTCTTTTTGCAAAATTTGAGCATTTCAACACCAATAGTTTCCCAGATATACGAATTTTTGCATTTAATTCGTATGGGGGGTACCATGCCCCCTACTTCTAGTCCGCCCATATTTTTCTTAAATATTAATATTGATACCAAAGTGGCTCCGACAAAATTTTAGAACTCTAACTGTTATATTTTCTCAGATATGATAATTTAATATTTTCTTTATATGGGAGGTGCCACGCCCACTATTGCTAGTGTACCAATTTTTGTCCAAAATATTCATATTGAAGCTAATGCTAGTGGTACAAAATTTGAGCTCTCTAACTTTTTTAGTTTCCCAGATATAAAAATTTTGGTATTAACTTTATATGAGAGATGACACGCCCACTATTTCTTTTCCGCCCATTTTTGCACAAAATGTTCACATTGACACTTAAATTTATTGTACAAAATTTGGGAAATGTAACTGTTATAGTTTCCTAAATTTACTGCATTTGGTATTGGCAAGCAATATTAGGCGTGGGATGTGCCACACCCCCTATTGCTAGTTCGACTATTTTTTTCCAGAATGTTCATATAGGTGTCAAAGTTGTTCGTGCAAAATTTGAGGACTCTAGTATTACCAATTTCCGAGATATACTACTTTTAATAGTTATTTAGTAAGTGGGTGTGGCACCTCGCCCACATGGAATTTCAACATAAAAAGTAGCCTATTTTTCCTTCCAGGCATATAGGAACACACTGTGAAAAGAAAATCGGTTTAGCCGTTTAGGCGGCTATAGACTTCAAACAAACATATATACATACAAACAAACACACATTAATTTTTATATATATAGATAGATAATAGATAATAATAATATTTCTTAGCGGTAACGGAAACCAAACATGGTTTTATTGTTAGCGGGTCTAAGAATTAATTAAGAAAAACTATCCGTATTTGAATTCAATCTTGAAAAATAACTAGGAATATTTTGAAAACATTTCGAGAAACACGTTAAAATTATAATTTTTACTTATTTCAATGTTACAAAATGGTGATGGGTCGTGAACTAAGTGCTTGCGAGAGAGCAGCTGATTTAGATTTTTAGTTGAGATATAAAAAGAAAATCCCTCTTTTTTTTACAAATCTTTTCAAAGTTCCGCTTTTTAAATATAATTTTGTTCAGAATCCCGCTTTTTAGTCGTTCGGGTCCCGTTTTTTGACAAAAACCCTCTGGTCACGTTATGGAAGACCAACCTACATTACAAATTTCATCTATCTAGCTTCAGGCATTTAGGCTGTGGAATGATGAATAAGTCAGTTAGTACTCTTTTATATATAGATAAAATATACTAGAGAAAGGAAATTAAGTGACCGACACGGTATGGTTTTGCTTAGTGAAATTTTATTCAGATATCTTTAATGGTTGACAAGTTTCAGAATTATGAAAATAAAAATAGTTTTGGAACTACTGTGCAAAGTTAAATTATAATTACTCGTATAATGTAATATAAAATTTGTTATTGTATGATGTTTTTTTATTAAAACTAAATTGTAGTATAGTTTTAACTTAAAAATATAATTAAACCTTTCATATTAATTACTAAATGACTTGTGAAATGTAAAGATTAAAAGTTTACAAAATACGGTAAAGCAAATTTTGAAAATAATTTAGACATTTTTTAATGGCAATTTATTAGAACTTTGATCCATATACTATACTTGAAAACAGAAAACTTTCAAAGTTTAAAATTATACCTAAAGAATATAAAAAAAGTAAATTTTACCATAGATTATTTATTTTACAGCATAAATATTACTACAATTTTAAATAAAGAATTTTATCACTTTAATTAACAAAATACACACAAAATTAAAAAAAAAATAATAATGACTAGATATGATTTGCTTCTCAATTTACACACCAAAATATTTCTTTAGCTAGAAGCATTTAAGAGATTAACAAATACAAAGTGTATATTTTTAGACAAATTTGAGATAACACTACAAATACATGCCTCTACATCACTTTACTATTTGTATCGTAGGTCGCTAATTGTTAATATGTTCTCAGATATGAGCTTATATTTAAATTATACTACTATTGAATGATCTTGAATTTCTTTAAAGTTATATGTATTTAAAGCTACATAAGAAAGATCAGTAAAATTAACATTTACCTGTTTAATATTTTATTTATTAACCAAGGTATAAAATAATTTTTTGTTAAGCTCATATCTTAAGCTGTTTTTACCAGTTTTGTGCTATTTCTTTGTTTCTGTTATTTTTTATTTATTTTTTTAATGTTTGCATGGTGATTTTATTTTTAAATTTAATAATATATGTACACTGGTTGTTGCATTTAATTTATGCAAATATTGTTAATTTGATTTTACGTAGTCAACAGGTAAACCTTGTTAAAAATATTTTAATGAAAGGTACAAAAGAAATATATTTTTTTAAATCTTACAAAATGAATTAATAAAATAAAAAATTCTTAAACTAATTTGTTATAGAATTGAATTAAAATTTGGACAATTCGGTGTAAATTGGATGGATCACGCCTACTTTTGTTTCCGACCTTACATCTAACTTTTAACATATTTCTTTAATTTAAAAACAGTAATTGCAAATTAATTCAATACGATTTTTTTTTCAAATAAAAAGCTTTGAAAAAAATCTACAAATTTATGTACATACAGTGCTGTGCATAACATAAGCAACAAAATTAAAGTTATGCTAAATGTTGAATTGTTTTTTAATGTATTAAATTTAGAACAAAACTAATTTCATAACATTGTTAACACATTTGGGTACTAACAAACGTTTGTACCTTAAAAGATGTGATTTTCTTTTTTGTCGCAAAAACGAGATAAATATTGTATGTTCTCTATATGAAAGTGTGCATATCAAAAGCAACAAAATTTCCAATTGTAAAAATTGACACAAAATTTTCAAATTTATTGCTATTTTTTTTTTTTTTTTTTTTTAAAGTAAATGGCTGTTTTATAGTAAAACTATCTGAATACTGCATTATTTACACATATTTTTGTTATTTTTTCTTTTACTTATAGTTTTTTTTTTTTTTAAATAAGAATTATGATTTGTGACAAAATAGCCCGATGCAATAAATTTTTAGTTTATTTGAAATAAGAAAAGTGGAAAGTAACTTTGTTTTATAATACAAATTATAAAAAACTGCATAAATAAAGTAAACAAATTTATTTTGGATGCACAATTTAAAAAATTATGACTTTTCAGTGCATGTAAAAGAACTTCGGCCAAAAACTTCGTTCAGATATTATTAAAAATAAATAGGTGACACGTTATAAAAACGGATTTGTCTACATACTTAGATAGGTTAAATAGTTAAGGTTTAATATATGCTATACTCAAAGTTCATTGAAAGCATTTAAAGAAGTTACAGGCTAAGCAATATATCACTGCTCACTGAAAATCTTATTCAATAAAGGTACATCTGTTATACAAGAAACAAATTATAATTTCATATAAATACATTGCTTTCGTCCTGAAATTAACAAAATTAATCATATTAAACGAGAGAAGAAGATATAGTCGGTCAAGCCCGACTATATGATACCCTACACCATTTCAATCCACATAATTACGTATATGTATACAACTTACTTGTGCTAAATATTAACATAATACTAACATTTGTATGGGATTTATGAAAGTTAGTGATTTTCGGAAGAGGAGTTTATATGGGAGCTGTGGTCAGTTATGGACCGATCTTCATGAAATTTGACAGATTTCTGCTGATATAGAACTTATTTGTACTAAATTTCATTAAAATATTTTTATTTTTAAGCCATCTATAAGTGTTAAAACACTATTCCGGGAGGACATTTGTATGGGGGCTAGGTGAAATAACGGGCCGATCATAAAAAAATTCAATAGGCTTCGTCCTTGTGTTGAAAAAAGCATATGCACCAAATTTCATCAAATTATCTTAAAAATTGCGACCTGTACTTTGCGCACAAGCTTTACATGGACAGCCAGCCAGACGGACGGACAGACATCGTTAAATCGACTCAGAAAGTGATTCTGAGTCGAACGGTACACTTTAAGGTGGGGGTCCGATGATTTTTTCTCTGCGTTACAATTTCTGCTTAAACACATAATACCCCAACCACCTTTGGTGGTATAGGGTATAAAAAGAAAAGTAATTTATTTAATTTAAAACAATATTTATATGTATCCACTATAACCGGATACGCAACGTCGCGCAACCCAGTATACTGTCAAGGTGTACATTTTAAACCTCACAGTTCCAAAAATGATTTTGGGCAGAGAAAAGATTTAATAATGACTGTACTTGAATTCTAGCGAAAAAACTATGTCCTTTTCTTAGAAATCTAATGAAATTTTGATATTTTTAGGTTAATAGGTTATTAAAAAGTACAGAAATGTTGTTATACATAGAGAAATATCTTATTTAAATCAACGTTTTATGCAGCTTCAAGATTAGTGCAGTCCAAAGCGTTATTTAGTCAACAAATTAAAATGGAAATCATTCCAGAGAAATCAATTAACAATTTAATCGCATTAAAACTACTAAATTTTACGGAAAATGTAAAATATAGAACAAAATGAAGCAAAATATAAATATGTTGCTATTGTTGTGCACACTCCTATATGAAGATTGTAGTGTTTTATTCCAGTTTTTGTTAATAGACAAAGTTAAAGTTTTTTAAATGTTTGTGTTTTTGTTAATCCTTAAATATGTATATAATTTCGTAAAATTATTTTTGTTGTAAACCAAATATTAAAAAAAAAAAATAAATAAACTATTCTTAGGTTTACCTTAATTTTGTTGCTTTTGTTCTGCACAGCACTGTATGTATCTATTTAGCAAAACTTATGCAGTGGAATTTTTTTAATTCTAAATTAAAATTAGAATGAATTTAAATGTCTCATGTCAGTATTAAAAATAAATTTCAAAACACACTAAATAATATAATCAAACAGGTGTCTGGTACTTTTTTGAAAATCGAAAAGACAGAAAACGGATAAAAACTGTATTTTGGTACTTTTTGAAACCAGTCAACAATACAGATAAAATTTACATCTTATTTGTAACTTATCGAAAAATGACAAATACAAAATTTGGTACTTTTTCAAAATTCGAACATTTAAAAGGTAAAAATTGTACCTATTTTTAGTACTTTTTTCATAAAATATTTTTTTTTATTTATTGATATAAACATATGGGTATTTTAATAAGGATACCACTACAACTTAGAAATTCATTGGAATACAATTTTTGATACCTCCATGGGTAAAAAAAGTACCAAAAATGGGGTAAAAGCGGGAAATTACACTATTTAAACTAAATAATGTATTTTTAATTACATATGTATATGAAATTAAGTAAAATTTGTCTTATGTGGATAATAATTCACAAGAGTGGAATCTGTGGTACTTAAAGATACATGGACCTGTAGGTAAGAATTCATGAGGATGGACTTTGTGGTACTTTTTTGTTCTTTTAATGGTACTTTCTGAATTTCCTGCAATATTTAAAGTAGAAACATAAAATTAATTATACATGGTCCTATGTGGAAAAGAATTCACAAGTGGGACTTTGTGGTACTTTTTGTACTTCTAAAGGTACTTTTTGAATTTTCTATAATTATGATATGTGGTCCTAAGTGAATGAGAATCCATAAGAGGGCACTTTCTGATACTTTTTTGTTCTTCCAATGGTACTTTTTGAATTTTCTATAATTATGAACCTAAAAATATAAAATTAAAGATATGTGGCCTTAAGTGAGTGAGAATTCACATGGGAGACTTTGTGGTACCTTACATATATCAAACATTTATTTATTTACATTATTTATGGTACCTTTTTTGTACTTTTTTAAGTAAAATATTAAAAAAGTTTATGGTTGTTAATGCCGACAAGGCACTATTATTAATAATGTTCCCACGGTTAGGAATCTTAGTTTAAATTTGTTATATAGTATGGTTTTTATAAAAAATTTCTATTAACGAAGTTGCGGGTTTACAGCTCGTATAGGTAAAAAAAAATAATATCTATCATTATTCATATAAAAAATTAACGAACAGTTGTCTATTACTCCTTTGAAATTCAGCTATTTTAGTGATAAAAAGCATTTTCAAACTACTATGAATATAAATAAAATTTATATCATATGCGAAACTTGTCAAAAAAAATTACAAATATAAATTTGGTACTTTTTGGAAATTCGTAAGTTTAAGGTGTAAAATCGTTCCTACTTTTAGTACATTTTTTCTTTTTATTGAAATATAATATTTTATTATTGGCTCGCATTATAATTTATTGCCTGTTTCTCTAAATGCGAACGAAAGTTTCGTTCGACTAAATGTATTGAAAAAAACAAATAATTTTAAAATTTATTTGTTGTTTTCAATACATTTAGTCGAACGAAACTTTCGTTCGCATTTAGGATCAGGCAGTTAAAAATTCATTAGAATACAATTTGTGTCACATTCATTAAGGGGAAAAATACCAAAGATACCAAAAACGGGAAATTAAATTTAATTCAAGCGCATTTAGCCAATTTTGATAAAACTTGAAGGATTGGTTAATTAATTTACTTAGTCACACAAAATAAACTATGGAAAGATATATGGAAATAGTGTACCAAGAAGTAGATATGACCAAATTCGGGTAATTAGTTTGGTACTTTTTATACCAACCATCAAAAGATGATTGGAGGTATATTGGTTTTGACATTTCGTGTGTAACATATCCAAAAAAAATCATTTAAGACCCCATAAAGTATATATATTCTGGGTCTTCGTGAAGGAGATCTAACGATGTCCGTTATGGACTAAGTTTATTATAACTTCAGTTCATACTTTTCTGCTGCTATCTCTTAAAAAAAGTATGTACGACAACGAAATTTTGTACAGATACTCGTAGTTCAAGAATCAAGAAAACTTGGAAGCCAAAAGTTGCTAATGGTGGGTATATCGATTCGAAATATGGTAAAAATTTTTTGAATAAAATACATATACTTGTACCTGGAAATATACATTAATTTATCCTTAAAAAAATTTGAATTAATGGATGGAGTATGAAACTTTTATCTACATCCTCTGTGACTAACACGTACTAGATCATAACGATTTATATATCCATTCTAGATTTAGATAGAATATTTTTTTATTAGAACAAAAGCTTATAACTTTTTACAGCGAGAGCTATTAAATTATTGAGCTAAATTTTATCGCCGCCAATTGTTTTTCTAGGAATTTTTATTGAATTAATGGGGTCATCATAAACTCTGTCACTTGTGTGGAGTTTAGTGTCTCCGTCATTTCTTTCAGTCTCATGCTTCTGTTCAAAAAAAAACTTAAGAAAATTTAATTTAATAATTTAATTTTTGCATACAAATTATTAGACTATGAAGTTTTTAGTTTAAACTTTGAAACTATTTTTTTCTTTGTGCTAAAGTCGAACTTGACAAAACAGCTGTAGAAATAATATTCTGTAGCACTTCAATATAACTAATTGAGATTGTAACAATTGTAACAATAAAGAAAATCATTAATTAAAGAACTAATTCTTGAAACATTTCATAGAATGGGTTATGACTCGGTAACGATTCCGCAGAATTAATAAAAAATATTTAGTTCCAGAAAATGGCTACTTAAAGAAACTTGTTGTGAAGGTTAAACAAATATCATTGATTATAGTACTAATTTCATAATCGTTCCATAGAATGGGTACTGCATCGATAATAAGATTTGTTTTTTCTTTACTTCAACATTGAGATACTATGCTATCTATTACAAAAATGATAAAAAAAATATTCGTATTATGTTTATAATATTGATGGCCCTGGACTTGCAAATCGAAATCTCTTAAGTTGTGGATCCAAATCGTCCGAATCTGAAGTATTTGAAGAAGAAAAAGCTGATGATAGAGGGCAGTCTGGAAGCAACGTGCCTGTGGACACCATAAGTTCTGAATCAGAGTCAGATTCGGACAATGATTTGGATCCACAACTTAAGAGAGTGCGATTTGCTAGTCCAGGACCATCAACATTATAAACATAATACGAATATTTTTTTTATTGATCTTGAAGATGAAGTTTTTTGATTTTTATGTTCACAATTTTTATTCTTTATGACAAGAGCTACAACTTTGCCTCAGAGAGTAAATCAAAATTCCGAACGGTTTGCAAGATATGAGCCTGAGAATATGATCACTTTTTTGCAAAAATGACACCGAGACCCAAAATCTGGGGGGGGCCATAAAAAAAAGTGCGTGACTTTGGGCAAAACTGGGGGACACGGGTCTTTTTTTTTTTTTTTTATTACGTAGTGGTTATATAAGTTCAAAAAGTTTACTTACTTTAATACTTCTCTGGAATAATAAAAAAACAATTAAAATTTTAATAATTTAATATTGTTTTCTCTTTAATTTTTAATTAAATTTAAGAATATTTAACCAAATACCATTAATTGAGGTTTACCTGTAACTTAAAAATCAAAGTGCAAATTTTAAAAAAATCACAACAAAAAAACAGCAAAAATATATAAATGTAGTCACGCATTTTAAGTTGAATGTACTTTGATAGTCAATGATATATTTTTAGAAATCATTTTGTTTAGTTTTTTTCCCTCCATTAAAATGCATTTTATTTTAATTTGTTTTTATTTTCAAACATTAAACAAATTATAATTTTATTATAAAAGAAAACAACAAAAAACAACAAATTATTTGCGCCTACGTCTAATACAACAAACATTATTCAATTTAAAATTATCACATTTGTGTAAATCTCTAATAGTGGGTATCGCCGATAGACTATCAAAATATTTGATCAATAAATGATCATTAACAGTTTTTATATATTCTTGAGAATCTTTTATTGATGAATTGATGCTACTATAAGAATATTGATAAGATTTTGATGAATGTACAGAGGTATGAAGTAATTTTGATTCAAATACCATATAGGCCAAATAGCAGGGCTCCAAGGTAACAATAATACGTAAAGCTAAATATATATAAAATTTATGATAAGAAATTCGTAATATAAAATTTTTATAAAATAACCCAACAAACCAAATGATATCGTAATGATATCATTACGATATCATTTCAGTGATATAGAAGCCCGAGAATGATATCATTTATAATTCTAAAATGATATAGGTTGCTTTCTAAAAGGTACACTCGAAAATGATATCATAATTTTTGAAAATAACGATATTAGTAATGATATCATTAAATTTAAGCAGCGCGATAGTTTAGCAATATATTGCAAAATATATACACAAATATATGCTAAGATTGGATCAATATATAATATTATAAATATGTTTTCAAAAATTAATAAAATAGCCATAATAAACCAATGTTCATACAGCTCCAAATCATTTTGCATGTAATACGAAACTTTTGCAATCCGAATACAAGTCCCCCTTTAAATCCGGGCTGATATTGGTTTCTTCATCTTATACGCGTTAATTTTTTGCAATTACACTAATTTTAGCTGTAAAAATTCAATTCGCATATAAAACATAACATAAAATATTTTTTTGATACAAAAATTTTCAATTTAATTTAATTTTCCTGAAAATGTTTGAAGTTTTTTTCTAAGGAAAATATAATTTCGATATTTTATCATATAATTTTAAAATTATGATATCATAAATGATACTGTATCGTTTCTTGGTTTGTTGGGAACTTATTGTTTTTAATACTAAATATTTAGTCTTATGTTAATTACTAACTAAAAATTATACATTCTTTTGTATGTGTTTTTTTTTTTTTTTTTTTTTTATTTTTTTGCGCCATTAACTTAACCTGTTTTCGATTTACGAGTCACCTGACCATCCGCTTTAGTACCCAGACCTAGTAGGTTATTAGGTTTAGTCATAGTTTCTAATTGATTTGAGGGCAAGGATTTTGATGAAAGTTGAGCCACTGGTAGATTATCATATAGAGTTGTATAGATTTTGTGTGCTACATAGATGACTATAAAGCCCAAGATAACAACCAGCAAGGTGATAAAGGTATAGGCCAATATAGTGGGTATATAAACTAATGTATTAAACATTTTGTAGTTTATTAGTTGCTCGTTTATTATTATTAAGATTTTATTTATTATAATTTATTTATAATTCTTGTTTTTTTCTTTATTATGATTTATTTTATCCGGTTTTTATTTTATTTTTTGTTTAATTTTCGTTGTCAATAATTTTTAATTAAAATTTCAAAGCAACAAAATATATAATAAATGTAAAGTGATAGAATTGTTGTTTATTAACACAAGTTTATTTATTTTTATTATTTTCAATTCAATTGTGTTTAATCAATTCAATTTAATTAAAAACCGCTCAAACGTTGTTGTGTTTAGTAACTCTCAGTTGCAACTGAATATAAAAAGTAGACCGGCATTCAATTCATCTGATATTTGTTTTTTATGTACTCACGTTATCGTCTAGTTAAACAAAAGTTTGCTCTTGGTGAACAAACAACCTGTTACTCTCTGATTTTCTTATCGTTTAAAATGCTATAATTTAGAAGTCAATTTATTAAAAAAATGTATCAAATCTAAAAAGTGCTCAAATCTTAAGGCTCGTTTTTACATTGTTGCTTAACCAGGTTTAATCACTTGTTAAGTTTAAAACGAAAACTTTAAAGTGGCATAGTTTCGGTTCTATAAAAGATATTTATGTCAATGTGGTGAAAAATTAATAATTCTGTTAACTGGCTTGTATTTGCCATTATGCTCACTAGCCACGTGCTAAATTTCATAGTAATAGCAAAATTGTTTTTTCTTAAAATGAAAATGTAACAAAAAACACCTAAACACATAATTAAAATTTTAAATGAAATCTTATATTGGTCATATAAAATAACGGCAAGGAAGGCTGTTGTGCCGCAAAATACAGTTTTTTGGGTAATAATATTATGCAAAGAAGTCATGATCACTGAATGGTAACTTGGTAATGGAAGACAAATACATATTCAGACAAAATAAAAAGGATTTTGAGAGAAAATCACCTCATCTCTGGAAGAAAAGTGTCACAAAAACTTTATTGCTTTGAATCTTTATCAGAAAATTTTAAAGGAAATCTAGATCTTGAAATCTAGAAATCCTAATAGAAACGCAAGCAAAAATTTATAGGTAAAAAATAACATAAAAATACTTCAGACGAATTTTTTCAGAAATTTTATTTCTGTATAATAGACGATGAAACGTTCGTACAGGCTGACTTTTTTCAATTTCCTATCCAGGAATTCTATGTCGCAGATGCTAGAGCAATTATGGCTGAAAAGTATCAAAGAAATCAAAATTCCAAGAAAGTTTTTGATTTGGGAAGTCATACGTATATGCGGGAATGAAGCACTTCATTCTTAAAAAATGGTGGCATTAACACAGAAATATATTATTAACTCCCTTTCCTAAGAAAATACAGTGTATTCGCTTTTTTTTGGCCTGTGGAGTTGTTACAAAGAGTTTGTACCGAAAGACGGTCATCCATTAAATTGTCCGAAACTGCGTGCAATTGAAAGATATTGGGCTCTAGAAAAAAATAATTTAAAGGACATTAAATGCTTAGCATAAAATGAAACGGAGCTTAAAAATAAGTCGACTTATTCGAGCAAAAAAGTGACCGAAACACAATAAAACCTTTAATTAGAATAATTTTGGAAAATATCAGATATTTCCTTTAAAACCAACAGGAAATAATTAATTATTTTATTTATTCTTTTATGTTTAGAACTTGAACATAACAGTCATTAATAAAAATATCACTTTAAAAAAATTCGCCCATTGGTTTAGTTTCTATAAGCAGATTTGCATACACGGATTTTTTCGTGCGCAGTACTTATTTTATCTGTAATAAAATCTTTTTTAGTAAAGATATCTTAACGAAAAAAAACTTTTAAGATTTTTGTAAAAGAAACTCACAATTTCGCAAAAAAAAAACCGAAAATTCGCCGAAGTCCCGTAAATTTTGATTGAAAACTTTTAACAACATATTACAGATTCCTAAACTGCATTCCGTTTGCCGATTCGTGCTTTGGGACTTTAGAAAATATAGACTAAATTCAAAACTTTCATATAAAATGGGTCAAATTCGGGAGGGTGTGTACCTTGACCACTTGAGTTATTGGGCTTTTTTTTATTTTAAAGTCATCTCAGTGAAGTTACCTTTCAGAAAAGTATAAAATTATTATATGTTAAAGAAAATTTTATTTTAAAGCAAAATACTTTTTCTGCAAAAAAAGTCGTCAGTTTTGCAATTTTCAAATCGTTAATTTTTGAACTCGGTAAGGACTTAAAATTTTTTTATTTAATAGATAATTTTGTTCTTTAACTCGTTAAAAAAAATCGGTCGGAAATACTAGGATATATATGAAAAAAATGGACTGCAAGAACATGCAAATTTGAGGTACTTAAAAATTCAAACGCAAATAATTCAAAAACAATAAAAGATAAATAGAACATGCTTTTTGTAGGTCTTATTAGGGCCTACAATAATTTATATGTTAATATTTGAAATCGGACGAGAAACAAAAATTTGACAAGCGAATAAAAATTTTTTATGTCAGAGGTACCCCGATTTGAGTCCCCTTAGTTCCGCCCCTGAGGGGCTGTTGGGTCTCCTTTTCAAACTTAAAATTTTACACTCCTCTGCTACGCCTATACCGAATTTCACGCAAATCCAATCCAGAAATTTTTGATTCTGTCACACTGTGTAATATAATAAAGCGACTAGTAATTGAAAAATAATTGTTAAAGTCCCAGAACCATTCTAAAATAAAGTGATTGAGATGAATAAAAAACTGAGAAATTTTCGGAAACTGCCACGGAAAAGGCTGAAGTTTTAAATTTTTGTAATAGGAGCTCGTATAAACAATGTTTTCTTAGCATTGGTACAATTGCAACCCATTTGTTTGAACTTTGTCTGGATAGTTAGGCTAGCAATAATTAAAATTACTTCCTCATTTATCTGTCCGCTTAGAAAAATGAGTTTCTTTTTGGCGAGAATTATAGCTACGATTTTACATAACATTATTAGGGTTTCTGACCCCTCAATTTCTTCTAATTTTCATTCTAAATTACAATTTTGTATAATGAAATGTTTTTTTTTTTAGATTCACATTATAAAAAGCTGCACTTTAAAGACAAATATATTAATGTTACTTCATTTTCTCCATCTGAAATCAAGAAATCTTACTGAATTGTGGCCGAAGACTTTCCGATAATATGGCCGGATCTGTCCCTATTTTTCAAATATTATTATAATAATTTGAATAGAATATTAAAATTTAGCACTTTTTAAGCATATGCCTTCCATTTTGTATCAAAAAAATTCGAAAATTGGAAGTCAAATACCTGTACACCAAAAAGGTAGCCAACTAGAAGACAATTATTGTGAAATAAATAGCAAGAGTAAAAAACTGCAGTGTATATAAACTTAGTTTATTGAATTTACTTCAAATTGAAATTAAAATAATTAATCACTTCACTTATATATACATTACACTTTTAAAATTTGGATGCCGTTGGTCAACGTTAAAGCCAGCTTTAGCCTTTTTATTTAACTTTTATTCTCAAAATTATCGTTTTAGCTTCTAGCCTTTTTTGGTTATTAAAATAGCATTAAAAAGGATAAAATTTTAGTATTTCAGCAAAGAAGAAAATAATTTCTGATTTGTTTTTACCAATTTTATTTTTACGGAATCGTACATTTAAGCATTTTGTGTATTGTTCATATTTAACTAAAATTTTCGTCTGCGGCGCTTCATTTTCCAAATCAAAAAACGAGAGAGAGACTATAGTCGGTCAAGACCGACCATATGATACCCTACACCATTAGACCTGTGTCCAATTGTAAACCAACACTTTTACTAAATGTAAAATAAATTATACAAATACAGAACAATGCATTTATACTAACATCTATATGATTTTATGCCCTTTAGGGTGATTCCCGGAAGTGGGTTTATATGGGAGCTATGGTAAATTATGTACCGATTCCCATAAATTTTGGCAATGTTGTTTCTACTTACATAAAACTTATTTGTGTTGAATATTAACTTGATACTATCATTCGTATGGGATTTATGCACGTTTAAGTGATTTTCGGAAGAGGGGTTTATATGGAAGCTATGGTCAATTATGGACCATATAAAACTCCTTTGTACCGAATTTCATTGAAATATTGCTACATTTACGGCATTTATGATCGCTAAATCCCTATTCCGGGAGGACATTTGTATGGGGGCCAGGTGAAATATTGAAATTGATCATAACCAATTTCAATAGGCTTCGTTCTTGTACCAAAATAATTATCTGTGCTAAATTTCATCAACATATCTTTTAAATTGCGACCTGTACTTTGTTCACAAGGTTTACATGGACAGACAGCCAGACGGACAGACGTACGGACATCGTTAAATCGACTCAGAAAGTGATTCTGAGTCGAACGGTATACTTTAAGGTGGTGGTCCGATAATTATTTCTGTGCGTTACAAACATTCAGCACAAACGCATTATACCGCAACCACCTATGGTGGTGTAGGGTATAATAACTTTATGGACTTACTTCATAAATTGTTAAAATTATTTTTTTAAAAACTATATTAACACAGAAAAAATAAAAATGAATTTCAATTATGAAATTGCTCACATTAATTAAAATTTTAATTGATTTTGCTCTAATCATCAAAATAATAGTATTTATTAAGTGATATTAATTGAGTTTTTGCTATAATTTCAATTAAAATTTTAATTAATTTAATTACTATTATGACTGAATCTTCGTGCGGAATCTATTAATATATTTTTTTGCTCGATTCACATAATAATTGAATCTAAACCGCTGCAAAATGGACCCTCTATTTAAAGAAAATTTTAAAAATTTTATTTATATTTATTTAAGAACATATTTTATTAAAGATTACAAATTTACAAAAAATTACAAAAATCGATGTCTGTGTTTGTGTGTCAGTCCTTATAACGTTTACGAAGTTCTTAGATATTTTAAATACTTTGGGACTTATAAAAATTACAAAACCCTACAGTTATATAAATTCTCTTCGTCTCAACACTTGGGAAGGTATTAACCAAAGCTTCTTTTCCACCGCCTTTTCTTATTTGATCTTATTTCTGCCTTTCCTTTGATTGTTTTTTGATCTTTTGAAAAATTATGCCAGGTTCTCTCTCACTCTCAATTTTTATGAAGACGTTTTGGTTGTGTTTATTTTTTGAAAGAAATAATAAAAAATAGAAGTGTGTTAGAGAAACCCAAATCAGTTTTCGCTTGTTTAGAAGTCGAAAGAAAGTATACGTTCGACATAGAGAACAGGCTATTTTTCTGTCCTTTAGCCTCTTTTTTTCTCATCTCCTGGAAACACTGGTTACAGCTTTACAGATTGACTGCAACTTTCCAACTTAAATTATTTTCTTTGCAACTTCTTTGCACAACTTTATAATATCACAACTGAATCACTACTTTTCAACTAAATCCATTAACTCACTATTATATATTATAGTTCTCTACTACCCGCTACTTTCTCAAACACTAAAACGTTCCCCGTAAGAAAATCCTAAAGTTGTTCAAAAGCCCTTCCAAAATTTTCGTCACTCGTCATAATATATCTCGATAAAGATTGTCCGTTAGAGTACGTGAGTTATCACTAACTTAGTCTTGAATATTCCATCCGTTAATTCTACCAGATCTGGTGACGTTACCAGGCTCCAATCGTACATTTATTTATTTTTTAATTTATATATTTACTTATTTACATATTTAGTTATTAAATAATGTGTTCAAGATCTATTGTTGGACTTAATATGTGTTCATAGTATTGTCCAGAGAAGGAAACATTTGAAAATTCATAAAAAATAATATTATTATTTTAAAGTTCTTAGTACAGAAGTTGAAATAAAAATAATCTGTTTAGCTACAAATAAACATATGACTCATTCCTTATCAACTTCCAAACCGAACAATTATTTGCAATCTTGAACTTAAACTTATGTTTTACCCAAACAGGGTACAACATACATTTAACTTTGACAGAACATTGAATTACCTTTATAGAAATGAAATAAATACGAAGATTTTTATACCATACACTATCATTATTGTATGCTAAATCTAGCTGAGTATGCTAAAACTGCCACCCTCGCTGCAGGTGGCAGTTTTGGAGATACTTTAAAAAAATTGTACTCGTATGTTTCGTATGACCAAGGACCGAAACGTATTAAACTGGTTGGAACTAGTCCATTATTTTATCTAGTTTCCATGTTCTTCCGGAATTATGTTTTAAAGCTTATAATTTTCCTGTCCTCTCTTTACCAATCCTTCGAGTCTTATTAAATAAAACCACCATTTTTTTGTTAATATTTCTTTGTTATCATTTAATACTTAATCCAAGCCTTTATTTAATATAATCTTTTCTTATCAAATCAGACATCTTCTTTTAGCAAAGCATATTTTTTTTACTTGTGATAACATTTATTTATTTTTTTATATTTTTCATACAAATTTTTTGTGTTTTTTTAATTTGTTCTTTAATTTTGATTTATTACAATTTTCATGTTTTATTTATTTGTTAAATTCCAATTAAACATACATATATATTTTGTTGTTTAAATAAAATACACTTATGTTTGTTTATATGTAATTTTTTTCCATTAATTTCTTCAATTATTTATTAAATTTTTTTCTTTGCCTTTGATTTATATTTTTAGTTTTTCTTTATATGAAGAATAAAATTTAGTAAAAACTAAGTATTTTTTTAATTATAATAACAACACCATTGTCAAGTGTTAAACAAATAAATAAGCTATTATCAGTCACATTCGGCAAATATTTGATTGAATTGGTATGTTGTACACAAAATTATTTGCCGTAGTTTGATCTTGCAAGAATTTTGTAAGAGTAACAGCGTCAAATAAATTTCTCTTCATTAACAAAAATTACTTAGTGGTTGTGTCTTTTTAGTCAAATATTTGACAGGTCTGACCCTATTTATACTATAATATTTTTTGTTTCTATTTGGAATATTTTAAAAATTCATAACAAAAGCCTTTGAGCAAATTTTAAGATATTTTGGACTTGTTTCAAATTGTTATTTTATCAAAAGTTTAAAAAATCAAATACACATACATTATTTTTAAAATATATCCAAAATTTACAAAATTATCTTTTAGGATAAAAGTTTTTTTTTTTTAGGATAAAAGTTTTTTTTTTTTTTGCTTAACAATTGGAAATGGTGCTGTAATAAATATGTTTGTATTTAAAATGTGTCTTGCTTTTCTTTCGCTAATTTGAATCCATAAATAATTGAAATTATTATATGTATTTAAAATTTTCAAACAAAAGAAAAATATTTCTTTATCTTTTTAAATAAATGTAAAAGTAATATAAAGAACAAAAGACAAAAAAAAAAAAAAAATAATAATAAAAATAAAAAGGATTTAATGTATAATTTTTTAATATAATTTAATTAAATGATTATTTAATATTTTTGTAGGTATGTTTTAAATAAAGGTACCAGTATATTAACGAAATCAATACAAACATTTGGTTAAAAAAGGAAATTAATTTATGTATGTCTTAAGAAGTCTATAAAATTAATCTAAATACTTTAAATATTTTACCAACAAAACTTTAGTTTATGCTGGATTTTCTTTATATGATATGGTTTATTTAAATATTTCAGTTTCACTTCCAAGAAGTTATTTGGTAAGCCAAGCATTTAGATTAACTGTATTTTTAATTTAATTCAATAATTTAAGTCTACAAATTCGTATTTTTAAAATTGGTTTTACGATGTAATTTGCGGCGGAAACAAAATAGCAACTCTTACAATGCTTTCAATTTCCTTATTAAAAGGGTGAAAATCAAAGGAGAAATAGATGTTAAACCTAATATTGCAAAAAAACCGACAGGTTCTTTAATTCCGATTTATTTTATTGAATTAAATATTTATTAGATTTCAAATGTAGAAAAACCTATTTTTGTTAATATCTTGAAAGCTAAAACCAATTTGAAACGAGAAAAAAGAGATATGATACCCTACACCATTGTGTATGAGCATGGAAGGGGACTTATATTAGACCTATGTCTAATTGTAGACCAACACTTTTATTAAATGTAAAATAAAATATATAAATATAAAATAATATTAAGCACTTTAGGGCGATTCCCGGAAGTGGGATATATGGGAGCTATGGTAAATTATGGACCGTTTCTCATTAAATTTGGCAATGTTGTTTCTACTTACATAAAATTTATTTGTGTCGAATATTAACTTCATACTATATGGGAGCTATACTTAATTGTTGATCAATCTTCATAAAATTTGGTAAAAAATTGATACTTGTATTCTTTGCACCGAATTTCATTAAAATATTCCCATTTTTGAGTTTTGAAACTCTATTTCGGGGGGACATTTGTATGAGGGCTGGGTGAAATAATGGACCGATCACAATCAATTTCAATTGGCTTCGTCGTTGTAATATAAAAGTCCGATGTGCTAAATTTCATTAAATTATCTTCAAAATTGAGACCTGTACTTTATGCACAAGGTTTACATGGACAGCCAGACGAACGGGCATCGTTAGATCCATTTAAAAAGTGATTCTGATTAAAATTAAAATGGTTGTTGGATAATATAATACTCCAACTACCTATGGTGGTGTAGGATATAAACACGAGTGAAGATTAAAACTCCGCACCCCAAACAACATTAGAAGACATTTATAATTGTTCAAGTCTAAAACATATATTAATCCTGTATATTTTCTCACTTGTTCTGAATTAAAATAGGAATTCAATGGATATAAATATTTAAACTGCCGAATTATTTTTTTAAGTTAGAAAATGCGATCATTGTTAAAGTCTTCAGTAGAAGGAGAACTGTGAAATACTTACGAATAAGTTACTATTCTATACAATTGAAGGTGAAATCTTATTACTTATCGGTAATCAATGTAATACGGCCTCTTCATCATACAACTTACTTTCTGTAAATTTCGGTGTAAGGCTCTTCATGATTTAGGTACTGGAGAAGATCCAAATACACGCACGATTATTTTATTTATAATAAAACATTCAGGGGTTTAAAAAATGCATTTTTCAATTTACCTCCTGATTACTAAGACATTCAGAATTCCATTCTATCATAATACATACCACAAATTCTTCAAATAAGAGTCCCAAGATTTAAGACGGGTAACGGAAAATAAACTCCAACAAATGTGAAACAATATTCCTTTAACTTTATATAAAAAAACGTTATTTTAGGTTTTCTAAAGAAGAAAAGTAAGAAATTATACAATTCCATTTTCGAACGGATTGGTTTTCTGTGACAGACCTGCATGTACTTATTTCACAAATATGTTTAATTTTCAAATTAAACGATTTTTTTTTTTTTTTTTCAAATTAAAAAATAGCAATTAAAATTATTTTTATTACATTTTTTGTTATATTTAATACTGCAATAAGGAATATACCTGAAAACTTTGCATCAAAATAGAAATCTAATGTTTTTTAATAGAAATTTAAAACGCAAACAACTAATTTCAGGTAATAGTTTTTGACAACTTCTTAACCAAATGTTTGTGTCTATTTTCCAAATTAAATAAAATAAATAATTCAATTTTCTAAACACGAAAAATGTCCCTTTAATTAAAGTTAATGTTTACCAGGATTTTTCTTTTAATATGTGTATATAGTATGTATGTGTTCGTTTATATGCAGGGAACCCGCCGGCGGGTAAATAAAATACTCATAAATATATATTTTTTCTTATGTACTGTTCTTTTTATTCTTGCTGTTAGTAGGTGATATTTTATATTTTAAATGATTTTGAGTTTAAGTTGGAAATTTTATTTATTAAGTTTAATTTATAATATAAATATAATATTTCATGTTCATATATAGATGAAAGGCGCCAGCACTGTAAAAGGTTATTGTAAGTTATTAGGAAGATAAGTAGAAAATTAAAGAAAAAATTTTGAAGGAATTTATTAAAACACACTTTATTAGCAACCAATTTTTATGCTACACTAAGTAGATAAATAAAATAATAAATTAATAAATTTGTCAAGTCGACATTGTTGAATTTTTTAAGATAGACACCATTGCACTTATTAAGTTTTTAATGCAGAAAAAACGTTTAAGACATAATTTTTATGCTTTGAAGTCTTATGGGTTTAAAGATATTTATAAACATTAATTTTAAAGCCTTTTTAACCCCTATTATCCTTCTAAAATTAAAATAAAAATTTAATTTCTTATTAATTTCATATGATTTTTAGGAAAAAAATTCAATTCTTTATTTTTTTTAATTATAATTATGTTTTTTGTTTCTTTATATTTATAAGTTGCCAGCAAATATTTGAGCTAACATTTTAAAATTGTTTTGAAAATATTAACTAATAAGTTTTATGTTCTTTTTTTCTTCAAATAAAATAATTTAAGAGAATATATGATTATGTATACAACAAAATATTCTAATTAACAAAAAAATTACAAGAAAATAAAGAAATAATTTTATAAATAACAAAAAAAGGAAAATAAAATTAATATTAATAAATATATAAAATGATAATTTATAAACCTTCTCTAAAGTCATGCACATCCTGTCTAATTTATTAGTAGTTTTTCTAAAGAAAAACAAATTTAATAAAATTTAAACAATTGTTAATTTTTAATTTTGAATAATTTTTGTTATTTTGCAAACAGAATTTTTTAGTTTAATTAGAGAAAGTTTATATTATAAATATTTGTATTTTTTATGTTATACCAGTTTTATTATTAAGTTTATTAAAGGTTCAAAAAATTTTCTTTTCAAACTTTTAATTCATCAAAACTTTTTCTTACAAAATATAGAAGAAAAAAATAATGTTTCATTTTTTATTTTAACAACAAATTTTCTCTTTACAATTTATTGTAGTTTTTGTATTGTTGTAGTAAGTGTTGTTACATCAAACAATGAAATATATATTTTTTTAAATTATTTTTTCTTTATCTTTCTTAAGTTTTGTTTAAAATTATATTTATTTAATAATTGTATGAAAAAGTTTTTTGTTTTTAATTTATAATTTGTTTTTTTTTTTTTTTTTTATATATAATTCTGTATAAACATTTAAATTTTCTTTGTTTTTTTCTTGAATTTATTTATTTTTTCTATAGAGTCTTGTTTGAAAATATGTTTCCTTTGTTGTTGGGTTTTTCTCTTAGTTTATATCTCTTAATTTAAAAGTAGTTGTTGTTGTTCCTTCTTTTCTTGTTTATAGTTGCATTTGAGCGATAGTGTATGTGTTTGATTTTTCTTTTTAATTCAAAATGTTTTTTGTTTTGGTTTTCTTAAAGTTTTCCATCTTCAAGTTAAATGTTTCCTTTTTTAGCAGTGTGTATTTTACAAAGTTTTTGTTTTCCATAAATTTGTTTTTGTTTTAATTTTACAAATAAATTTCGCTTGTTTTTCTTCAAAAACATTTAAAAGTTATTAAATAAAATTTAAAAAGAAATAATAATTTGTGTTTGTTTTTTTCTAATGTTTTACTTTGTGTTAGTTTTTTATTTAAAGTCTGAATTTAAACAGACAATGAAACAAAACTGTTGTATTGAGTGATGTTGCGTTTTAAAATGTCCGCACAGGGTCCCAAAACGCGTTCAAATCTGGAAAAAATATTAAAAATAATAATTAATAGGGAAACAAAATTTATCGATAAATAACATTTTCTTGTAGAAAATTTATCGATATTTAGATTTTCTTATTAAAAATCTATCGATAATCAAATTGTCTACTAGAAAATGTATTACTAAATTTTTGTAGAAAAATAATCGATAACAACATTTACTCTATAAGAAGTTAAGTAAATTTGTTAATAAATAAAAAAACAACTAACCTCGCTCTATCTAATTTAACACATTTCAAGGGACCTCTGGCAACAACTGTAGCAGCACGTGGACGATCTAGCAACAATGCAATTTCACCAAAATAGTCACTGGTACCTAAACGACCAACTTCGGCAGGTTCATCGCCTTGCTAAAAAATTAGAAATTCAAATAAACTCTTCAAATAAATTCTACACATCAAATGCACAACACAAAATTTAAAAACAAATTAATTTAAACACTTAGGTTTTTAACCTAAGTAGTATTTTATAATACTGAATTTTATAGATTTTTTTAATAACCCACCTCAGCACGTCTTTGTAAAACAACAGCACAGCCTTCAACAATGATATAGAAATCATCACCAGGTTCACCTTGTTTGACAATTGTTTCACCATCTTCAAAATTAACAAGTTCCAAAGCATCGGCCACTGTCAAACGTTCCCATTTGTCCAGACTCTCTGTGAATATAAAAACAAATTATTTATTAGTGAAATCTTTTTAAATACATATACAAAATTTCTCTAAACACTCACCCAATATAGAAACACGTGATAAAAATTCTTCATACATTTTACGTTTTCTAATGGTGGAACCCATCAAAATGCGTCGATATGAATCACGATCTATACCCCATAATTTAACATCAGTTTTGGCACGTACTGTAGCAGCTCTTGGGGTACCATAAATCAAAGCCAACTCACCAAAACTGCCACCCTCACCAATTGTAGTTACCATTTCGGAATTGACAAATACCTTAAAAGAATAATAAACATGTTTTTTTTTCAAATCTATGGAATTGAGAAATATTATTTGATATGATTACCTCAACTTCACCTTGATCTATGACATAGAAATTGTCACCTTCATCGCCCTGTTGTATTATATTTTCACCCATTAGATGTGTTACAGGAAACATGGCATCGAATATATCGGAACGTTCGTTTTCATCCAAATGTGAGAATAATACATTTTTGGCGATGGCTTTTGAGAGCGCAGCCATTGTTTTATAATCTTTGGGTACGACTTTTTTCACATAGCTGGTTGCATCCTCTTCAGTCACTGGTTCGGCTGAAATGCCACCACGTCGTCTAACTGGTGGGGCATGTGTTTGTGGCATTGGACTTAGATCTTCACAATCGTCAGGGCTGGTAACCTGTTTAGTGGCATCAAGTTTAACTTGTTCCTAAAATTATATAAAGGAAAATTTTAAAATTATTTTAATGATTTAAAAAAATATTGTAATAATAAATTTTATATTAAATTAAATTTAAAATTAATTGTACCTATTTGGACTAACATTTTCTTGTGAGTGTATCTTAAAATTTTGCCATATAAATTAGCATGTGTTTGATTGTCGGTTTGACATTTAAATTAAATTATAAATGACTTTTACTTTCAAACAGATTGAATACAAACATACATACACACGATAGTATAAGAATTCTATACATACATACTATTAAAATAATATCCCTCCTATTATTTGCATGTTCAGCAATTTCATTTAAAATTTTAAAAATATTCTTAAGTTTTGTTTTTCTTTTTGTTAATTTTCATCATCATTAAATGATTGTTGATGCGTGTTTTTTCTTTTTGATTCTTCTTTGTATGAATGACGCAAATTGAAAAGAAACAACAAACACACTTGGAAATGGTTATAAAAAAATTGCAAGAAAAGAATAAAAATGTTGCATGTAAGAGGAGTTTGGTAATAAAATTCATATGAATTTTTAATGTTGCGGAATTAAAAACTATTAATACAATTATATTTTATTTGGTGGTAACATATTGTTAATTTATGGTCATTTGAAAATAAAAATGCAGTCGATGGCAAAACACAGTTACAAATTAAAAAAAAAAAAAAAAATACCGTAAACTTCAAAGATGTTTTGAAAAATATGAAAGGTTGGGCCAAACGCAAGAAATTGGATATCTTCCAAACTTCTAGTCCTTTCGAAAGTTGTACAGCAGGATTTAAGCTTTCATAAAAGTCATATTATAATAACCATATTATATTACGAAATTAGGTACTGGGTGTGGAAGTTAACGTCCTCGAGATTGAAAGTTTACAATTAAGGGACCATAAAGTTTTTTTGTGGAGATTTTGAGGAGCTAAATGAAACCTGTATGACCATATGATACACTACACCATATGCGCATCAAAATTCGGGGAGGGTCTTATAATAGACCTGTGGCCAATTGTGGATCGATACTTTTACTAAGTGTAAAAATATACAAATACAGAATATTACGTTGATACGAACATTTATATGAATTTATGCACTTTAGGGTGATTCCGGAATATGGGCTTATGTGAGAGCTTGAGCGATCCCCATAAAATTTGGTACTACTTATATAAAACTTTTTTGTGTTGAATATTAACTTAATAAAAACGTGAATAGAATTTATTTACGTTAAAATGATTTTCGGAAGAGGGGTTTATATGGGAGCTATGGTCAATTATAGACCGATCTTTATGAAAGTTGGCAAAAAGATTGATAATTATACAAAACTTTTGCAACGAATTTCATTAAAATATTGCTATATTTAAGGCATTTATTATCGTTGAATCCGTATTCCGAGAGGACATTTGTAAGACGGTTAGTTAAAACAATGGACCGATTGTAATATATTTCTTAAAAAGATTTTTAGATTTGTTAATTTTATTATTATATGTGGTTTATGGATGAAAAACTTGACCAAGTGATTTTCAGAGGCCCTTCGGTTGATCTATTTTTTTTTTTTACTATCAAGAGAGTTTAACAAAAACCAAAATGGGAGTTCGACTTTGCAAGGTACGGGCTATACGGTGGGCGCATCAAAATTTCCGGGCCAAGTGCAGTAATTTTTTGACGGGTCATCAAAGAAGTGGACTTGGCATTATAATAAGGTAACACAATATCTTTACTATTGGTCTCTTTTTCTTGACTTCTTTATAATGGACAATGGATTCCCTTCTAATCTTCCCAAACACTCAAAATAATCTTGTTTGACGTCAAACAGGCTTTGAAGTCGTTTGTGGGTGATCGCTTAATATTCATCGTGTGAAATTTGGTCAATCAAATTTCTTTGCGACAATTTAGGTGGCATCCAAACAAAAGCTTCTTTAAGTAGCCAGTCTTTTCCAAATGATTCCAAACTGTCATATGCTTGATGTTTAGTTACACCATCCCTTGAAAGCTTTCGTGCTGGTCTTGCTGCACCGGTTGAAATCGAGTAAACAACTCCTGTGTCTGGCGTTTACTCACGTCATTCTTATCGTATAATTTAAAAAAAAAATCGTTATGTTTTTGTATATATCTAAGGTGATCTTATTGCTATATTATTTGAAGGAATTTAAGGAATTCATTAGATATTTTTTTAAATTTTGCACACAAATTTATTAGTCCAAGTTAAAAATAAATTTAAATATGCGATACATTTTATGTCTTAATGTATGTAAGAATTTGAAACGATGAAAAAAATTATATATCCGAGATGACCAACTTTGTAGGTCCATCTAAAGCAATTCGAAAACCCATTAGCTATGGTCACTTTCACTAACGTTTGTACACAATAAAGAATTATTAAAAAACAACGTCTACTAAGGAGATACAGTGTCCTGTTGCGTATGAGTTTTATTTATTATTTCCCTGCGGGAAATTTGTGGCAATTGCAGTAATGGACCGGTTCCTCAGTTGAGTACCAATTTACACCTAACTCGTCACAAAATTCCAACTGAGAACCAGTTGACACAAACACTCACTATTTATCAGTTGAGAGTCAATTTATAACATGCTTTTAGCAACTCGCGCGCAATAACAATCAGTGGCTGAGAGGTTAGCGTTGAAGACTATAAAACATAACATACGTTAGATGAACATGGTTTCGATTCGGGGTGCCGCCATTGACATTAACGAAAAATTATAAAATAAAAATAAACATAATTTAATAAAAATAATAATAAAAAAATCTTTAAGAAGTAAAAAATTACTGAATTTTTATTATAATAATCGACCCATAACCTGTCCTCTTGGACCAGTCCTTGTGACAGACAAGGAGCTAATTAGCCACCTCCAATGACAACCCCATGTTAAAGTGACAGGTTCCTCTCATATAAAGTTCCGGAACTGGGACCGGTCACTAGCTCTGAGAACCTGTCACGTGACTAGTTTTGAACCGGTTCTCTTTACTCTAGGGATTATAACACGTATTGAATAATATGAACGGGCGGACATATGAAATAATAAACTTATAACATTTCTAACTGGTATGAAAAAAAAGCAAAATAATTTTAACAAAAATATTAAAATTTTAATATCAATTTTAAAATAAATATAAAAACTGTCTTAAAACAAATAAAAAATGTTTCTCATAAATGCAGCTGTGAAAAAATTTTAATTAAAAAAATGTTCTCAAGTAATAAAATTTGTATCATGTTGTAGTCTTATTTAACTTAAGTATGATGTATTTGCTCCCCCACCTATGTATATACATACATACGTATGTACGTGAGCGAAACTTTTTATATATTGTACATATACAGTAACATTAAATTTGAAATATAAAACATACAATTTATCAATCATAAATAACAGGAGGCGCAACGAATTGCCAAAAAAAGAAGAAAATAATAAAAATTTAAAATTGTAATTATGATAAGAATACATAACAAGAACATAAATACAGTAAGTTAAAAAGTTATAAGGCACGATAAGATGAACACAAGAAAGCGTTTCTTTAAAGGAATTGAATAGCTCATAGATATTATATTGTAAAGTAGTTTGAGCAGTTCAAACAATAAACATATATTTTCATTCGTTAAAGACACTTTACGTTACATTTGACTAACCAGTATGTAGCAACAGAAAATTTTTTTAACAAAGAAGTTAATTTATTTTAATGTGTTCTGTTCTTAATTAAAGTAGACCATTTCGAATTGCTATTTAAAAATTATATAGATTTATTATTTAATAATAGTAATAGTTGTTGTGTACCTAAAACTATAATCTCAACTATATGTATACCACCCTGTATTAAATTGTAATTTTCTCCTTGTTCGCTTAAGCAATTGTATTCTAATCTTATCGCAATAATAGTTACCATTTCATTTCATTACAATTTCGTTTCATTGGCAAGCATTCTTAACCCAATTAGCATATACGAACAACTACAAATAAAGCATCAAAGATTTTGACGTTTATTCTATGACTAAATGACTGACTGAGTGCTTAACGAACAGACTGACTATCAAACAAACAAAAACAGATTTGAGTGTTTTTTATTTATTATTTTGTTTTTTATAAAAGTGAAATTGTAATATCATTACCATGTTTTTTTCTCCTCATTCTATTCTATTCTTACCATTACCATACCCAATACAAAATGTTATAAGCATGATGTACTTTATTCCAAGTACTTGTATATAAGTGTATGACTGTCCAGGCCATTTAGCAGTAGAATTGAATAAATTTTCTGCTTGTTCAGGCACGTACAATTCTTATTCCGTTTGTTTTACAATTTTTTTATTTATTGTTTTTGTTTTGGAATGTGCTCAAGAGAAGGGATTTGTTAAGCCAATTGCGTCATAGTTTTGTATGTATGTACAATATTTAATACACACGTATGTATACAAATTTTTATAGACTAAAACCAGGTGTGCACAAAATAAGGCACTTGGCAAAGGACTCGACAATTACCACATAACTGGCAATAATCCCAAAAATTTGTTTTTTCTAATTTTGTCCATAAATTTTACATTTGTTGCAGGCCTGGTAAAAGCCGTTGACAAACTTAAGAATTTATGAGTGTCTTATACATACTGCTAAAAGTCACAGCCCTAGAGGAAAGAGAACCGGTTCAAAACTAGTCACGTGACAGGTTCTTAGGGCTAGTGACCAGTTCCAGTTCCGGAACTTTATATGGGAGGAAATTGTCACTTTTACATGGGGTTGTCATTGTAGGTGGCTAATTAGACCCTTGGGACAAGTCAAAGCACAGATCACAGGACTGGTTCACTAGGACCAGTTCAGAATCGATTAATATAATAAAAAATTAAAGAAAAATCTTTACTTTTTAAACTATTTTTTATGTTTTTATTTATTTTGATCTATCTTTATTTAATTATATTTATTTTTATTTTATAATTTTCCGTTAATGTCGATGGCGGCACCCCGAATCGAACCCACGTTCTTCTGACGTATCTTAAGTTTTATAGTCTTCAGCTTTAACCACCAGCTACAGATTGTTATTTCGCGCGAGCTGCTAATTGCGAACTTAACATGGCTATTATAAATTGACTCTCAACTGATATTTAGTGAGTGTAGGTAGTGGTGTCAACTGGTTCTAAACTGGAACTTCGGTGATGAGTTAGGTATCAATTGGTACTCAACCAGTACTGAGAGACCAGTTCATTAATGCAATTGCCACAAATTTCCCGCTGGGTATGAACTAAAGTCAAAATTTTGATACAAAATAGTTCAAATTCGAGAGGATCTTTATTTCAAAATCGTATTTGGAGATGTCTTTCAGAAAAATGGAAAACTATTATTTTATTAAGGAAAATTTTATTTTAGAAAAAAAAAAAATGTTTTTCGAAAAAGAAAACATTTTTTTGGGACACTTATTTCGAAATAACTCCGAAACTATTAGACGGATAAAAATTTGATATTAAAACGACTAAAGCCAATTTTAAATATTTTGTCGAACAATGTAATTTAAGTCCATGAATTAAATTATTATGAATGTTTTAAAAGAATGACGATTTTGAAAAGTGAATTTAAGAATTTAGACTTCCGAACCTTTGGCTTATATATGTATATTTACTTGAAAATAAATAGTAAATGGTAACATTTTCAAAAGATTTGTTTCTGCAACATTTAAATAAAAAATACTCGATTGCAGAGATTCTTAGCTTAAATTTGACACCCATATTGGGTTGATATAAAGAGAAAAAATCTTCCGAACCCCAACTTAAAGTATACCGTTCGACTCAGAATCACTTTCTAAGTCGATTTAACCATGTCCGACCGTTCGTCTGGTCGACTAGCTGTCTGTTCAATGCAAGATTGTGCGAAAACTATAGGTCGCAATTTTAAAGATAAAATTTGGTACATATGACTTTTTTTGCACAAGGACGAATTCTATTAAATTTGGTCATGATCAGTCCATTATTTCACCTGGCCCCCATACAAATGTCCTTCCGGAATAGAGTTTTAACACTCATAAATACCCTAAAAATAGAAATATGTTAATGAAATTTGGCAAATAAGTTTTATATAAGTATAAATCCATATGCCAAATTTAGTAAAGATCGGTCTATGATTGACCATACCTCCCATATGAACCCATCTTCCGAAAATCACTTTAACGTGCATAAATCCCATAAAAATGTTAGTTATCAACTTAATATACGATATAAATAAAGTATAAATGACAGTGCAAAATTTAACGAAGATCGGTCCATAATTTACTGTAGCTCCCATATAAGATCCAATTTCGGGAATCACTCAAAAGTGCATAAATACATTTAAATGTTAGTATCTATGTAATGTTCTGTATTAGTATATTTTATTTTACACTTTTATAATATATGCACTTATATAGTTTTTTTCATGTGTTACACGCTGTTATTGAGAGCTTTAAGAAGATATTAAAATCTTTGAAATGATAAGAACAAAAATTTCGCAAACAATAAAAAGTGTTCAGTGTCAGTGGTACCCTAATTTGAGCCCTCATAGCTTTAACCAGCCGATTAGAAGTTACTGATTTAATTTAAAAAATTTCTATTCTGCCCAACTGTACATTGCAGTGGGTTATTTCTTAATATTTTTTTCTGTAATTTTGATTTAATAATTCATTAATTAAAAAAGAAAAGAAACAATTCCAAAATTCTATAAAATAGAGAAAAACTTTTTTCTAAATTCCTTTTCTAACTAATTTTTTAAAATAGCCAAACTTTTGGGCTAAAGAAGTGAAGTTTTAATATTTTTAAAATTATTTTTAAACTGATTTATTCTAGTGATTTGAATATAATAAAAAACCGAAAAGCTGAAAAATTGAGTTTTTATTTATTATAGAAATTTTATTAAGTAGATATAATAATCGTTTTGTTTTTGATTAAATTTTTTCATTTACCCTTTTTATGGAATTTATTAATTTCAGATTTTTTTATGATTTAAGCTAAAAAAAAATATTTTCATGTATTATTTTTATCATGTATATTGCTCATTTATTAATGGGAGTGTTAATTAAAATTTTATTATACATTCAAAATATTTAATTAAAAAATATGCTTGTTGACATGTTTACGTCAAAAGGAGTGTCTAGGTTTGCATTATTTATCACATTTTAAGAAAGTTAAATTAAAAAAATCTCATCATATATTAATCAAATAAACACCCAAAAGGAACTTGTAGCATTAAAAATTCTTTAAAATTTTATTATGTTTATAAATAAAAAGTGTATCACGAATATAAAAATCACATAAATTTTTTAATAAAGAAAAGGATTAAAATATGTTAAAACTAAAACAGTGTATTATATTAAAAATACCCAATATTTTCAAAAGATTTCTGTAGAATTCTTTAGAAACAAATCCATTTACAAGAAATCTTCTATGAAGGAAATTTTAATTTTAGAAAATGTTTTTAATACATTTTCTATAGAAAAAAAAAAAAATAAACGAATAATTCAATTGACGATTAATTTAAATTAAACTCAAGTAATTTATTAAAATATAATTAAATTTTTTTTTAATATGACATTTTTCATATGCAAAAACTTCATTCACAATAAAGATTCTTTAAATGAAAATTTCACTGTACACCCAAAAAAAAAATTATTCATAATATATATATATATATATATATATATATATATATATATATATATATATATATATATATATATATATATATATATATATATATATATATATATATATATATATATATATATATATATATATATATATTTTATTAAAAAGGCAATAAATAAATGAAAAACATATTTTTTAAGCTAATTTTATACATAACTAATTTGTATTACATCCACGATTAATTTATTTTAAAATAACGTTTGTTACTTCAATAAGACAGAATTCCATTGATGAGAAATGTTCATTAAACGAAATGTTCATTCACAATAGCAAAAAGAATTCCACCTATGGTTTGTTAAAAAATAATTTTTTCTTCAAAGAATTTAAATTTTATAGAAAATTGCCCCATTATAGGACTCCTATATGGAGTACAATATGGTTTATTAATATTTCATCGATTTAATAAAAATGTTCTTAAATACAAACAATTAACAATAATGATCTTTAAGTGAAAAAAATCATTCACAATAAATATTTTTTTATAAAAATTGATTTAAATATATTTTTGTTATAGGTAAAATATATCAAAAACTAAATTTAAAAAATTTCATTCACAATTAATTTTATTTAAATTTACAATTGTTTTCTATAAAGAAGACTTTCATTAATGACAAATGCTGTTAAAAAAAATTTCATTCATAATAATGAAATCAATTTCACCTAAATTTCATTAAAAAGTATTTTTTAATTAATAAAAAGTTCTCGATAAATGTTTAAACAAAAATTTATTTTATAATAACTTTTTTTAATTATTCTTTTATAGGAAAGAAATAAATACTTAAATTTTATTTTTACTCAAAATCATTCTATGTATTAAAAATAAAATTATTTTTAGTTTTTATTTTCTACAAACAACAATTTCATTCACGTTTGATATTCTTTAAACAAGAATTTCAGAAAGAAAATATTATATAAATATATATTTTATTGAAATTTCAAAAATTAAATTCACAATAATAAATGAAAAATTTATAAAATATATTTTTTGAAAATTTATTGAAATTTCTTTTAAGAAAAATTAAAATGACCTTTTTCTGCGTATTCACATTTAATCAAAAAATTCCTTATAGAAATAAAAAGCTTATTAAAGATACCTTTAATTTATTATTCATACATTCATATCATTCGATTTCTATAAGCAAACAATTTTATTAATGATAAATGCCTTTTAAATAAAAATTTCATTCACAATAACAAATTAATTTCATCCAAATTTCATTTACGAATTATTTTCCAAAATGTATCAAAGAATTTATTGTTTAATAAAAACAAAATGTATGAAAATGTTATTAAATGAATGAATAATTATTTTTTCTTTGGAAAAAAATAAGTTTTTTTATAAAAACTTTTATTCAAAATAAATTTTTGTGAAAGAATTTTTTTAACTAAACATATATTTATTTAAAATTTTTTTATAAACATTTCATAAACGATTACGATTTTTATAAAAGAAAATGAAAAGTTTATACAAATTACAAAAATATTTTTTTATTTACTATGACAAAAATAAAAAAATAATAAATAAATTAAATAAAACTTTTATTAAAAAATATTTTTATCATTAATGTTAACTTAATCTCAAATTTCTGGTGTACGAAAATTTACATCAATTTAATTAAATTGAACAAATATTTTATTAAGAAAACTTTCCTATTAATGAAAATTAAATCAAAAAATTTCCTATGGTAGATAGATAAGGAGTGAGATCGAAAAAATCTTAACATACATTTTGCCTCATAACTTTTTTCGGAATCAATATTCAAAATTTTTTTTGATCTAGTTATCATGGAAAAATACTTCAGTTATTATTTTTAATAACAACCATGTTAATTTGTCCTTATTTTCATCAAAATAAGTGACGAAAAAGATTTACGTCTTACAAGTTATTAAAAAATGTCAAAAAATCCAAATAGGTCTTACAAATAATTGGCCACAGAATTAAATGTCGTCCGTAAAACCGTTTCTAATGTTATTAAACAGTATCAGGAGAATTTGACTATTGATGTGAAACCTAGTTCGGTAAGAAAAAAGGACCACATGATATTGGGAAGGCTAGAAAATTGAAGGCATATTGAAAGGAACTCCAAACATATCTGGCAGAAAATCAGCTCAGTTTTCTCAGTGCTTCGACTATTTGGTGCGAAAATTTAAAGCTAATGGGAAAGTTGATAAAGTTCAAAAAATTCCAAACTGGAATTCTGCAAAAAAAAATTACAAGCCAAAAATAGGACTCGGAATTTAAAACCAATTTTCATACAAAAATACTCAAGCTGTATAATTGACGAAGAAACGTAGGTGCTGGCAGAATCTTCGCAGCTTGTGTCTCAAACATTTTTATCGCTAATGCTCGAAGCAATGTTGGAGATAAGTTTAAGACCCAAAAGCAGCAAAAATTTCTTACAAAATTCATGGTATGACAAGCTTTTTGCAGTTGCGGCAAAACAGGAAAGTCATTTGATACATTCGGATCTATAAATACCAAAATATGCATCAAGGAATATTTGCAAAAAAGACTTCTTCTTTTATTAAGAAAGCACAACGTGTCCACATATTTTTGGACCCATTTGATAACATGTCACTACGGTAAGAAAGCTCTGGAGTGGTACCAAATCAATAACATAGTTTTAGTACCAAAAGAGGTCAATTTTCAAAATTGTCCATAGCTTAGACCAGTGGTGAGATATTGAGCTCTTGTGAAAAGTGATTCAAGAGCACAAAAAAGGTGTCCCAAAATACCGAAGATTTTAACAGAAGATGTGCACACTGTTCCAAAAAAGTGACTGAAGCAACTATCAAATCTTCAAAGAAAGGGTTTTCAAAAATGGTCCACAATTTTATAATTAGTGGTTAGAACCATAAAAATTATATATTTCTTAAACATTTTCTTTAAACGAAAATTATAATTGAAAATAACTGTTATTTAAACAAAACTTAATAAATTTTCCTTATTATCGATCATTTTAAATATACATCCTTAATATTTCTCAATATTTGTTTAATTTTATCGACACAAACAGGAAACTCTTGATTTAATTACCAACGAATCAAGATTTTTTAGATAATATGACAAATAGTTTATTTTCACTATTTTTGAAATTGATTTTTATTTTATTTTTACAACAACCTATAAAAAGCTTAGACGATAAAAATACTTATCTTTAATAAATTATAATAAAATAAAAAATATTATTGAAACAAAATTGATGACGATGTGCGTTTAAATTAACTATACAAAATTGAGCAATCAATTTTATTGTCGCTTATATTGTTTTTTTTTTGTTATTATTTAGGCGATTGTCATGTGAGATAAACAGCAAATAGAAAATAAATAAACTCAATAAATTGTTTAAACAATTTTAATTGAAAATTATGTTTAAAAAGATAATAAATAGCAATTTTATTTAAAGTAAAACAAACATAGTAAAAATTTAGATTTTAATAAAAAACCTTTTTATTACTAAATTTGCAATTTAATTTAGAAACAAGAAAGTTTAAAATGAGGCAGTAGAAGGGAGTTATGACATGAAACTTAATGCGTCACTGGCATAAAACTCATATGACAGTGTTTTATTGCCTTAAGTTTAGCAGTATAAAAAATACACTTATAACCTGAAATTAAAGGAATATGTAGTTGAAAATGTGTTTTATATTTTTAAATCCTTTATATTAAGTTAATTTTTTAACAGTTTGCAAGACAAGGCTTTGGTGTCTTAACATTTGTCTGTGAAAAAAAATAAATATACAAAAAAGTAGCAACATATTTGTTGCCATTGTAAATGACCTTTAAATATGTAAAAACAAATATTTCATACTCGCACTCTCGTTAAAACAACCCTTGAGGGCCATTAAATTAAAAAAAGAAATAAAAAAAAAAAATACAATAAAAATAAAACAAAAACCAACAATAAATAAAGTACAGTGATTTTTAAAAGGTTAAAACAAAAACAAAGTGGTAATTAAAACAAAATTGAAGTTAAAAGGGTAAAATAAAAATTATGAACGCTAGTTAAATTGATTTTATAAAAAGTCCAAAACATTTTCTTTAAGAGAAAATTTTATACCCACCATCAAAAAGATGGGGGGTATATTGATTTTGTGATTCCGTGTGTAACATGTCGAAATAATATCGAAGACCCCATAAAGTATATATTTTCTGGGTCCTGGTTAGATTCTAAGTCGATCTAGCTATGTCCGTCCATCTGTCTGTCTGTTGAAAGCAGGATAGGTCTCGAATATTAATCTTATATAAGGTTTGTTTGGTATTGAAAATAGGCAAAATCGGTTAATAAACAAAAAAGTTATGGGCTAAATACTAGAAGCACGAGGTATCCTTGTAGCTTCATTTCATACTTTTCTACTGATATTTCTTAAACAAAAGCATGTACGACAATGAAATTTTGTACAGAGAGTTCAAGGGTCGATATTAACTTGGAAACCAAAAAAGGGCGTGGTCCGCCCACCTCCTACATAAAGTGAAACGTCATCGAAATTTTGTACCAATGTAAATCGGACCAATGTAAAATCGGAAACAAATAATGGGCGTGGTCCGCCCACTTTACCGCCCACCTCCCAAATAACGAAAAATTTGAAAAAGTTGATGATGGGTATATATGTAGATTTGGCCAAGCCAAATGTTTTAATAATGAATTTACAATTAGTTTTCTTAAAGCTAAAATTTCCTTTACAATCAAAATTTCATTCGCGATAAAAATCCTCAAAACGTAAAACACATTCGCAATAAAATTAACTTAAACAAACAACTTAAAACACAAACTTCCGAAAAATTATCCTCAGAATAAAGAATAAATTGCGTTCGTGAAAAATAATCACTAAGGAGTGAGATCGAAAAATTCTTAACATACATAATATTCAATAACTTGGAAACGGTTGATCTTAGAGTTTTCATTATTTTTTTAATCATTTGATAATTTAGCACAGTTCACAGAAATATATAATTTTTATGGTTCTAACCACTAATCATAAAATTGTGGACCATTTTTGAAAACCCTTTCTTTGGAGATTTGATAGTTGCTTCAGTCACTTTTTTGGAACAGTGTGCACATCTTCTTTTAAAATCTTCGGTATTTTGGGACACCTTTTTTGTGCTCTACAATTCACTTTTCACAAGAGCTCAATATCTCTCCTCTGGTCTAAGCTATGGACAATTTGGAAAATTGACCTCTCTTGGTACAAAAACTATGTTATTGTTTTGGTACCACTCCAGAGCTTTCTTACCGTAGTGACATGACACCAAATGGGTCCAAAAATATGTGGACACGTTGTGCTTTCTTAAGAAAAGAAGAAGTCTTTTTTGCAAATATTCCTTGATGCATATTTTGGTATTTATAGATCCGAATGTATCAAATGACTTTCCTGTTTTGCCGCAACTGCAAAAAGCTTGTCATACCATGAATTTTGTAAGAAATTTTTGCTGCTTTTGGGTCTTAAACTTATATCCAACATTGCTTCGAGCATTAGCAATAAAAATGTTTGAGACACAAGCTGCGAATATTCTGCCAGCACCTACGTTTCTTCGTCAATTATACAGCTTGAGTATTTTTGTATGAAATTTGGTTTTAAATTCCGAGTCCTATTTTTGGCTTGTAATTTTTTTTTGCAGAATTCCAGTTTGGAATTTTTTGAACTTTATATGTTATCAACTTTCCCATTAGCCTTAAATTTTCGCACCAAATAGTCGAAGCACTGAGAAAACTGAGCTAATTTTCGACCAAATTGATGAATAAAAGAATTTTTTTTATAAAACAATTGGATTCGTCTCTGCGCAAAATGGCGCACAAAATGTGCGTTTTTAGCCGCAGATATGCAGGGGAAGGAGTTGGAATTTAAAAAAACAAAATACGCCATTATTTTTACTGTTGCAAAAACCTTGTAAAAAGGTATGAATGATATCCAAATATCAAAATAAATTTTTCTGTTCGAAACGAACCCTAATAATTATAACGGCGGTAACATATTATTCTGACAGTGAACAGCTGATAATTACTACGCGATAATGTAATTTGAGCTTTATACACGTTTTATTTTAAACGAATTTTAAAATTATTCACAGTAAATTTTCCAAAACCAAAATTTTGGTTCTTTTTTTTATAAAGCCAACATTATTTTGAACTTTGTGACTAATGAAAGAACTATAATAAATAACAATTACAAAAAAACATTTCATGAAAAAATTAAAAAAAAAAAAAATAATAATAAGAATAATAATTTTTTCATTGTCACAAAAAAAAAAAAAAAAAAAAAAACAAATTTTATTCAAAGAAAACGATTGATTTTCTTTTAAAAAATTTATTCATAAATAATTTTCTTAATACGAAATTTATCTCAATTTTTGAAATTTCTTTCCTATAAGCAAAAATTGCATTAAAAGAATATTTAATTCACAATGATCTTCATTTATTTACTATTCACGATAATAAGAGGATATTTTATGTTTTTTTTTTTTTTTTTTTTCTTCTTTTTTATACCCATTCCGTGTGTAACATGTCGAAGGAATCATCTAAGACCCCACAAAGTATATATTTTCTGGGTCCTGGTTTGATTCTGAGTCGATCTAGCTATGTCCGTCCGTCTGTCCGTCTGTTGAAAGCAGGATAGGGCTCGAACGGGAAAACGTAGGGGCACGAAATTTGGCACAAATGTTTGTCTTATGGGCAAAATCGGTTAATAAACAAAAAAGTTATGAGCTAAAAACTAGAAACACAGGGTGTCCGTTTTATACTTTTCTGCTGATATTTCTGCAACAAAAGCATGTACGACAATGAAATTTTGTATGTGTAGTTCGGGGATCGATATAAACTCGGAAACCAAAAATGGGCGTGCTCCGCCCACTTTTCCGTCCACCTCCCATATAAGGTGAAAATCAACGAAATTGTGTTCAAATAGTTCAAGGACCAATGTAAACTCGGAAACAAAAAATGGGCATGGCCCGCCCACTTTACTACCCACTTTACCACCCCCTCCCATATAACGTAAAATTTGAAGTTTATGGTGGGTATATAGATTCGGCCGGGCCGAATATAACATTCGCGCTTGTTAATTTATTGAAAATATAAATATACTGTAGAGAACAATTATATTAACCACGATAATTCACAATCAAATTTATTTAGGCCAAGATTTATATAATTTTTGTTATTTCTGACATTACTTTTTATATACACAAATTTATGTAAAGATTTTATTTTATTAACAATTTAATTTCTTAAATGAACAATTAAGAATATTTTCTTTAAGCGATAATGCACAATAAGATTAAACGGAATTTAATTCACAATAATTCATAATTTTTTTTTTTTTTTTTTCATAATAAAATTTATTTAGGCCAACATATCATTATTGTGAGAAAAAGTTTATTTCTTATTTTTATTTGTTTTTAACAATAACATATCTATGAAGTGAAACATCTGACACTACTTTTTATATACAGAAATTTGTCTAAGGAATTTATTTCATTAACAATTTAATTTCTTAAACGAACAATTAAGAATATTTTCTTTAAGCGATAATTCACAATAAAATTTCTGTAAGCGGAATTTAATTCACAATAATATTTGCACTGAAGCTCAATTTTATATAAAAAATAAAGTTTTTTATAAAAAATTTATTTAAGCCAGGATTACTTTAATTTATATTTAAACTTTTTTCTAATGACATAATATCTATACATAAAATCTTCTGCCGTTTTTAAATACATTATTTTTCTAGCGATATCGATTTTTAGAAGAAAAATTCATAAAAATATATGAATGAAAAAATATATTAATATTATTTTTATTAATTTAAGTCTATAAAATTTCTTTCATTTTTTTTTAAATAATAATTTTTTATGTTCATAATTTTACTATACGTTTACTTTTTTAATTAACTGTAAAATTAATTATTCCCATCCATTTATATGGACGTTTATATTTTGAAATTTTTCAAACTATTTTCAAATAAAAATCTTATTTTTTGCTTTTCGCTTCAATTAACAATATTTCACAGATATACAATTTGTGCTCATAAAAAGAAATACTCGTATATTTTTCAAAATTATTAGTAATTTTTTAACATCTTCCAGATGATACAATAAATATTAAATTTATGACTTTAGCAGCCACTGGGGCAGGTTAATTAATGCACAAATACTTATGGGTAAAAGGAAACAAAGAGTGTCGTAAGATTAACTGTTATTTAGGATGTTGAATTAATTATTTTTAGAAATTTTTGGCTATATGTTGTTTTTAAGATTTATTAAAAAGTATACATCTTAAACAATTATTTTTAAAAATAATTTCTATTAAGAGAAAAAAAAAACAAAAAAAAAAAAAAAAAAAAACACCTATTTATTAAATTATCTGTTCTTACGCTGTTTTTTAATATAAATATTTATTTGAACAGCTGTGCCTTTTTAAAATGAAAATTATTGTTAATTGTTTAATAATCCATAATGAAATAGTTCATTTTGTAAAATTTATTATGAAAACAAAATAATGCCAGATCTTTTCTTTTGATAAAGAAATTTTTTACAATTTAAATTAATTAATTTGAATTCAGCAGATATAATTTTATATAAAAAAACCTTTTTATAAGGACTATAAATACCAGGAAAGGTTAGAAATTATAACCACACCAGTAAAATCATATATTTCTAAATAGTTAGGTGACTATATTCTACCGTATATCGCAACTAAAGTCTACTCATTATAGGGTTATAGTTTCACAATAAAAAAATTTAAAGTAAAAACGTTTAGTGAACTTTGACCTTTAATACAGTTTTTTTACTGAACAAAGGAAAGTTTTAAATGTATAATTTTAACTTCTATATGAACTACATATTTGTTTTTAAACATACATTTTATATAGTATGAATTTCTCAACCAATTAGCTATAATATATTCTCTAATAGAATAAAACAAATAAATTCTTTTTATAAAAGCTAGAAGTATAAATTACAAAATAGTTATATTATATAAAAAAAAGAGAAACAAACCTTAGACATTATTTGCAATAGATTTTAATAATCCTAAATTAACAAAAAGAGGGAAGGCTTATAGAGTTGAATAATGACGCCGTCGAACAGACACCACAAGTAAATAATTTAATTTATAACAGAAAAAAAAAAAAAAACAATAAAAATAAAATAACACTAATGGATGAAAAAGAATAAATAACAAAGCACTCAACACTAATTTAATGTATAATGTTACTTGTAAATTACAATAAAGTAAGGTTATGTTAACAAAAGGAAAACACCATTAACAAATTTATTTATTTTGGTTTATTTAGTTTGGTTTTTTTGGCTTTTTATTTTTAATATTAATACACTTTATTTAATGGATTTTTTATTTTATTTTATTTTATTTTTTTTTTTTATTTATATAAACATTTTTTAAATTTTCACCGCTATTTCAATTTATGTTCCTTTTACAATTTTTGTTAATAATTTTACAAAAATCTTTGTTGGCATTAAACAACCAATGACAGAATCAATGTCATAGACAAATTTGTTTAAAAGAAAATTTTGTTAAGAATTAAACGCAAAAAATATTGTATAAATTTTTTTTTTATTTTTTTTATTTTCAATCACTTATGAATTATTAAAAATAATTTGTGCTAAATATTTAAACATACACAAACATACACACTACCACAGTTGAATAAAGATAAATATTTATATATAATTTTTAGATACTATGAAATTGTCATGTATATTTTTCCGAAATTTGAATTTAGAGTAAAAAGAAAAAGAACACAGTGGGAACAAATTAAAAAAAATTTCAAATTTAATGAAGAAAAATTTTAAAGAAAAATCTTCATAGAGATAAATAAAAACAAAAAATTAAAGAAAAAAAAATAATAATACTTTTGATTAAAAGAGATTTTAATGAAAATTGTATATTACGAAAAATTTTAAAGAAAATTGTTTATTACGAAAAATTTTAAAGAAAAAAATTTGTAACAAAAACTAAAAAAAAAAAAAAATATAAAAAATTATAAATAAAATTTTCTATAAATCTTTTAAAATTTCTATTAAACGAAATTTTAAACAGAACTTTATATTAAGAAATAATAACAATAGAATTCTCTATATTTGTTTTTAACAACAATTTTGTATTAAGGGAAATTAACACAAAAAAAAAAAAAAAAAACTATTAAGAGAAGAGATCATGAAAATTGTATATAAAGAGAATTTTTCTATTAACCCATTTCCGACCGCTGTTGCGTTTCATCATTAACTTTAACACCGCCTAATTAACTAATTATGCAGTTAATCCTAATTTTTTTACAGTTATTATTAGATTAATATGTTGTCTTAAAGATAAGAGAAAAAAGTCGAATTTTGTATAAATAGGCTCTTCAAAATTAGGTGTTTTCGGATCGCCTAAAACGTTAGTGTTGCGAAAACGCATCAATGGTCATTTCGGCGATATTTTTAAATCTGCTTTCCGAAAAAGGGTTTTTATGCTATGGGTGTATTCTAAGGTTAAATAGCTTTAAGTTTGAGCTAAAAAAATTTTCAAATTGTTGTTTAGAAAAATTTTCCGGGCCCAAAAATGGTACGATTTCTAAAATTTTCAAGGCCCTGTATTTCGGAATGAAAAATATCTAGGCGTTCAAATCTTCTTAATTTGTTATCACAATCACAAAAACAAACTTTGTGCCAAATTTCGTAGTTATCTCTACGGAATCGGGTAGTGGTCGGAAATGGGTTAAGAGCAATTTTGAAGCAAATCCTAAAAAAAAAAAAAATGAAAAATATCTAGGCGTTCAAATCTTCTTAATTTGTTATCACAATCACAAAAACAAACTTTGTTTAAAATTTCGTTGTTATCTTTACGGAATCGGGTAGTGGTCGGAAATGGGTTAAGAGCAATTTTGAAGCAAATCCTAAAAAAAAAAATTATATTATGAAAAATCTTATGAAAATTTTCCAAAGATAAAGTAAAAAAAATATAAAAAGAAATTTTTAGAAAAAATTCTATATAGAGAAATTTTAAAGAAATTTTTCTATAAAAAGAATTTTTCAATAGATAATTATAGACAATTTTTTATAACAATAAACTTATAGAAAATAATTTATTTAAAGTTTCTTATAAAGTGAAAATTTATTGAAAAATTTTCTTACAGAAAATTTATTCAAAAATTTGCTTAGAGAAAATTTATTAAAAATTTTCCATATCAAGGAAAAAGAAAATTTATTAAAATTTTTCTAGATAAATTTTTTTTTTTTTTTCTAAATTTTCTGTAAAAGAAAATTTTTTAATTTTATTTAAATGAAAAAAAATTTGTTGAATATTTTCCATAAAGAGAAAATTTATTGTAATTTTTCTATAAAGAGAAAATTTGTTGATAATTTTCTTTAAAGGAAAATTTATTGAAAATTTTCTATAAGGAGAGAATTTATTGAAAATTGTCAATAAAGAGAGAATTTATTGAAAATTGTCTATAAAGAGAGAATTTATTGAAAATTGTCTATAAAGAGAAAATTTATTGAAAATTTTCTATAAAGAGAAAATTTATTGAACATTTTTTATAAAGAGAAAATTTGTTGAAAATTCTGTATAGAGAAAATTTATTGAAAATTTTCTATTTTTTCTATAAAGTTTTTGATAAAAAACTTCTATTAAAAGAAAATTTATTGAAAACTCTTTATAATAAAATTTTAATAAATATATCATGTAGAGAAATTTTGATAAAAACTTTATTAATATCATTTATTTTATTAAAAAAAAAAAAATTATAAAGAGAAAATTTTTTGAAAATGTAGAAAGAAAATGTATAAAAAAAATTTGCTATAAAAATTAAATTTATTAAAAATGTTCTACAAAGAAAAATTTATTTGAAAATTCTCTTTAAAGAGATAATTTAATGAAAATTTTCTTAAGGAGAAAATTTATTGAAAATTTTCTTTAAAGAGAAAATTTATTGAAAATTTTCTTTAGAGAAATTTTATTGAAAATTTTCTTTAGTGAAAATTTATTAAAAATCTTATTTAGAGAACTTTTTACTATAAAAAAAAATTTATTAAAAATTTTCTATAAAACAAAAAAAAAAAATATTAAAGAGAAAATTTTCTATAAAAAGATATTTTTTCAAAAATTTTCTATAAAAAGAAAATTTGTCGAAAATTTTCTATAAAGAAATTTTGTCGAAAGATTTCTACAAAAAGAATTTTTATTAAATGATTTCTCTAAGAAACATATTTTTTGAAAATGTATCACAAATCTTGTATAATAGAATATTTCTACTTGGTCTACTATTGTGTTGTAGAAGAGTAAAAGTTTCTATAAGACTTTTTTGCATTTTTTTAATCCTTTTCAATTTGACCCACTGTGTTTATACGTAAGAAATTTATTGAGTTATTTTCTTAAACACACATACAACTTGTATTTCCACCCGGCACACGTTCAATTTTAAGTGACAATTTTTTTTCCTTCTCTTGTTATTTTTCGCGTTTTTACAAAAATATTTAAATATTTATTTTATATTAATCTTTTATTTCTAATTAACATAAATATAGAAAAAAAACTAATTTATAGTATTTTTGCACAAATTGATTTTTTTTCTTTTTTAATTAAAAGCAATTTTAAAAAATTTAAAAGAAATATTAATTGTTAGTAGAATTTATTTTTTTCTTCTTATTTAATTTTGAGCTTCTGTTATGTTTCGTTATGTTTCCCATACTGTCAACACAACGACAACAGCAAACAGTAGTGCGACGAATACGACAACTACTCGTATTTAGATATTGTTGTATTTGTTGTGAAAAAGGTAGGTAGTACTCGTATATTTATTATTTGATTTTAATTACCACAACTACTATTTTTGTAATGTTGTTGTTATTGTGTTTGTTTGTGTTTTGTTTATATTTTGCGTTTTCATTATTTATGTTTACATATTCTATTATTCTATGTAGTTGTATGAATAGCAGCAATAGTAGTAAAACTTAATGAATTCTTAGAGATTAGAGAACCAATGATTGTACACTCTCTTACTCATATCTACTCATTTGTACATACTAGAGTATTAGGTAGTTAAGTATGATGCTTATTACCGTTAATGTTATTAGTGAGTAGTAAGAGTTGCCATTGTTAATTAAGAGCAATAAAGTAAATAACTTATAAGTGCATAGAAATATTCATAAAAAAGTAAAAATTTTAAATAAACTTCAGATAAAAAATATATACTTTTAATTTGTTTTAGAAATGTAATGAATAAAAATTATTTATAAAATATATAAGAATTATATATTACATATTATAAATTTTTGTTTATTTTAATATGGAAAATATATAAATGTTTTTGGCAACTCTGTTTTTTTAATTACTCTCAAGCAAAATAAATAATTTGCCATTTTTTTATTTTTTTTATTTCCAAACGTTAAATAAAACATTATGAGAAAATTTATTAAAATCATAAAAATAGCAACACAAAAATAGACACAAACATTAAATGGTAGAGACATAAATAAATAGTATTTCTAAAAAAGAACAACAACAATAATTATTAATTTTTTATAGTGGCAAAACAAATATAAAATAGTGAAGAAATTTTTCTCTCACACACTTGTACGTATGAGTGTTGGAAAAACAAACATAAATAACAGAACACATACGCACTAGAATACAGTTATATTAAAAAGTAAGTATACGCCAAAGTAGAATTTAGTTTATTTAAGGAATTTGTCTAAAAAAACAAACAAATCTTAATTATTGTTTTACTAATTAGATAATCAATTTTTAATTCAATACAATTATTGTACTTTTTACCAATAAATATGAATACAATGTATTTTATTTATTCTTAAAAAAATCCAACACTTTCGACAAAAAAAATAAAAAAAAAAATCTTAAATAGCTCAAGTATTTCCAAATAAAGCTTTGAAGTGTTTAATTTTTAAACACTAACACATACATACATATTTAGTTACAAATATATGTTGGAGGAGAAACCAAAAATTTTAAGATTGAATGGTTTACATCACATTGAACAATTTAGGTTTTTTTCTTTGACAATCTTTGATTAATGTTTGTCAAAAATAAAATAAAAAAAAAAAAAAAAACAATATCATTGCTGCCAATAGACAGCAATTGCTGTTTGTTGAAGAACCCAAAAGTATAAGAGAAGCCTACGCATAATTTATGGTTTAACTTGTTGCTGTCTGTTCATAAGTGATGGTGGGATTATGTGAAAAAATAATTTTATAAGTCTATTTAATTTATGATGTTTGAAAGACAGATAATTTTTTTACTTTCAAGTGCAGTATGACTTAGAAAAGTGGCGGCAAAATTTGGAATTATATTTTATACATTTTGTTAATTTTATTTCAAGTACTTTTAAGCGTTATATTTAAAAGTCTCGACTAATACACAAATAACATTTTTCTCCTTGGGTGGGAGCCCTCACATACGGTAGAGGATTTTAATTATATAAAGTATGTAGTCTAACAGTTTGTGCGATAAAAGACACCTACTTGTTTTACTTTTATGTTGTGGAAGCTAACTTTTAAACAGTATATTCTATTCTCTAGATAAAGGAGCAACTTCTGGAACTATGGTACTGATATCTTTTATATTATGAAATCTCACATCATAGAGTATTTTCTATATGTTAAGGGCATCTGGTATATCATTTAGGTTTCATGAATTCGAATGTATCTAAATTCTATAGAAATTTATTGACTTATCAGACGACCGGTTTAGTTATATTTAATTATAAATCTGCAAGAGTCATACAAATATATGAATCCGATAAAAAGCTGATGTTGGTACTTTAAAAAAAAAAAATTTTTTTCTAAAAAGGTGGCAATATTTATTTACTTATAAAATTAGTTTTTCATTCTGGTCTTTTAATTTTTTTAATGTTTTCAAAATAAATCTTAACACAAATGCGTGTAAAATAAATTCGGAGGAGTTTGGGGCAAAGGCCTCCCCACAATCCCTATCCAATCTTTTCAATTTAGGAAAAAACTTAATTTTTTTTAATTTAAAGTCTTGACGAAAAGTCAATACGTAATCCAAAAAATGTTCATAACATATATTAGAATGTATTGAAAATCTTAGGATATTTAAAAACGAGAGAAAAAGGTATAGTCGGTCAAGCCTGACCATATGATACCCTACATCATTGTGTATATTATAATTCGGAGAGGGGTCTTTTATTAGACTTGTAGCCAAATGTAGACGGATACTCATAAGTGTAAAATAAAACATATGAATACGTCGATGCTGACAATTATATGAATTTATTCACTTTTGGGTGATTCCCAAAAGAGGGCCTTATATGGGAGCTATGGTAAATTATGGCTCGATCTTTGTAGAATTTGGCACTATCATTTATGTTCATATAAAACTTATTTGTGTCGAATATTAACTTGATACTAACATTTTAATGGGATTTATGCCCGTTAAAGAGATTTTCTGAAAAGGGGTTTATATGGGAGCTATGGTTAATTATGGACCGATATTTTTAAAAATTGGTACACTTATTAAGACTTATATGAAACTTATATGTGCCAAATTTCATTCATTTAAGGGATTTATGATCGTTAAACTCTTTTCCGGGAGGACATTTGTACGGGGGCTAGGTGAAATAATGAACCGATCATAACCAATTTCAATAGGCATCGTCCCTGGGCGAAACCTGTGTTCCAAATTTCATTAATTTTGGTTCAAAATTGCGACCTGTAGTTTGATTACAAGGTTTACATGGACGGACAGACGGTCAGACGGACGGACGGACATCGTTAAATCGACTCAGAAAGTGATTCTAAGCCGATTTTTTTAACCATAAAAGATGGTGAGGTGAGTCTACAATTGGTACCTAGTCGTCGCATATTTTTTCTAGCCGTCGCCGCCGCTGACTCTTACCGGCTTGAAAGGCTGGTCAAAATACAAATAAAAATTTACTTAAAATTGCATTTTGCGTCGGCTTTGTTCCCTAATGCTTACATTACTTTTTGTTATTTTTACAAATTCGCTTTGTTTCTAATCAGCTGATTTTGACACAACTAACCAGTAAACCATTTAATAAGTGCCTGTTGTTTTTGTATTGTTGTATAACCGATTTTACCTGATAAATAAATATACCTTGATTCTGACGTTTATAAGGCACACAAAACCTTTTCGGATCCTTAAAATACCTAACTGAGTCTATTTAACGATATCTGTCCGTCTGTCTGAAAGCAATTCATGTTCACACTTATTAATAATAACCTGTATCCCATGATGACATATACATTTAAAGCATCAATAAATATAAAAATAAAAAAATTAATGTATGAAAATATATTCAAATTAAAAACAATTTAAACAATATTAACGCCTACATGAGACAAAAGTGTGTATGTTGACAGCAAAAATTTAAAAATATTTTTAATTATCATTAATTTATACCTACTATATATGTATTTATTTAACTAATTATTATATTTTTATACTATTTAATTATTAAAGTTGTATTAAAGTATAAAGAATAAATTAACAAATTAAAAAAAATCAGTTAATTGAAAAGACAATAAAATTTTCATTAATACACATTTATTTGATTTTTATGATATATGTAAAAAATAAAGTACAATTTTATTTAAATTACAAAATCGTTTAGTTATATACCAATTGATTTTCACTTATATACGGGAGTATATGGTTTAATAACTTATTATTCCCAACAGTAATTATATTGCTGTAGCCAAATAACGATTGATATTTAATAATTTAAAAATTTAATTTTAAATTTTATGCAATATTTTTTCCAAATAATGCAAAAACATGTTTAATACCTTAAGGTTTATTTTTTTTTTTTATTCATCATTCATTGTAAAATTTTCTTTTATTAAAATATTTTTCCCATGATTTATTTAAATCCGGCTTTAGGTTATATTTATGTAGAATTTTAAATTTGTTGGAAGAACAACTTAGTGAACAAATAAATTTTGAGTGAATTTTAACAATAATACCTTAGGTGTTTTCTAAAATATAAAATGCATTGGATATTTATTATTCAAACAATTGACATAAAATATTTTATTGAAATAGATGGAAAGTAGTTTAAAAGTATTAAAACATTTCCACAAACAATTTTATATTTTTTAACAGTTTTAAGTTTAAAAATTAAGCTTTTTGGAAAAATATATTTTTCAGAAATTTTTTTATACGAAAATTATTTTTTAAATTTTAATTAAAAATGAAATTGAAAAATCGTTGATACCCTTCACCATCTTACCGACAAATAATTAAATTTTAAAATTTTTCAAACTTCAAAAATTTGAATGCGAAAAAAAAAAAACAATCATAGCAATAAGCTTTGCTTTTAAAAAATAAACAACAACAACAATTCCATATTTATTTATTTTTGTATGTGTGTATATACAAACTGACTGCATATACAAGAACAACAACAATTATATTACTGCTGTTGCTAACTAAACTACTTGCCTATAGGCAAGTAGTCCCTAATAGTCATTACAAAAATGCGTTTTTCCCGATATCTCAGTTATTATGAACCAGTTCATTTCATTTTTTTAGCAAAAAAATTCAGAAAAAAATTTCCAGCATTCTTTGCAAAAACGAAGTCCCTAGTACAGGGGTTCTCACAAGTCTTCGCTTCGCGACCCCCTTTTGACATTGCAATGGAAACGCGACCCACTACAACTTTTACTAATTTAAAAATCAGAAAAAATGTAAAGTAATTTTAAAAAATAATATTAATAATTTCGACATTGTTTTGCTTGAATATTAAGAGACTTTTTCGTATAATATATCTTATATTCTCTGCGTCCACAAAAGATCGAATCTCTTTTTTGAGGGACAAAAGAGTGAAAAAAGATATTTTTACATAAAAATGTATGTTGAAAAAAATTTTTTTAATATTTTTTGGGCTTCGGAGGCAACAAGTGGATAAACTTTGAAAGGACTTTCTGTTTTTAAATTATAAAGTTGCTTAAGCAAATTTTCTTTATATAGCCGTAAACTTATCGATGAAATAAAAGTTTTGTGTACTGAAAACGAATTTATAAAAAGTTCTTGGCATAATATATTTTTATTTATATTTTTATAAAATAAAAGTAGAATTTCATGTGAAAAAACTATAGTTTCATCAAATTTAAATGAACTACATATTTATCTTATTAATTAATGGTTTTCCCTGCCATATCGTAAAGTTTTCTTTATACTATGTCATTGGACAGTAGGGTGCCGTAGATCAAAATTTTGTAGATAGACCCCTCAAACGATGCGTAAAAATTAGCTTAATATGGGAAAAATATTCAACAAATTTTTAAAATTGATCTTCAATTTTCTACCATCGATTGAAAGTCACGGGTCTAGAATATTTCGTCCAAATAATAGTATTGAATTGTGTCTTGAAATGGGTATCAAACATTTCGTAATTTTTAGCCATAAACGGCATCTTAAAAAATGGATAAGAATTTTATAACTTTGTTTCCTTTATGGCTAATATATGATTTTCTAAATTTTTCCAAAAAATTTGTCATCAAATGTCTTAAAAAATCTTCTAGCGAAACAAAATCCCACGGAAAAAATTTTGAAAATATTTTTTCCATAACCAGTATAAAATTACGAATTTTGATACCTATTGATACCTATTTCGATAAAAAATCTAAACTTTTTTTTACCAAAATGTATGGCACCCATGACACAAGCAAATTTTTACGCATCGTTTGAGAGGTCTTCCTATATCGAAATCTCGAAAAAGGCTTTCCTCGGGACACTCTATTGGACAGCATTACTTTCTTCGTTTGATCATTGTTGTCTTTATCAAGCATAATATTTTCAATTAAAGGTTCCTTCATCAGAAGTTTCTAAAAAGAACTTATTTTAGAAAAAACTTTATGTTTGTCTTTAATTTGGATATAAAAACATGTATTTTCATTTCAAAATAGTTTCATGCTTTTATTGGAATTTTCATTTGAACTTCTAAATAATATTTATATTAAAAAATTGTGTGTTTAAGAATATGTTTCAGGAACTCTTCGCGACCCCCCACGAATGTCCTTACGGACCCCTTGAGGGTCGCGGACCCCCATTTGAGAACCGTTGCCCTAGAATATACAGAGGATTCGGAAACTGGAAAACCGGTTCTAAAAACCGGTTTTTTAAGCATATCTCTGCAATGTATGAACCGATTTGGTAAATTTCAATAGCAAAATTCTCGAAAGGATTTTCGATCGTTTGATATATATATTATATATGCTAGTTATCGGTGGGCTTCATAAACGCCATTTCAACCGACACACGGACGAACTTACAGACATAGTCCTATCGTCATCGCTTCTTACAAGGATCCCGAAAATATAAACTTTTTTTCTCTCCGACGAAAATTGTGGAAATTACAAACGGAATGACAAACTTATAGTCCACTTAATTGTAAGTGCATTCAGCATTTCAGCTTGTGGGTAGACCTTTGCTCCAAACTCCTCCGGATTTAATTTACAAGTTTTAAAAGAAATTTAGGGACAGTATTAGGCCCGCCAAGTTAAAAAAATTTGGCTAAAAATGAGGAAAAAATAATTTCAACTCGAATATCTCTTAAACTAAAAGAGATAACCTACACATGCAAGTGTATTTTTTATAGAGATTTACAAGTACTATCTATATATAAAATTTATTTTCTGTCATATCATAAATGAAATTTTGGTGTTTAAAAAAAAGTACATAACGGAGATGGCCAACTTTGGAGGGCCACCCACTACCCCCTGACCAAAATTAACAAAATTAACCAAATTTAACAATTTATACTTCAATACCTTTAAAGCGCTGGCTCTTAAATATTTAACACAACGTTACCCAAAGATATAAAAATATTCCTCTACACCTCCATATATAACAGTAAAAAAACAATAAAAAAAAAAATATAATGCTTTTATAAGAATTAAAATAAAAATCAATTTAAAACTCTTTATGCAATGATTTCAAAATCAATTTCAAACCTTAGACGACGAAGAATAAATAGTAAAAAGAAAAATTTTGATAAATAACCCAAGTAAACACATTTACATACCTACCTATACATAAAGGTACAAATATCCAATCCTATCAATAGGTATTAAAATTTCAATTGAATTGATTTGAAAATGTGTAAATTGAGTTACAACAAGTGTGTATGAATTGAATTGTATGTATGTAAGTATGTAACACCACTTTAGCACGAATTTATCATAAAAGCCCTGACTGACAGACAGCAACATAAAATTTATATTTTTCTTTTTTCACTGCATTGAAAGAGTGACAAATATTAAAGATAAATTGACAAACAGACGATGTCTCTCTTTTTTCTTCTTATAATGACAAATACGAGTATATTATGACGTTTTCTTTTTTTCTACTTCTTTCCATTTTAAATTGATTTAAACACGTTACAACAAGTTTATTTGAGTGTATGATACCTGTCTGTCTCTCATTTTGTCTGTCATGTGTTTTAATATAAATGTTTGCTATTAAGAGTTTTGTTTTCTGTTTGGAAAATCTACTTGACTTGTGAACTAAAATGAAAAAAAAAACCTTGTCATAAATAGCAAAAACAAATAATAAATAAATTGTAATGAATTTAAAAATAATTTTTTAAATTGTTGAACTAAAATTATCTTTTAGTTAATAACGTCTTAAAATGTTTATTTAAGATAATATAGTATGGTAACGAAATTATTTGGTAGCAAATGAAATTGTAATTTTTCATTTTTTATATATAATTAAAGATAATCAGTGATTCTTCTTTAGTTAGACTTGGAGCCAATTGTGAACCGATACTCATATTAAGTGTAATATAAAACATAGGAATACAGAATATTACGTCGATACTTAAATTTATATGAATTTATTCACTTTTGGGTGGTTCCCGAAAGAGGGCTTTATATGGAACCTATGGTAAATTATGGACCGATCTTCGTAAAATTTGGTACTATCATTCACATTTATATAAAACTTATTTGAGTATAATATTAACTTAATACTAACATTTTAATGGGATTTATGCCCTTTAAAGTGATTTGCTGAAAAGGGGTTTATATGGGAGCTATGGTCAACTATGGACCGATTCGAAATTCGACACACGGATTTAGACTATATGGAACTTATATGTGCCAAATTTCATTAAAATATTGCTATATTTAATGAATTTATGATTGCAAAATCCTTTTCCGGCAGAAAATTTGTATGGGGACTAGGTAAAATAATGGACCGATCATAACCAGTTTCAATAGGGTTCGTCCTTGGCCTAATAGAAGATTGTGTACTAAATTTCCTTGACTTATCTTTAAAACTGCGACCTGTACTTTGATTACAAGGTTTACATGGACAGACAGACGGACGGACGGACATCGTTAAATCGACTCAGGAAGTCGAATGGTGGTCTGATGCTTTTTTCAACAAACATCAGCCCAAACGCATAATACCCCAACCACCTATGGTGTTACAGGGTATAGATATAAATTTTAAGAATACAAAATTTTAAAAAGTGCCTACTTAAATAAATATTATGTTTAAAATGTGTTATTTGAATAAATGTACTGATTCTCCTCATAATATTTTTTTTAAATTGTACCAATTTACGAAATGTACTCATTTAAAAATATATTTAATATACATAAATTAAAAAAATAAAACAATAATTAAAAAAATTGAAAAAAGTAACATTTAAAAAAAGTACCAATTTAAAAAAGTTTCAAAAAGGAACTAATTTTCCAAAATAATTAAATAATAAAAGTATTCATTTTCCAAAAATTAATAATTTATAAAATGTAATAATTTTCAGTAAAAGTACCAAATTAAAAAAAAAGTAGTTTGGGTATCAATCCTCAGAAAACAGGAACGGTACTTTTCACAGGGCGAAGGAGAATACATGCTTTTAACCCACCGAAAATAGGTGGTAGAACTTTGAAACTTTCAAATGGAGCAAAATTTTTAGGCATAGTATATTGAGGTCTAAAACCACGCTTGATTTACTGGATATATAAGGCAATTGTTAGACGCGAATCGCTTGTCTGGTGGCTAATTATGAACACCAAACTCACATGCTTTTTTCATTGAAGTGCGAACAACGCTTGTAGTATTTTCCAAGCTGAAATCTTTGCAGTGTCTGAAGCAGTAAGACAAATATAAATGATATCACAATATACATAGATATTCCGGCTACCATAAGGCCATTTTTGTAATAGGAATATTAGATCAAAGGTGGTCAGCAGTTGTCGCAGAGATCTACGAGTTCTCAACGAACAACAATTTTTAAAACTGTGATGGGTACCGAGTCACAATAATATTCAAGGTAACGAAGCTGATGCACTTTGGGATCGAGATATCAGAAAACAATGGATAACAATATACTGAGGAAAGTTCTAGATATGGAAACGAGTGAACTGAGAATGTTTGTAGGTACCGAGTCACAATAATATTCAAGGTAACGAAGCTGATGCACTTTGGGATCGAGATATCAGAGGACAAGGGATAACAATATATTGAGGAAAGTTATAGATATGGAAATGAGTGAACTGAGAATGTTTGTAGGTATTATCATATAGATTTAAATGTTTTGATTTTTATTATTTTCAGAATCTGGAAGAATTAAGAGGGATAAGTCTAGTAAAGATCTTGAAATTTATTAAGGCAACAAATATACATGTAACAAGTAATTATGGAGGTCCAGCAACATGGTAATCAAGACCACGAAAGGATTGAAAAGGAATCAAAGGATTGATTGTAAAGAGGAGGACCCACTGTGTGGAGCTTAAGGAAATTATTATATTAATATATATATTTTTCTCTATTTTTTATTTTATTTTATTTTGTTCTTTTTCTTTCTCTCTTTATAGAGGATCCACTATGGATCATCATCATTGGTCCTGTGAACACATACAGCTCTGTGTGATCCTCTTTCAACTTAACCTAATCTGCGACCACATTTTACGCCTACTTTTTTCAATATAAAATAAAAATAACAAGCGCGAATGTTATATTCGGCTCGGCCGAATCTATATACCCACCATCAAGTTTTTCAAATGCTACGTTATATGGGAGGTGGGCGGTAAAGTAGGCGGACAACGCCCATTTTTGGTTTCCTAGTTTATATTGATCCTTGAACTATCTGTTTAAGAGATATCAGCAGAAAAGTATGAAATTAAGATACAACGGACACCCTGTGTTTCTAGTATTTTACCCATAACTTTTTTTTGTTAATTAACCGATTTTTCTCATTTAATAAAATAAATATTTGAGCCAAATTTCGTCTTCCTACGTTGCCCCGTTCGCCCCCTATTCTGCTTTCAACAGCCGGACAGACGGACGGACATAGCTAGATCAACTCAGAATCTAACCAAGATCCAGAAAATATATACTTTATGGGGTCTTAAGTGATTTTTTTCACATGTTACACACGGAATGACAAAATCAATATACCCCCATCTCTATGATGGTGGGTAAAAAAAAATGAGGTAATATTTCTTCAGACCATGACTCCAGAGTAACAGTTAATATTTGGACTGAAATAAAATTTTATAAATAGACATATTCTATTGAAATTTTGCTGTAATATAGATAAACTTCTAAAATCCAAAAAAAAAAAAAAAAAAAATTAAAAACAACTCCCACTTTAAAAACGTTTACTTTTTTATGAAAATGGTCCCCCTCGTCGTTTTAAAAAGCGTGACTTCAAGGTAAACTTTAAATTAATATAACTTTTTATCGGAACGATATATTTATATGATTTATGTGGATATATTATTAAATATATATTTAAAAGAAATTTTTGGACCCATATTAAGTCCGTCAATGAAAAAAAAAAAACTAAAACAAAAACAAACCGGATTCAAAAATGGGAGACAAATTTTAAAAGGCACAAAAATATTAAATTTATTTTTTGTATTTTTTGTTATTTTTTTATATTGATGAGGATATCAACATTGATTCTCCTGACCGGTCAGCACATAAGCTTTAACCATTTTATGGTAATAACTCTAAAGGTCTAAAAGTTACGAAAAAAGTACTAATATCTGTTAAAAGTTCTTACTGAAAAGGTTGTTTGATTTAACGTTAATTTCATACTATAACGTAAAAAGAAAATTGTTTATGTTACTGCTCATTAAAAACATTTGTTAATTAATTACTTTGTTGCTTTACTCATTACTTCCTGCATTACACTGAATCGATTTTATAACCAGGTCTATTACTATTTTTGAATAAAGTCAACATTTATTAAATAATTTTAATTAAATATTGATTGTTTAATTTGTAATTTATGTAGCTATATAATAACAGGAACAAAAAAAAAAATTTGGGAATGTTAGATTTTTAAAAATTATTTTAAACAAAATGTTTTAAATTATAGGGTTAAAACTACAGGTGATCACATAAAATATCCAAATTTACTTAAAAATGAAATGCCGCAAAAAAATAGTTTAAGTTTTTTCACCCTGTGTTATAGAAATTTTGAAGTTTGTTGTCTAATGGGCAACAAACTAAAAAAATCAACTGCATTACTTTTCTAAGAGGTTTTCCTCTATGCAGTACTAAAATTTTAAAGAACGTATTAAGTTTTTGGCACAATGGATAACCTACTGATTCATGTCTTGACTTTGACCAAATATATACAATACTATTAAGTTGGCTTTTGTTAAAATATAAAAGTCTGTAACTCGCATCGGTTATGTGTAAAAACATCCTGCAGTTCCATACAATTTCTAAAAAAGGCAATTCTTTTCAAATTAATTATATTCATAGACAACAACAAAATCATTGTTACCAATAACAATAAAACAATTTCCACAATAGAATAACATTTGTCACAACAAAGTGTCAACATTAATAAATAATGAGAGTTCAGGTTTTCTATTTCTCTCTTATTAGATTACTTTTTTTGTTTTCCAAATAAAAAAAAGCTGTATAAATAATTTCCACACCAAATTAAATTAAATTTGATTACAATATCATTTATCACTTTTTTTGTGTGAGAAATCATTAATTATATTTATTTACTTTTTGTCAACGTGCCGCAAACTTACCAATTTAAGTGACAAAGAATTTGACATTATTTGTTAAAAAGATGTTTTAAATATTTACTTAACAAATTTTCTTTATATAATTTTTTTTCTTTAATAGATTTTTAATAATTGTATGGAATTTTTTTATAACTTTTGTTAGGTATTTTATTTATATACACAAAAAAATTTTCCCAAGAATTTTTATAGATTTTTGCTTTAAATTTCTTTTAAATTATGTGTTAAAATTTTATTAACTTTTTTTGTTATAAAAAAATGAGTTAGCACCAAATTAATTTTTGATTTTCGTATAATTCGTTATTTTTTTATATTTTTTCTCCGTAAGCACAAAATATAAATAACACAATATACTTTTTAACTTTACCACACAATATTTAACACTAAACGTTGTAGGAAAAAAATTATTTAAATAATATAAAAACATATAAAGAAATTTTAATAAAAAAAAAAATGTTTTAGCATCATCTTATAAGTAAAAAAAAAAAAATATTGTTTATAGATGTTTTTTTCTCTTAAGAGAGAGTTTGTTTTTTTAATATTTCAAAATAGCTGTCTGTCTCTCATTAAACAAGAGAAGTAAGTGTATAATTAAATTTTGAAGAGGGTGAGTAATATCATAAAGTAAATTAATATATGGCATAAAATTAATAAGAAAATCTATTTTAGAATCCTTATGATAACACGTGTGTATATTTTCCTTTTAATATACCTACTTTTTGGTTTGAATTTTTTATAAATCTGATCTTTGAAAAGTTCGAAGTTAAACAAATTTACGAATTTATATATTTATTCTCTAATGCATAATGGGACTGGCCCATTACAAGTTTGAAAAAATTTACCAAATTTATATATTTATATATATTTTTTTTTTTTTTTTCTTATATCAACTATGGGTCAAAAACCTAAAGTATATTCTTTTTTGTAATTCTAAAGTTCATTATCTAGAGTAAAAAATATGAAAAATTCTGAAAATTATCTGATAAAAAAATGTTTGATGGGATGCTTTTAAATAGTTGTAATTAAAGTCTGCATTTATGGATCGATTTTAATAAAAGATTGCTGGTTTTGGATATCTACCCATAAACCCCCTGACCCGCTAGGAATGTTCTCTTTCAAATCAACTCGAGTATGTGAAATTTTTTTCGAATATCTCTAAAAATTTACAAATAACAAAATTATTTTCAAAAATATCTTACTGAAAAAGTAGTTTGAGTCAACATCCCAGCAAAAAACGATGAAGTTCTTCCAAAAAAAAACAACATTTTCGCAACTTCAAAAATGGAACAAAGTGCATACTTTAAACTTTTTTGGAAGTTCGTAATAATTACTTCCAAAAAAGTGAAAATATCTGAATTTTTAGCGGTAAAAAATGGTAATAATTTCTAACAAAATTAAAATTTTACAAATCTTCAAGCATTTTTATTACCTTTTAATAAAGCTAAAGTGAAATTTTTGTTAAAAAATTTTATAAACATAATTTTAAGGGAAGTACTTCAAAAGAAATGAACAAAAAGTATAAAAGAAGAACATCCTACCAATGACAACCATGGGTTAAAAAAAGAACTTCTGCAGCTCTTTTTCACCACTAAGTACTTCCCTCCAATGACAACACAATGTTAAAATCATAGCTTTATCAGTTTTTTTTTTTTTTTTTTTTTTTTTTTGCTGGGATTAATTTCCTTTTATACCAACAAACCAAGAAAAGATGAATGATATCATAATTTTAAAATTTTATGATAAAATATCGAAATTATTTTTTCCTTAGAAAAAATCTTCAAACATTTTCAAGAAAATTAAATTAAATTGAAAATATTTTTATTAGAAGAATATTTTAAGTTATGCATTATTGAATTTTTACAGCTAAATTTAGTGGAATCGCAAAAAATAAAAGAGGATAAAATAAAAAAACAATATCAGCCCGGATTTAAAGAGGAATTGTCTTCGGATTACAAAAGTTTCGTATTACATATAAAATGATTTGGAGCAGAATGAACTTTAGTTTATTATGGTTATTTTATTAATTTTTTTATGAATAAATTTAATTCAAATTTTACATGTAACGGTCGATCAAGCCCGACCATATGATAACCTAAACCATCATGTATGTGCATATATGACCCCTATATTAGACCAGTGGCCTATTGTGTATCGATACTATTACTAAGTGTAAAATAAAATTCCCAAATACAGAATAATACGTTAATACGAACATTTATATGAATTTATGCGCTTTAGGGTGAATCCCGAAAGTACGTTTATATGGGAGCTATTATGAATTATACATCAAACCTCATAAAATTTGGCACTGTGATTCCTACTTAAACCAAACTTATTTATGTCGAATATTAACTTGATACTAACATGTAGGATTTATGCACGTTAAAGTGATTTTTCGGAACAAGGGTTTATATGGGAGCTATGATCAATTATAGACCGATCTTGATGAAATCGGTCACTTATACAAAACTTCATTGTACCGAATTTCATTAAAATATTGCTATATTTAAGGCATTTATTATTGTTAAACTTCTATTCCGGGAGGATATTTGTATGGGGGCTCGGTTAAATAATGGACCGATCATAATAGGTTTCGTCCTTGTGCCAAAATAACTATTAATGCAAATTTCATCAAGATATCTTTAAAATTGCGACCTGTACTTTGTTCACAAGGTTTACATGGACAGACAGCCAGGATGGATGGACGGATAACGTTAAATCGACTCAGGAAGTGATTCTGAGTCGAACGGTATATTTTAAGGTCCAATGATTGTTTCTGTGTGTTACAAACATCAGCACAAACGCATAATACCCCAATCAATTATGGTGGTGTAGGGTATACAAATCTGAATTCTAATTTCAATTACGAATGATAAATATTCCATTATTTTATTAATTGAAAATTAACCTATTAAAAAAATTATATTTTTTTATGTATTTTTGATTAACAAATTAATTAATACAATTAGAAAAATAATTTTTATATAAAAGTATTTTATCACTCAAATAATCCTTATATATATTATAAAAATGAAGTGTAAGTTTGTACGTTAATCACGTCTAAACGGCTTTCACGAAATATGACACACAGATAGTACCAGTGTCGGAAGTGGGGTTATATATAAGATCCTTTTTAAAACTCTTAAACGCCTGCACCGATTTTCACGAAATTTGGCATACAGATAGTACCAGTGCCGTTGATGGTTATAGGATATGTAACTTTTTTAAAACTCTTAAATGGTAGTAAATATTTTCTGTAACCTAATAAGGTGTGGAGAATCTCACCGGGTTAAGCTCGTCCTTATATATATTATAAAAATAAAGTGTAAGTTTGTTTGTGCGTTATAACTTATGTAAGAACTCGGTTGGATATCACGCCCACCATTTTAAAACTCTTAAACGCCTTCACCGTTTGATACCAGTGAATAAGCGTAAAACTTGGGCATGAGATGATGGTTATAGGTTATGTTAGATCTCGGTTGGATGTAACGCCCACATTTTACGATAATTTTTTTAAAACACTCAAACGGCTGAACAGATTTTCTTAAAACTTTCACAACACCATTCTGTATCGCTAAATTCAAATCAATTCGGTCGGAGCAGGCGCATCGCATTAATAATATGGAAATAACACGGATAGGTCCAAGGGGAAAGATAGCCCCTATACAAAGAAAATATTAATTTCCTCATATCAAAAGGAGTATTAAAGTGAGAGCCTTAAAAATTTTTAGCAGTAATTTTCATATAAAATTTTGAATAGGGCGGATAAGTCTAGTGGGAGTATCGCCTAATATGGGGTAGCGAAGCGCACCGTAAAAAGCTAGTTGTACAATAAAATTATTATTTTTTCTGTGTAATATAGATGCAAGAGTTTTGTAATTTTCAGATTTCTAAAGAGGTGGTCAGCAAAATATAAATTAAGGAGTGAGATCGAAAAAATCTTAACACACATTTTGCCTCATAAATTTTTTCGGAATCAATATTCAAAATTTTTTTGATCTAGTTATCATGGAAAAATACTTCAGTTATTATTTTTAATAACAACCATGTTAATTTGTCCTTATTTTCATCAAAATAAGTGACGAAAAAGATTTACGTCCTACAAGTTATTAAAAAATTTCAAAAAATCCAAATAGGTCTTACAAATAATTGGCCACAGAATTAAATGTCGTCCGTAAAACCGTTTCTAATGTTATTAAACAGTATCAGGAGAATTTGACTATTGATGTGAAACCTAGTTCGGTAAGAAAAAAGGACCACATGATATTGGGAAGGCCAGAAAATTGAAGGCATATTGAAAGGAACTCCAAACACATCTGGTAGAAAATCAGCTCAGTTTTCTCAGTGCTTCGACTATTTGGTGCGAAAATTTAAAGCTAATGCAGAGTTGATAACATATAAAGTCCAAAAAGTTCCAAACAGGAATTCTGCAAAAAATTTAGAAGCAAAGAATAGGACTCGGAAATTAAAACCAAATTTCAAACAAAAATACACAAGTTGTATAATTGAAGAAAAAACGTATGCGATGGCAGAATTTTCGCAGCTTATGTGTCAAAACTTTTTATTGTTAATGCTCGAGGCAATGTTAAAGACAAGTTTAGGAGAAAAAAGCTGAAAAAATTTCTTACAAAATTCCTGGTATAACAAGCTTTTTGCAGTTACGGCAAAACAGGAAAGTCATTTGATACATTCGAATCTATAAATACCAAAATATGCATAAAGGAATATTTACAAAAAAGACTTCTTCTTTTCTTAAGAAAGCACAACGTGTCCACATATTTTGGATCCATTTGGTATCATGTCACTACGGTAAGAAAGCTCTGGAGTGGTACCAAATCTATAACCTAGTTTTAGTACCAAGAGACGTAAATTTTCAAAATTGTCCATAGCTTAGACCAGTGGAGAGATATTGAGCTCTTGTGAAAAGTGAATTCAAGAGCACAAAAAAGGTGTCCAAAAATACCAAAGATTTTAACAGAAGATGTGCACACTGTTCCATAAAAGTGACTGAAGCAACTATCAAATCTCCAAAGAAAGGGTTTTCAAAAATGGTCCACAATTTTATAATTAGTGGTTAGAACCATAAAAATTATATATTTCTGTGATCTGTGCTAAATTATCAAATGATTAAAAAAATAATGAAAACTCTAAGATCAACTGTTTCCAAGTTATTGAATATTATGTATGTTAAGAATTTTTCGATCTCACTCCTTAGTGGACGTTGGTACCCTTTAAAAATATCACTGTAAAGTTTAATTAACAAGTCAGGTCCCACTTTAGACATTTATATTTTTATAACGGTCCAAATATATTATAACGTTTTAAACACACGGGATCGAATACGACGTTAATAGTATTAATATACACTGAATAGTGTCATTTTGTACACAGATGTGATCGATATTGTCCGGGTGAAGTCATAATTCGCCCAAACAGCAGGCATTTTTAACAAAATTATATTGCGCTTTGAAGTGCTCCATAAAATAGCACGTTTTTTTCAAGTCATTCTAAAAATTTCTCTGAATGTTTTCAATTAGCTATACGGATTGGAAATGCTATAAAATCGCCAATAATAAATAACAAAAAAAACTAAATGATCGTGATAAAATATTTAAAATAGCAATTTAAATTTGTGATACTTTATATAGAGATATGAGAACAGAAAAGTATTATAATTATTATCGGACCAAATCTTTTTTTAAACAAACTTTATAAGTACAAAAAAATATCTTAAAAAATTGTCTTATTTAAAAAAATTAATATTTTCATTTTTCTTATTAATACTACATTCAAATAATATATTTTCAAATTCGTTTTGCCTGAATAAACTTTTCACACAATGTTTTTTTTTTACTATAAATATTTTACTATGAAAATTTATTAAGAAAACAATATAAAGAAAAATTAAATTAAAATGAACAACAAGAAATTTATTTAAATGATACAAAATAAAAAATTAATAAAAAAGAAAAAAAAAAAAAAAGAAAAAAACAGAAATGAACACAAACAGTAAATAAAATTTATCAAACACATCATTATTTTTTATATATTATTCATCTTAATACTTTAAGAGTATATCGTATCTACTACATATGACCACTTGACTAGTCTGTCTATTTGTCTGTCCATCGTCTCTGCCTGTTGTCCATTAATTTATCCAAGCAATGAATTTGCTACTAAAACATGTAGTAGATACATACTATATAAGAGATATCAGAGCGGACAATAAAAAAAAATATAAAATATATTTAAACAAGTATAAATAAATAGAGAAAAAAAATATAAATAAATACTTTATAGTAGTATGCAAAATAAAACAACAAGAGATTCTTTAGATATTATAGAAAAAATATATTTGTTTGACTTTCAATATATAAAAAAAAATAGAATGAATATATTGTTTATTTGTCCAAGAACTTGTTCAATTTAATTTTTCATTTTTTTATTTTTCTAGTAATTTATTTGTATCTTTTTATCATTTATTTGTTGCAATTTTGGCTTGTTTGTTGTTAAGTGTTTAATTTAAAAGTTTTGAAAAAAAATTATCGTAATTATTTAAATTAATAATTGCAAATAGCAGCAAGAAATAGAAAATTAAAACCCACAAAAAATTCCAATTAATTTTGAATCGATTTGTATGATTTTAAATAGCGAAATTTTCAGAAGCATTTGCGATATGTTGATTTAATACACTTGTGTGTAAGTTACATAGATTCTTTAAAAAATCGATTTCAACATACAGATGTTTAAAAAAAAAAAAAATAGTAAATCACATACAAAATACCTAATACGTTTCCATCTCGAAACAGTTATTAAATTATGAACTTCAAAATGTTTTAAAAATATCTTTAATAATATAACGAAATGGTCTTTTGAGGTAATTTTGTTAATAATTTCACCAAATTTGTTCGGAAAAACAAGTGAAAAACATGCAGTCGGTTTAATTCAATCAATCCATACCCTACCCTATGCATTTTTCAAAAAGATGGGAGGTATATTGATTTTGTCATTCCGTGTGTAACATGTCGAAGGAATCATCTAAGACCCCACAAAGTATATATTTTCTGGGTCCTGGTTAGATTCTGAGTCGATCTAGCTATGTCCGTCCGTCTGTCTGTCTGTTGAAAGCAGGATAGGGCTCGAACGGAGCAACGTAGGGCACAAATGTTTGTTGGCGAAATTTGGCACAAATGTTTGTCTTATATAAGGCTTGTTTGGTATTGAAAATGGGCAAAATCGGTTAATAAACAAAAAAGTTATGAGCTAAAAACTAGAAACACAGGGTGTCCGTTTTACACTTTTCTGCTGATATTTCTTCAACAAAAGCATGTACGACAACGAAATTTTGCACCTATAGTTCGAGGATCGATATAAACTCGGAAACAAAAAATGGGCGTGGTCCGCCCACTTTACCGCCCATGTCCCATATAAGGTGAAAATCAAAGAAATTGTGTTCAAATAGTTCAAGGACCAATGTAAACTCGGAAACAAAAAATGAGCGTGGTCCGCCCACTTTACCGCCCTCTCCCATATAACGTAAAATTTTAAAAAGTTGATGGTGGGTATATAGATTCTGCCGGGCCGAATATAACATTCGCGCTTGTTATTATTTTCGGTAGATGTCTCTTATGGGTCCTATGGTCAATTGTTGACCGATTCTTGTAAAATTTGGTGGTGATTTCTGTAAAACATCCGTATCTGTAATGTTATAATAATAAGAGCTGTAAACCCGCTACTTCGTCAGCGAAATTTTTCTATAAAAACCATACTATATAATAAATTTAAACTAAGATTCCTAACCTTCGTGGGAATATTTTTAATAATGGCATTGTGTGAGCATTAACAACAGTAAACTTTTTAAATAGTATAATATATAAATAATAGTATTTTCAAAAAGTACAAAAGGCATGATATATTTCTGATAAATAAGATAATATTTGAAATTTATTTCTATGTTTTTGGTTTAGAAATTCGTAGGTTGCCAATAAAGTACCAATTTTTAACGTTCGAAAGTTCAAAAACTACCAAAGTATTTATATTATTTTTTAGTATAGAAGAATAATAGAGCTTGAGAATTCTCATCCATAAATAATCATATATCTCTGACTTCATGTTTCTAGGTTAATTATTACAAAAAAATTCAAGTATTAATATTAGAATAACGAAAAAGTACCACAAAATCCCTTATAAGGATTCTCATTCATTTAGAACTATATATTTTTAATTTTATGTTTCTCTGTTAAATAATATAGAAAATTCTAAAAATACTACGAAACGAACGAAAAAGTGCCAGCAAGTACCTTCTTATGGATTCTCATTCACCTAAGACCACATATCTTAAATTTCATGTTAATTATAGAAAATTCTAAAAGTACCATTTGAAGAACGAAATGAATTCTTTCCCATATATTAAATTTCATGTTCCAGTTTAAATATTACACAAAATTCAAAAAGTATCATTAGAACAACAAAAAAGTATCACAAAGTCCATCCTCTTGAATTCTTACAGGACCATGTATCTTTCTACATAGAACTACATTTACTTAATTTCATATTTCTAGGTTTAATATGATATTTGAATAAAATGTAATTTCCCGATTTTACGCACCCCCTTTTTTGGTACTTTCACCCATGGATATAATAAAAATTATATTCCAATAAATACCTAAATTATAGTGGGATCCCATATAAAAATACGCATGTTTATGTTAGTAAATAGAAAAAAATGTTTTATGAAAAAAGTACTAAAAATAGGTACGATTTTTACCCTATTACCTATATTATTTTATTGAATTTTTATTTCAATTTTGTGTTTTTTAGTATCGGCGTTTTTGATCACTTCAAAACTTAAAGAAATAACAAAAAGGAAAGATAATCAGTACCAAGAGGACTTATATTCAAGCTAACATATCTAGGCATTGGGTCAAAACAAATATTGTGTATGGTTATAAAAGAGAGCACATAAAAGAAAAGTGGTTTTTGGTCCTCCTTTTCTTACCAACACTTCACAATGTGGCAGATTCAAAATTTTTTTGGAAATAAATCTGAAACTTCTAATGAAATTTTAAGTAAATCCAACCAGCCGATTAGAACTTACAGATTTATTTCCAAAAATTTTCGATTCTGCCCCACTGTGCAGTTGACAGAACACTAGTATTTCAGAAACCAATTGAGTGATAAAAATTTCTTTAAAAAAGAGAAGGCGAATAAAACTCTGAGTATCTGTTTTGGCGATTTTTTCATATTGCCTTTTTTCATTTTGTCTATTTATTTTTTCGTTGATGCGATTTTTTAATTTTATGGCGTTTTTCTTTCGTTTTTGCATATTTTTTTCATTTGTCGATTTTTTCCGTTTTAGCGTTTTTTTTTTCCTAATTTTTTCCTATTTAATTTATTTTTTATTTTATTATCCAACCAGACGATTAGAAGTTACAGATTTATTTCCAAAAATTTTCGATTCTGCTCCAAAGAACTCGTTCGTTTTGAAAACGAAGTAAAATTTTTTATGTTAATAATTTATTTTCTTTTCATATTTGAAGGATCTTTCATCTAACAATTTTTTTTTTAATGTACATTTGTTCGAAGGTAGACGTGATTAACTGTTTTATCAATACTCTACTAAATATTTCACTGTGGGTATTTTATGTGAAATATATAATATTTTTGGAATTGATTAACGTATTTTTTCTATGTTATAAACATGATAGTAATGAACAAGATTTGACAACATATGTGGGGTACATTCGCCAAACCTTCCGTTAGAGATTTGATACTTGCTTCAGTCACTTAACAGTGTGCACATCTTCTATTAAAATCTTCGGTATTTTGGGGACACCTTTTTTATGGTCTTCAATTCACTTTTCACAAGAGCTCAATATTTCTCCTCTGGTCTAAGCTATGGACAATTTTGAATTTTTCTCTTGCTACAAAAACTATGTTATTGTTTTGGTACCACTCCAGAGCTTTCTTACCGTACTGACATGATACCAAATGGGTCCAAAAATATGTGGACATGTTGTGCTCTCTTACGAAAGGAAGAAATCTTTTTTGCAAATATTCATTGAAGCATATTTTGGGATTTATAGATCCGAATGTATCTAATGACTTTCCAGTTTTGCCGCAACTGCAAAAAACTTGTTATACCAGGAATTTTGTAAGAAATTTTTTCAGCTTTTTGGTCCTAAACTTGCCTTTAACATTGCCTCGAGCATTAACAATAAAAAGTTTTAACACATAAGCTGCGAAAATTCTGCAAGCACATACGTTTTTTCGTCAATTATACAACTTGTGTATTTTTGTATGAAATTTGGTTTTAATTTCCGAGTCCTATTCTTGGCTTTTAAATTTTTTACAGAATTCCTGTTTGGAACTTTTTGGACTTCATATGTTATCAACTTTGCATTAGCTTTAAATTTTCGTACCAAATAGTCGAAGCACTGAGATAACTGAGCTGCTTTTCTACCAGATGTGTTTGGAGTTCCCTTCAATATCCTTTCAATTTTCTGGCCTTCCTAATATCATGTGGTCCTTTTTTTCTCTCCGAACCAGGTTTCATATCAATGGCCAAATTCTCCTGGTACTGTTTAATAACATTATAAACAGTTTGACGGCAGAAATTTAATTCTGTGGGCATTTATTTGTGGGACCTATTTGGATGTTTTTTAAATTTTTTAATAATTTATAGCACGGAAATCTTTTTCGTCACTCATTTTGATGAAAATCACGACAAATCAAAATGGTTGTTATTAAAATAGTAACTGAAGTATTTTTCCATGATAGCTAGATCCAAAAAAAAAAAAAATTGAATATTGATTCCGAAAAAATTTGTAAGGCAAAACGTGTGTTAAGATTTTTTCGATCGCACTCCTTATTTTCAATAAAAGTGTAAAAATTGTATGAAGATCTTATACTTTCCAGAGCATTTTTGCTAATAATTTAGGAACAAATTATGAAAATACTATGAACATTTATGGACGTATGGAAAACGTGTCATTTAATAACCATATTGTGTTTCTACAAATTAGATATATGACCTCTGTACTCGTTCCATTGAAATTATTAGCGTAGATGGAAGTTTTACATATACATGTTATGGACATAGTGCTACAATATTCCGATTCATACATTTTAAAATTCAAAATAATTTAATGAATTTTGCCGTAATATGCACATTAGATAATTTTGTTGTAATTTTACAAGACAAAATACGGAAATATGTAATGGTTATTGTATTGTAGGCGATTGCTAATTTTGTGCAAAATAACTTAAAAAAATCGCGGACAAAAAAATTAACGAGTTCAAAAGTTACTGATTTTTTATCACCCATACCCCTAAAAAAAAGTACATTGTGCGTCGTAATCAGAAACGAAGCTCTTACTATCTCTAGATCTTTCACTATATATATAGTGTTAATTGAATTCAAACAAAAATCAGTGATTTTCTCATGCATAGATTTTTGGTCGCCATTTTGAATTTTTATCTATTTATCATAAAATTCAGTTAAACATATTAATTTTTGTTTGCTTTTTCAAATGCTGTATTTAATTAAACTAAAAAATTACAATATATAGGAAAACGATTCAGCCCCCATCACTTGGCGAATCTACCGCATCAAGGTTTTTATACCCTACACCACCATAGGTGGGGAGGGTATTATGCGTTTGTGCTGATGTTTTTAACACCCAAAAATATTGATCTAAGACCCACCTTAATTTATACCAATCTGCTTAGAATCACTTTCTGAGTCGATTTAACGATGTCCGTCCGTCCGTCCGTCCGTCTGTCCGTCTGACCGTCTGTCCGTCCATGTAAACCTTGTAATCAAACTACAGGTCGCAATTTTGCACCAAAATTTATGAAATTTGGTACACAGCATTTTTTCGGTCCAGGGACGAAGCCTATTGAAATTGGTTATGATCGGTCCATTATTTCACCTAGCCCCCATACAAATGTCCTCCCGGAAAAGGGTTTAACGATCATAAATCCCTTAAATATAGCAATATTTTAATATTATTTGGCACATATAGGTATCATATAAGTTTAAATAAGTGTGCCGAGTTTTAAAAAGATCGGTCCATAATTACTCATAGCTCCCATATAAACCCCTTTCCAAAAAATCAATTTAACCGCCATAAATTCTACTAAAATGTTAGTATCAAGTTAATATTCGACACAAATAAGTTTTATATAAACATAAATGATAGTACCAAATTTTATAAAGATCGGTCCATAATTTACCATAGCTCCCATATAAGGCCCCCTTTCGGGAATCACCCAAAAGTGAATAAATTCATATAAATGTCAGCATCAACGTAATATTCTGTATTTGTATGTCTTATTTTACACTTATAAGTATCAGTCCACATTTGGGTCCATGTCTAATAAAAGACCCCTCCCCGAAATATACTGTATGGTGTAGGGTATCATATAGTCGGGCCTGACCGACTATATCTTTTTCTCTCGTTATTACTAAAGAAAGTTGGTATCGTGAACCGTTTTGAAAATACAGCATTTTAAACAAAAAAGTGACAAATGCTCCCCCGTCTACCCTACCTCAGAAATAAAAACAAAAAAATCTTTAAAGCAGAGAAGTCGAATAAAACTCTGATATGGTAGTTGTAGCTGGAGAGACAAATGCTCAAAACCTCGTAGAGTTAAAAAAGGAGTTCCTCAGGGCGGGGTCCTGTCGCCACTCTTGTTTAATTTCTACCTCTCGAAACTCCCAGCGCCTCCACCAGGTGTTGACGTGATATTCTATGCGGACGACTGTACCATTACGGCGACTGGCCATAGTGTTGATGACCTATGCGGTTTGGTAAATGGTTATCTCACTGAAATCCACAATTTCTTCACTGCGCGTAGCTTGAAATTGTCACCAGCGAAGTCGACAGCAACACTCTTTACCACCTGGACGAAGGAGGTAAAAATGAACTTAGGCATCGTAGTCGATGGAATCCAAATTCCGACCGTGAACCACCCAAAGATCCTGGGGGTCACTTTCGATAGCCTCTTTACCTCCTCAGCTCACGCCACTGCAATCACGCATAAATTGCGAAGTAGCGCTTGCCGGCAGCACTTGGGGTATGGATAAAGAAACCTTATTGGCTACTTATAAGACGATTGGTCGGTCAGTGATAAATTATGCTGCTCCAGTGTGGACTCCTTCGCTGAGTGACACCCAGTGGAGAAATATTCAAAGCTGCCAAAATGCAGCCTTAAGAACCGTAACAGGCTGTTTACAAATCTCCTCACCACACCATCTATATTCATAGAGACGCCACAAATTCCGCGGTTGCAAGCTACCGTATGAATGTCGTACTTGGAGGCCGCCCACTGCCTATCGCAGAAAATGAGAAGAACCTGCCGCGGAAGACAAGAGTTGTTCTGGCACAACTAAGGTCGGGATGGAGCAACAGGCTCAATGACTACTGGTCTCGCATAGACCGTGCCGTCCCTAATATATGCCCAGCATGTGGACAGGGTCCCCATGACACCCACCACATATTTAGCTGTCCGGCCAACCCCACTTCACTCAGTCCAATGGATTTGTGGACTCATCCCGAAGAAGTGTCACAATTTCTTGGCCTTGACCTTCAGGCAGAACCCCCCGATTAGAAATATGTAACTGTAGCTGTTACAACAACAATAAAACTCTGAGTAAATGTTTTGGCGCTTTTTTTTATATTGCATTTTTCATTTTGGCGATTTTTTTATTTTGACGTGTTTAATAGATTTTTTTTAATTTGTCGTTTTTATTTCGTTTTGGCAATCATTTATAGTGAAGTTTTTTTGTTTTGTCGATTTTTTTCGTTTTAACGTTTTTCCCCAATTTCTTTTTTTTTCTGGTTAGTTTTTTTTTTTTTTTTTTTCGATTATTTTAAGGGGTTCTCACTCTTTAGCTCTTTTTTAATTTTTCTATGTTGTTAATACTCCTTTCATAAAACTCTCAATTAAAGTGGAAAAAACTCGAATCACTTCATTTATTATACATAGTTTATTATAAAACGATATGAGTCTTTCAACGTATTTCATATCATTGACTAAATTAATTAAACTTATCAGTAGAGATTTTAAAGAAATTTTAGTTTATGAAATATAATCAAATTGAACAAAAAAAATCATTGTTCATTCTTTAAGAATCTACGAATATAAGTTGTGTCGATTAGCAGATTGTTCAATATTATGGAAAATATCGAAATTGTAGGTACAAAATTCTGTAAATTTTTAATCAAAACTTAAAAAATTACAGACAAATAATCAGAAAATTAAAAAAAATGTCTCACTGTATTTATTGGATACACGCTTTACTTATTTCTGTTTAAATATATATTAAAATTAGTTTAAGATATTACACACATTTAAATTTATTAAAAAAAATGTATTCTGTTTAAAAATACTATTTTTAAAATCCTTTCAAGTTCATTAAGCTCACCAAAGTGCGTAACATTAATTTCTATTTTGCCAAAAGTGCGAAAATATTTTATTACATCCATAATTCAAAGTTTAGAAGGAAAAGAAATAGATTGTTTAAAAATAAAATAAAAGTTAAGGCTTAATTTCATTATTATCCCCAACAGCTTAAGGATACAAAATATTAGAATTTTTATTCGTTCCTACGGCCATTCATTTATTTGCTTTTTTGTTGTTCTATTATCCTGCCAGTAAATTCAGTTATTCTAGCTCAATGGCCATGTGATTTAAATTTATTTAATTAACTCAAAAAAGGGTCAGGTTATATATTTTATCATTGTATAATTTGTATGTCATAGTAAATATTTCAGAGTTTGTGTGTGTGTGTGTGTGTGTGTGCAAAAAAAGTGGGTGTTTTGAACGTGCGAATAGACTTGCAAATAATTTATTTAATATTTCTGAAAATTGTGTAAGAATAATGGGGGTTTTAACTTAATTTTGAAGTAACAATTGCTAGAAACATACTTTATGGTAAAGGATTTTAGTGTTTTGAACATTTTGTCATATAGAGTTTTTGACAAATGTTTTGGGGAAAAAATTGTTAAGCAAACTTTTTTAGTTTGTTTGTTTGTTTGTTTGTTTGTTTGTTGGGCAAAAATGTTTACAGAATAAAACCACAACTGATTTAAAAATGTTGAAAAATGTCCTTCAAAAAAGAAAAATGAATAAGTTTGAAATTGAAAAATAAAATTGAATTATTGATTAAGGTCAACAAAAGGCAAAAGCAACAGATTTTAAAATTCCAAACACATAATCTACTATAGGAAAGATAGAAACAATTTGCTAGAAAATCTCATGATAGAGTCAAAGAATAATAAACAATATTTTTTAAATGAATTTCAAAAGTTTACTTTTAGTCTAAAGTTTATAAAGGTGTTAAGGCTGTCAACTTAAATAAAAAATATCAAGTTATTAATTTCCTTATTATGAAAAATACTTAATTTAACATTAAATCAAACATTTACTTTATTTTTGTTTTCCTTTAAAAAATTTAATCTTTAATAAAGAAACAGCCCTAAAATAAATATTTAACTTTAATTAAAAATTTCAGACAATTTAATACCGAATTTTTGTATGTATAAGAAGAGAAAAGAAAAAAAAAACAATAGGCACCAAAAATCTTGTAAATGACAAATAAATATTAACAAATAATTCAAGATGTTACCAACTTTTGTAAATGAAAACAAACAAAAAAAAAAAAAATTATAATAACAATATAGAACGAAAAGAAAAAAAACAACAAAATTTAATACAATCGTTCCCCAGATATTGGCAAAGTGTTGAATGTTTGGTTGGTTGCTTGTCTTTTAGAAGAACGAAAGAAAAGGTAAAAAATCTAAAAAAAAACTAAGTATCTAATGGATTTGTTTTCAAACAATTTCTTTTACTCTTGTTTTTTTTATTTTTAGGAAAAATTTTATTTTGTATTTGTTGTTATTGCTTTTTTTATGTTTTTCTTTAATATTTGTCTTTCGTTTTTCCCCTCCACTAAATATTGTTTTCCTTTGGCATTTGTAATAAGTAGGTAAGTGGGTGTTATTTTTGGCAGAATATTTTCTAAATAAAAAAGATTTTTGCAAACATTTGGTTTTTCATATTTAAACAGCAACGACGTGGTGATACACTTTAGTTACATAAAATATTCACAAGAACGAAATTGTTGTAATTTTCTGGGCAAAAGACAGAAATTTTTTACACGGGATTTATCAGTCAATTTGGATATATGTATATTAGGGTGGGTCAATTCTTTTTGTAGATAGGCGTATAGCAAAAATGTAATCTACAATAAATTCTAAGAAAACTTGTCTAAGAAACTATGGGTCTAAAATCAAAACTTAGCTCCCGCCGAGAGACATGAAAATTGGGGAAAATCGTTCAATTTCTTGATATAATTGTTGCTATCTCGAAAACTACTCAAGATATAGATCCGAATTAGGTTTCAAATAATGGGTAATGAGAGCACCTTCAAAATGGCATTCCACATTTTTTTATAAATAAAGGTTAAAGGTCATACCTTAAGTCTTGGAAAGCTATATCACGAACGCTATTTTCAAAATTTTGCCAAAATCCGTATGTTAATACAGATTTCCTATACCACTTAAAATTTTAGAATAGAGAGTTGCTTCGTTGCTGAGATATTTGAAAAAATAGTTGCAAGTAAATAAAATATTGTATTTATTTTATTTTTTCTTTAAGACTTTTTTAACAAAATACACTTTTCTAAATGTTTTTTTGCTGAATTGAATTGACCCACCATAATATTATGTTTGGATTTAGTGATAACATGTTGTTTTCCATTAAATCTATGGCGGGAGCTAGGTTTTCATTTTAGACCTATACTTTCTTTGGTTAATTAACTTAGAATTTTATGTAGATTTCGATTTTGCTATACGCCTATTACGTTTTTTCTCACTCTACAACAAATTGACCCACCCTAATGTATATGATAATGAAGTTCCAAGCCTATAATAATTATTATTTTTTTAGATATTATGTATTTATGCTGATGTTTGTAATGCACAGAAAATACCTTCAGATCATTGGCTCAGAATCAAGGCTGCGTTACTCGACCGTAAATGTAAACGTAATGTAAGTGGATGGTTACTCAAAAAACATAAATGTAGCCAGTACTTTGTTTTTGTTTTGTACACATCAACATCATTGATGTCAATTACACAAATTTCCAGTAAGTGTCAATCAGTTTGAAAATCGCTAGATTTAGGTATTGGTTTGTATTTTAGCGATTTGTATACAAAACGAAATTTATGCTTTTATGATAAAAATTTTAAATTTTAAATTATTGATTCAACTCTACGCTTTGTTTAAATTATTTAAAAACACTTTTTAGTGAAGAAAACAGTAAAATAATTTGTCCAATTAATCATCTTTTTAAAGTGATTTTTTACTCAGATTTGGTATATTGAAATAAAAAGCCATCAACACTGTTCTTGCAACTGTCACGTAAAAACGTAGAGCGACCTAATATGATTAGGTTATTATGTTACATTTACCTTTTTCAAGTACGCATACACACATAACTCTCACAAGCAAAACGTGTCAGCTGATTCGCTACATTTTCGGGAGAGTAACGGAGCCTTCACACTCTGAATCAATTTAACAATGTCCGTCCCTCTGTGTGGCTGTCCAAGTAAATCTTGCGCGAAGACTACAGTTTGCAATTGATATACAATCACTAAATTTTAATGAAATATGACACCTTTTAATTATAACAAATTCAGTTTTATGAGAAACAAGTGGAAGTGTAAACCTTGACATCGAAAATTTCTAACATAAAAAACCCTCGAAAACTCCCTGGGCATAAAACTTAAGAAGATCGCTCAGACCATTTTGTTGAAGAGCTGAATAAAGAAGTGATATGTAAAATTGTAAATACCCTACGACTTGTTTATAACGAACTCAGGTTTAGCAGTTTATAGTTTAGAACACTTCCTCTAGACTATTCAATCTCACAACTTTGCAATAGAAAAACATTTATACATATATTATTGTATTTAAAATAAAAAATATAGTGAAAATTAAAAATTTTTTTTATAACTCCATTATTCCTAAACGAATTTCGCTGAATTTCAATACCAAGATTTTCGAGACTATATATTACATATGTATTGAAAGTAGGGGTTTTATCACGATAATTCCCGAGACGAATTTCCCGGGAATTTTGGCAATTTTGCACTTCCCGATTCTCGGGATTTTTTATCGGGAATCCCGGGAATTAAAAACTACTAAAAATGTGAAATTTTACGGTTTTTAAAAATCAAAAATTTCATGAAAAACGTTGATTTATTATAATTAAGCAAATACAACATTGCCGTGCATTCAGTTCGATGTATATAAATACTTAAACACTTCCTAAATATTTGGAAAATCCGATATTTGTTTTATATTCTTTATCTTAAACAACTTTGTCAATGCATTACTGACTTTAAGCCCAAAATTTGTGGAATGCGAAAATGTATTTCTAATTCAGTTAATGAATTAAATCGTCATTTCATGAAATAAGAGAAATCTAAAGAAATTCTCTAAATAAAATTTGAGTTATGAACTCTAAAAAAACAAGGCAAAAATCAAGAGATAAATTACACAAATCAACAAACTGATCGCATATAATTTTACGAATTTCTTGTTCCTTGTCTCAGATAAGTAAAGTGTAAACAAGAGTTTTAATAATAACAAAAAAGTGGTCTTTAAACATATATTTTTAATTGAGAAATATATTTGAGGAAAGTTATATTAAAAAATATATACTGTCTGTCTGTTTGTTGAAAGCAGTATAGGGCTCGGGTGGATAACCTAAGGGACGATATTTGTCTAAAATATTTATCTTATATAGTTTTTTTTTTTTTTTTTTTTTTTTGTATTGTAAATAGGCAAATAACTTCAGTTCATACTTTTCTGCTGATATCTCCTAAACAAAAGCATGTACGATAACAAAATTTTGTAAAGATTGTTCGAGGATCGATATAAAGTCGGAAACCAAATGGGCGTGATTCACCCACTTTAACGCTCATCTACGAAATTTTGAACAAACATTTCAAGGACCACTGGCCCTGTGCTTCACAAATTTAACTTCGAAGCACCTCAGTACTACCCATGTGAAATTTCATTCTGTCCGTATGTCCGTCACAAACACTAATTAATATAAATTTTTTTTCTCAGAAAATTTAAATTTACCAATAGGATGTTACTTTTTTATTATACCCTACACCATCATATGTGGTATATCAATCGACTCAGAATCATATTTTAAATCGATCTAACGATGTCCGTACGTCTGGCTGGCTGGACGGGTGGTAAAAGTGTTGGTCTTTAATTGGTCACAGGTCTAATATAAGTCCCCTTATCCGAATTTGTATGCTCATACACGATAGTGTAGGATATAGTCGGTCAAGACCGACTCAAAATTTTCTCAAAAAAAAAAAAAAAAAAAAAAAAAAAAAAAAAAAAAAAACGTAAATAATTAAATTTTCACTACATCTAAAGTAGCACTAAGTGCATATTTGGTACTTTTTTGGAAATTATAAATAATTACTTTAAAAAAATTCAAATTAACATATTTTTGCAGGAGAAATGCTTAATAATTTCTAAGAAAATAATAATTTCACTAATTTAATCCTGGAAGGGCATTGTAAGTCGTTTCGATCGACTTCATTTTATGAGTTATATAACAAAATCGAAGGACGCAATTAATATTTTCGCTCAAACATGCAGAGCATTATCACACTAACACAGAACTTTTCAGCATCAAAACAACATTAATTATATTAATAGTGTATTAAAAAATATATTAAAAGCAAAGAAAAATTTTTTAACAAAATTTCCTTTAAAAAACTGCATAAGGATCTAGTTTAGCGACAAATATCTTAACGACTGTATTCTACTCCCGATATATCAACTAAGCATCGTAAAAATGCTGTAAATCCCTTATCTCAACGTAAATTCATAACAATAATGTAAATTTTAGAAAAAAAAATCTTTGATAGAAAAATTTGAAATTTAAAAAATTTCAAATTTCATATTTTTTTAAAGGACTTGTCAAAACACGCTATGTTAAAGATTCTGACTATTGATTATGATAGATGTCCACTTTGACTATAATTTCCACCAACTTTCATCCGCCCATGTTGTCACTTTTTCCTGAAATCCTGAAAAGTCCATTAAAAAAAATATGAAATTTGAAATATTTTTAATTTAAAATTTTTCTATCAAAACACGCTCTGTTAAAGATTCTGACTATTGATTATGATAGATGTCCACCTTGGCTATAAATTCCACCAACTTTCATCCGCCCATGTTGTACCTTTTTCCTGAAATCCTGAAAGGTCCTTTAAAAAAAATATGAAATTTGAAATTTTTTTAATTTCAAATTTTTTTATCAAAACACGCTCTGTTAAAGATTCTGACTATTGATTATGATAGACGTTGATAAAGTCTATAAATTCCAACAACTTTCGTCCGCCCATGTTGTCCTGTTTTCCTATAAAGGATATGTATCCTGAATGCTTATTGGTTTTTTTGTTTCGCTATAAAATTTTAGGTTAAAAGAATATTTTTGATATAGTGTAACTTTCTGAAAATGCGTACAATGGACTTCCGATCCTAAATTTTTTGGTTCATTTGGTCAGGAAATGTCGCCAAAAATCCTTTTTGAAGTCATACACCCAATTTAACAGAGTTTAACAGAAGTATGTTAACGCCTTAACAGAGCTCTGTTAAAGCTAAAGGTTTGTGTCTAGGGTTTCATATTTTAAATTTATCTTCACACACATCTTTTTTACTGGGATCTTAACAAAATAAAATGTACACTTTGGTAGTGAAAAAATACCTCTTTAAAAATTATTCCTAGTTTTGTTGGGATATTAAACATTTGAACTACAAGTTATGGCCCCTTTTGAATAACAACAGTCATCGCTCAATTGTAGAACCCCTGACAGGCTGTCTTGTAAATGAAATATAACATTTAAGTATTTAAAATACTACTCGATTAACTTTAAATTTTCTTTTGATAATAAACTTTATTTTTTTTAATTTGTTATTACACGATACGACGCGGAAATTTTTCATTTCAAATTTCTTGTTAACATTTTAGAATTTTAATTTTCTTTCTAACAAAATATAAAACCTTCCAGTGAATAAACATTAAACGGAAATTGTACAAGCTGTTGATTATTAATTATATAGATTTTTAATTAAGCATATAAATATGTATGTCAAATATTCCATATGTTACCAACAAAATCTTATGTCCCCTACAACCAAATTTTTTTAAGTACAGTATAGACTTTAATATTAAAGGATACTCAAATGACTGCCCTTCTAACTTGTTCTGTTATTATTTGGGATTTTTTTGCCACTCAGTTGACACAGTTGAGTGGGTTTTTATGAAAAATTTAAGAGCGTCAATAAAAAAAAAAGAACTTTTTTAAAGGCCACAAATTGTGAACATTTTTTTTACAAAATACAAAAAAGGAAAGCCAATAAATTAAACAACAATGTTAAGGGAAAATAAGCTGGTTTTATACCTCTAATAATATACCTAAACATATAAAACACCAGCAAAATTTAACATCTATAGAAATATGTGGCATTAGAACAAAAAAGAAATTATATATAAAGCTCCTTTCTTTTTCTGCGCCAACTTTTGTTTAAATATGATTTATATCTATGTCTTTATAGGAATCTGTAAATGATAATATGCGTGTGTATATTTAGATTTCATTTTCAAAAGGACATTATTATTGTTGTCGTTTGCACAATGACGTCATTGGCATATTGTTAACTTTATCGCCTTTTTATAAGTAAACGGTAAATGTTAAAATTTGAATATTTTAAATGTTTTGATGAAAATTAATTGTTTTTCATTTACTTTCTTAACGCCCAGGTGATAAGAAAGTTATTAATTAAAACCCACAAAGAATATTTTAATTGGAAAATTCTAATTATACTTTTTGGTATAATTAATAATCTGTTTAATTAGAAAGTGTATTGAAATTTCAAATGAATTAGACAACAATAGTAGGTAATGAAGATTTTTCGAAATTTTCAATTGAAATGTTTAATTATACTCGTATCTTTTGTGTTTAAGAAGATAAAATTATTTTAGTTTGATACTTAAATATAATGAGAATTTGGCAAATGAAATATGCACACCTGATTCAAATTAATGATGATAAGAAGAAAAAGTCTGAAAGTTTAACAATAAGAGTTTGTTAGTATAGAAGTTTGTTGTTGTATTATTGAAATTTTATAAACCAAATTAACTTTTCAACCTTTGGATAAAATACGTTGTCGTTCTTTTCAGTTAAAGTTATTTCCTTTGCATTGGGGAAATACATGTCAAAAGTTCGACATGTTTAGTACCTGGCCTGATCATGTTTAATTAAAGAGCTGATGTTTGACTAATGTAGAAAATATTGGATTGTGGATGCTCAGAAATTGTACTCGATTTGAATACTCAATATTTATTACATTCAAGCAAAAATGTATGTTCAATATCCACTATAATTATGGCCACTTTTTAGAAAATAACAGAATAGAAAATATTCAATTATTTAGGTTAGGTTCAATGGGCAGCTGTCTGGATAAAACGAACAGATCACAATCGAACTAGCCTGACGAATGTACGAAAGAGTTGATCTTTCTGATGTCAATAGCAGAGAGATCTCATAATACATACACATACAGACTAACGAATCCTTAATCCAGAAAGAGTTGGACAGTGGCATAGAAAGTGTCTTCCTCTTCTTCATCACTGCAACTCCTACAAAAGTCGTTAAAAAGGGAGCCCTAATCTCCTAGCGTGCGCACCAGCAATCCAGTGTCCTGTGACAACGGATACTAGAATACGTAACTTATGCCTGGGTAGTCCCAAGATGAGGTTTGAGCGAAAACCATCATAATGTGGCCATAATTTCCACGAGATTGAACATGTGGACATATTTGTCCATGTATCCTGTGCAATCCTCGATAAGTTCCGCAGTATTATCGATCTGCAGGAGGAAAGCGGTAATCCGACCAGTCCTTGTCAAAGAAGAGAAACGTTCCTGGCTAGTTCATCCGCCTAGCCTAGCCTGGCTAGTTCATCGACAAGCTCCACGTTGGAATGTCTCGCCATCTCGTTTAGAGATGTCCGGCATTCATGTACCATCCTGAATGTCGAAAAGACACCCGACAGCGATTTAATCGCGACTTGACTGTCCGTATAAATCTGGATATCCACACCGAATACCCTATATCTGCAGTAATCCGGCAATTTGAATGCGGGAATATAGACACCACCCAACCCCATTAACATATTTAAACCCATCAGTGTAAACCGCCATTGAAACGGATCCTAATTCCGGAGCAGTCGAGATTGACATAGAGATTAAATTATTTAATAATTCAACACTGAATTAGACTGACTTGATCTGAGCTCTAGCCAGAGACCTGAAGCAACTTAAACTTTTGTAGTGATCATTTGAAGAATCAATTCCCTTACATGAAAAAAAATATATTTTATTCAATGCACGAATTCGTTGCTTTAACGAAAATATTCATAGAAATTTAATTTAAAAAAATCATTCGATTAGCAGCAATATGATAAAAATTCCAGTTTAATTATTAGTTTTCAATTTTAGGTTAAATGAAATTAAAAAAAGAAATCTTTGATACCCTTCAACATCTTACCGACAAATAATAAAATTTTCGCCTTAACGTATGCTTTCATATTTTCACATTTATAAATCTACATACGAACATTTGAATATGAAAAGAAACAGTCATAGCAAGCTTTGCTTTAAAAAAATAACAATTGCATATTTGTATATTTTTGTATGTATGTATGTACACATATACAAACTGACTGCATATACATTCTGACTGCATATAAAAACAACAAGAACAACACTTTTAATCATTATATTATTGCTGTTGCTAACTAAACTACTTGCCCATACAAAAAAAAAACAACAATGCTTAATATAAATATTTTTCTGTGTATTTATATTAAAATTTTTTAGTTTTGTCCCAACCGAGTTTATGAACGAATTTGGTTGATTAAAAAAACCGAAATTTTATAAAAATATTTATGACCAACATGTTCAATAGCGAAACCCGTAGCTTATATAGGAACTTCAAAAAGTCTAAAAATGCGTTTTGGCCGATATCTCGGATACTAATGGACCGATTTTTTTCGGGAAAAATATTTGAATTTTTCGTGTAAAAACGAAGTCGCTAGCTTGTATAGGAGCCTAGAAAAGACGACAACAAATACGATTTTTTGGGAGTATTTTCGGTTTTTTGCCGATATAGTTATTTATCAACCGATTTTACTCATTTTTATTAGCGTTTTTCTAAGGAATATTCCCTACAATTTGATGTATAAAATATATATATCCAATAACTGAGGCTTGCTAAAAACTGATTTCAACAGACAGACGGACATCTTTATATCGACTACCCTATCAATAAGTATCCAGAATATATATACTTTTTGGGGTCTTAGATGAATATTGTAGAAATTACAAATGATAAACTTATATATACCCTTTACACCTGTGGTGAAGGGTATAAAAATAAATATTATTTATGATTTTTATTTTAAACTCAAAATTTAACAATTATTATTTCTTTTTATTTTTAGATTAAAAAATAATGATTATTTTTGGATTTTTATTTTTCGATTTTAAAATTAACGAATAAAGATCTTTTTTCTAAAAGATATTTCTATATTTTTTGTCTAAAATAGATAATTAGAATTTTTAAGCAAAAGAAAAAATAATCGTTATTTTATATTTAAGAAATAAACATTTAAAATTAGATGGAAGATTTCGTAAAAATAACGGAGTTTCTACAGGCAAAAAATTACGTGAAAGGCAAACAATAAAAAAAGTAAGTAATTTGGACGAATACCACCTAATTAATTTCATTTTAATTTTAAATTATTAATATTAACAAATTTTCTTTTTTGATTTGTAATATAATATAATTATGTAAATTAATAATTTAATAGCAAATAAAATTTTAAAATTTTTTTAAATAAAAGTAAAAAATAAAAATTTTCTTTTGATTTTTTTAAATAAAAGTAAAAAATAAAAATCAGTTAGTGATTTTTAAAACATAAATGAAAAATAAAAATCAAACAATAAGTTTTATATTTTCAAATGGGAAGAAAAAATATTATAAGACTTTTATTTTTGTTTTTAAACAATATAAATATCATGTATTTAAATTTGTATTCATATATAGAGGAAATAAATATGTAGAAGCAGTTTTTAAATCAATTTCGACTATTAAACGAATTCTTTGAGATATCTAACATCTCGCCCTTAATAAAACCAACACACGAGTATATTGTACAATAACTCGAAAAAAGGTTGTCCGATTAAGCGACACAAAAAGATGCAGTCTTAAATTATAATTAAGTCAATATAACATTATTTTTTTTATCTGCTCAACAGTTTCGTAGTCAGAAATCAATTCAGAAATAAGTATCGAAAAAAAAATTATTCAAAATGGAAGAATTTTTTTCTTGAAAATTTTCTTAAAAAAATTAAATTGTAAAGCAGAACTAATGTAGATACTGTGGATAAAATAGATTGATATATTGTCGAGCTAAACAAGAATCTGCTTTCACTTTTTTTCTATCACGTACTTATTTCTTTTCATGGGCATGACTACTATCACCACCTCATTCAGCGATCACTCTAGTAAAACTAGAGAACGATAATAATTCTATTGGCGAAAGATAATAAAGATTTTTATCAGATATTCATTGAAAACTTCGCTCAGAAGATTCTTGAAGTTAATTCTGAACGGAATCACTTTCTCTAATCGATTTCATTTTATTTATAGATCAAATATAAACATTTTTATTAAATTAGTATTTGGCAAATTCAATTTCACCAATTTTCATTCCAAAATTTTGACTTTATACTCATCGTTAACATAAAAGTGACACACCCATATTTATTAGCACATACACCTGATCTAGAATTCATAAATCTATCAATTATAATAACGTATATACATGCAAGTGAGTTTTATTTTATGCCACAAGAAATAAAAATCATTTTATGATTTTTACTTTTTGTTTAAAAATATAAAAATCATAGACTGATTTATATTTTTTGTATGAGAAAATAAAAATTACTACTTGAGTATTATTTAAAAAATTATCAATAATTGTTATTTGAAATTTATAAAATAAACCTCAAAAATAATTTTTGTTACTGAGAAATAATATAAAAATCAAAAATAAAATTTTATTACACAATAGCTTCCATAGCGTAATAACAAATGTAATGGTGTACTCAGAATTTCTCTAATTCTAATTTCCTTCATATTGATTTTTTTGATACAAAATTACATGAATAATAATTATTTTTGGTCTCTGGTTTTAAAACAGTATAAATTTTAACGTATGACAATACGTTGATTCAAGGTATTTAGGGTATAAATTCGTTGAAACAACAAACTTTTCGTTATATTAATGTATGAGTTTTAAAAGATTCTGGTATAAAAGATTCTGGTATAAATGTAACCAGAATCTTTTACGTTAAAATTTAATTATATTATTCGTTTGTTATTATTTATTTATTTTATTTTTTTTTAACTACAAGAAGCAGGTTTTTCAACCGTATAATTATTTTAATCAAATATTAAAAGCAAATTAAGAAAGTCATATAAGTTTAATTTATTATAAATTTTTGTATTAAACCTTATACAACGATTCAACAATTTTCAAATTTTTATTGTTAAAATAGCATTTTTTTTTTTGTTTTTTTTTATTGTAGAACTTATTATTTTTTATCCAGAATCTTTTAATACATTTTTAATTTTTGACCTAAAAAAATATGCACCAAATAATACATTAAATAAAATGTTTGGTCTTAAATTTAAAACGTTCTTCTCCGTTCTAAAACAATTTGTAAATCTAAAATTGACTTCATTTTAAAGAGTATTAGTTTAGCTTACTTTTTGACAAGTCTTAACTAAAAAACTTAACTCCTTAAAATAAAAATACATTATTTATTGCCACAAAAATATTTACCTATTCATACAAATGTAAATCATTAAAATGTATAAAATGTTTTTCCTTTTTTTTTATTACAAAACCATTTTAGCGGTTTGATGAGCATTTGCTTTTCTTTCTTACTCTTACACACATACACATTTTTGGTCCCAAAGTCTTTGTTGCCTTTTTAGCAAATTTATACCTTTTTTATATAAGTTATTCTTACAATCCCACTTGTAACCAACCAAACAAGGTAAAATGTGGCTTTATTATTATTGTTGTTTAAATAAAAAGGAAAAAAAGATACATTTTTTTTTGCTCATTTTTATATTTTTCTTAAATGTATTTACCAACAGCAAAAAAAAAAAAAGTAAACTATATCTGAGTTATATAATTTACATATTTTCTTATATTATATTTGTTAAATTTCTGTTACTGGTAATATTGGTGGCAAGTACACACATATGTATGTAGAGGTTTTATTTTTCAACATTGTTGCTTGTATCTTTCAGTTTTGGAATTTCTTTTTTTTTTTTTGCCACATTTATCTAAACTTGATGGCGGTTACAAATAAGAATCTTAAAAAGCATTTTCTTTGTTTACAGTTTTCAAGAAAAAAAATTGCTGAATTTGAGTTTTATTATGATGATTTGGGGAGAAATTGATATAAATAGTATCACAATGTATTAAGTACATATAAATTTGGTTTAAATAGAAATTGCTGAAATTGTAAACAAACGGCCAAGGAAAGTACGAGGGCGGATCAATATTTCCGTGACTTTTCGAACTTCCCTTGTAGTTATATGAAATGCAACACTGTTCCCATCAAGTACCACCTGTTAATAGACTACTGTCACATTTTTAGCAAGTGTCGTCATTTACTTTGCGTTTAATAGCTGTTCAAAACATACAACCTCGTGTATTTTTCTAAAAATGGAAAAAAATTAATTTCGAAAAGCTCAATAAATACTATGGGGACTCTGCACCATCGATTTTAATTGTAAAAAAATGTGGTTTACTGACTTTCGTTGTCGTCGCACAAGTACAAATGACGCTGAACGTTCTGGACGGCCAATTGAGGTCAGCACACCCGAAAATGTCGAAAAAATCCACAATTTGGTGTTGGCCGACCGAAGAGTAAAAGTGTTTTGGGATGCACGCGGGATAATCCACATCGATTACCTTCAAAAGGGAAAAACAATAAACGACGAATATTATGCCAACTTATTAGACCGATTTAATGAGGATTTAAAAAGAAAACGACCCCATACGGCCAAGAAAAAAGTTCTTTTTTATCAAGATAATGCACGGGCGCACACGTGTGCAGTCTCAATGGCAAAACTCTATGAATTGGGCTACGAATTGGTACCTCATCCGCCATATTCTCCGGATTTAGCCCCTAGTGACTACTTCCTATTTCCAAACCTAAAGAAATGGCTCGGAGAAACGTTGGACTAAGTGTATTGAGTTAGAAGTACATTATGTTGAAAACTAAATTTTGGTTTTGTTAAAAACACTGTGTTTCATTCAAAAAGTCACGGACTTATTGATCCGCCCTCTTATATACATATGTAATATTTGTTGCAAATTTTTGGGAGCAAATAAAAAAAATAAATTTTATCAAAAGAAAAAAAAAATGTCGCTTACTAAACAAATTTTAATTTAAAATTAAAAAAGGAAATTTAACATTTTGTTCCAATTATGTTGAACAAAAAAAATTTAATAATTATAAATTTGACTTCAAAAAAGTTATTTGGTATATAAACAAATAAGTATACACCTACTCTCAAAGAAAAATCAACCACATACGTACATATGTATATAAAACGACATTATTTAGTACCAATAGAATCCACACCGTATGTGGTCAAATTAAACACTCCCAGTTCAAATATTAACGAAAATTAATACCGCATTGATATCAAGTTGATACCATTTCAGTATCGAATTTAAATTTAAAAAATTTATTCGAGCAAATTATGCCGATTAATCGTATAATTCGAGTAAAAAAATATTTTAAATATTTCCTTTCTAAACTAGTTTTAATGATGTTTTTATTTTAGTTTTCTGAAAAATTTAGCTTAAAAGAAATTTTTCAAAATTTTTGTAGAATGTTTACCCCCTTATTTAAAATGAAAAAGTCTATGCTTGCTAACAATTGGCTAACTTTTTCTTATGGAAATTTCCACACAAAAAACTTAGCCACTCGTTAGCAAGCATAGACTTTTTCATTTTGAATACGGGTGTTAGAATCTAAAAGTGGCACCACAAATTGGAATTTTATAAAAAAAAATGTATTTAGTAAAAAGAACCGAATGCTTAAATTACAACACGTAGTTAGAGATCGTTTTTCAATTACAACAATTAAACAAAGAATAAACGTCACTTTAAAAAAATTTAAGGAAAACTCAAATAATTTTAATACAAATATAATAAATAATAACAAAATAAATTGCAGGATTTTAAACTTGATTTGAAAAAAACATATTGGTTCTACGATTGAAGGTACATAAAGACTGCGCACGAAAAAATCCGTACATGCAAATCTGCTTATAGAAACTAAACCAATAGGCGAATTTTTTTAAAGTGATATTTTTATTAATGCATAAAAGAATAAATTAGTTCCTGTTGGTATTTAAGGAAATATCTGATATTTTCCGGAATTATTCTAATTAAAGTTTTTATTGTGTTTCGGTCACTTTTTTGCTCGCATAAGTCAACTTATTTTTAAACTCCTTCTCATTTTATGCTGAGCGTTTAATGTCCTTTAAATTATTTTTTACTAGAGTCCAATATTTTCCAATTGCACGGAGCTTCGGACAATTTGATGGATTAGCCTCTTTCGGTACAAACTCTTACAATTTCCTTGTTGCAACTCTATTGTTTTGCTGTTGTAATGAGAATAAGCGGAAACATGCCAGAAAATAGCGGATACATTAAATTTTATTAGGAAAGGGAGAAGTCTTTGCCAAAGGCACTCATTCACGTATATTTCTGTGTTAATGCAACCATTTTTTAGGAATGAAGTGTTTCATTCCTGCGTATACATATGACTTCCCAAATCAAAAACTTTCTTGGGAATTTTGATTTCTTTGATACACGAAATTTTTCTGCCATAATTCCTCTAGCATCTGCGACATATAGAATTCCTGGCTAGGAAGTTGAAAAAAGTCTCCCTGTACGAACGTTTCATCGTCTACTATACAGAAATACAATTTCTGAAAAAAATCTTCCGAAGTACTTTCATGTACTAGACTTCATTTCAAATTTTCTGATAAAGATTCAAAACAATTAACTTTTTCTGACACTTTTCTTCCAGAGATGAGGTGATTTTCTCTCAAAATTCTTTCTATTTTGAATGAGTTCTACAGCCTGAAGATACTATTTGTCTTCTATTACCAGGTTACCATTCAGTGATCATGACTTCCTTGTATAATATGATGATTCAAGAAACTGTATTTTAAGGCACAACATCCTTCCCTGCAATTATTTTTTATGACCAATGCAAGATTTCATGGAAAATTTGAATTATGTGTTTAGGTGTTTGTTATTAAACTTCCATTTTAAGAAAAACCAATTTTGCTATTACCATGAAACTTAGCACATGGCAAGTGAGCATAATGGCAAATACAAACCAGTTAACAGAATTATTAATTTTTCACCACATCAAAAGTTATAAGCCCAAGAGCATGCACGGATTTTTTCGTACGCAGTCCTTAGTTGATATACCAATAAATTCTCAGTCTGCTGTAGAGGATATAATGGTGATGGCTTCAACGAAATTAGTAATATAAAAAGAATTTGGACTTAAAATTAAGCATATAAATTTGTTCTTTGTGTTAAGAATCGCTCAACTTCTTTATCTAAAATAAAGGGTGGTCCAAAGTGTTTTTTGTCATTTTCAAAATACAATAACTCAGAAACTAATAAATATATTTTCACACTTCTTTCACAACCTAACTAACAAAATTTTAAGTAATATTTGTATAAAATATAATTCTGAGTCGTTCTTACTACACACAAAGAAAAAATATGGTGAATAGCAACCATAATCGAATACTGTCATATTATGGTTAGATTTTATTGTTGTTTGTAAATTATATTATGGTTAGATGTAGCACCATAATATGGTTTAATCATAATAAAAATATTGTTGACCTGTAACCATATTTTTGTTGTATATGCAACTGATTCATGTATATAACAATAATATGGTTAAATCACAATAAAAATATTGTTGATCTACAACAATATTTTTGTTGTATATATACTTGATTCATGTATACAGGGATAATATGGTTAAATCACAATAAAAATATTGTTGATCTACAACAATATTTTTGTTGTATATATACTTGATTCATGTATACAGCAATAATATGTTGAATCACAATAACTGTACTTAGCGTCGAGAAACAATTATTGTGCCTAAAAATAAATTATAGTCAATTAATTTATCGTATGGAAGTTTTTATTAAAATTAATTATAATTTAGTTATGTAAAATAAATCACTTTGGTATAAAAAGATAAATTTATCACCTGTGAACGATGAAACCTAAGAAATTTCTTGAGTACTCGTACAAGCTGACACAATTTTTTTAGCACTCCGAAGATAACCAATTATGTAGTTATCTTTGTATATTATGCATTCAAAATATTTTCACAATAAGAAACACTTATTTATTTCTAATTTAACTTTAATTAAAATAATTTATTTTAAATAATTCACTTTTTTATATACATTCAGCATATTTTCTAATACATTTTTAACTTGCCGACAGACAACTTGCTCAATGCAAGAAGCAAACTAAACTGAGTAAAAATCAACAAGTATACTTATTGTCAAGTACTATTAATGTATATTGTTGCCAATACAAAACAAACATTTTGTTGTCAATTCAAAATTACAAACAAAATAATATATTCAGGTATTGAAAATATTTTTTTTGCACATGCAATTTTAACAACAATAATGTGGTTCTAATTTAAACATATTGCTTAACATGTTGTGCCAACAATATAATTGTGAGTTGAGAACAAATGTATAATTGCTACAACAAAATTGTTTTTAAAATAAAATATATTCAACAATAAGAATATTTGCGAAGGAAAAATTTCTCTGCAATGAAAATAATATTGTTGGGGCAACCATATTGAGCAATGTTTTTTCTCTGCGTGTAATTTATAACAAAAATAGGCAGAAAGTAGAAATAAAATATTGGACATTTTGGGTAAAAGTTATGATTTAATTCAACAATAATTAAGAAAGAATTATATATCGAGGGCCAATATTCATAGGAGAACATAAAAACTGTCTATTTTCCTCATTTTTCAACATTTTGCAATCCGTTCTTCTACGAGTTATTTATATTACGTCTACTAAACCTCACACTGAAAAATAAATCTTTTAATCCATTATTCGCGAAATTAGGGTAGATAGCCCGTTTTGTCATAATTATTTTTAATGTATGTTATAAAATATGCATATAGCCCGTTTTGTTTATTGGAAATTAAAGAAGTAAAACATACTATTTTTGGAAAAAAACTGACAATATGTTAAATTTATGATATCATACCAATCAGGAGATAAAAAAAAAGCGAAATTTTGTGGTTGGCTGGACCATTTTTAATCGTTAGAAATTTCAAATAACAGGAATGTTTACTAAAAGGAATGTTTACAAAAAAAAATTTTTTTGCAAAAAAAAAAAAAATTTTAAACCAATTAAAATTGTATTAAATTGCATATCAACAACTCAAAAATTTTTAAAACCTTTAAAAACTATGTTTATTGCACTTTTTATTTAATTATCATTTTTTAAGAAACTGATTTTGGTATCTTAGATGTTTTGCTTATAATTACGAATTTTATTAATATTTTTTCATTCCTGTCTTCAAATCTAGGGTATAGTGCTCCCACTTAGCTTCATAAAATGTTGATAGGTGTACCTGCGTATGATCTATAAGCATCTAAAAAAGGCTAACAATCTAACTTCAATGGCTTTTTTCTCAAGACTGCATTGAGATAACAAAATTTTTATGAGATATATTAAGATTCTAATTCAAAATGTTTAAGAAAAGTTAAAACCGCTAAGAAAATTCTCATTATTTATCAATTTTTATTTTTACATTTCTTTGAATATCAAACAAACACTTGCACATAGCCCGTTTTGCCTTAAAAAAATATACTGTTTGTAGATAGCCCAAAAACAAAAAGTGAAAAAAATAGTGTTAGAATTAACTTTTGACTCCAAAATTAACACAATATATTAAAAATAGAAAACTGAAGAGTCTGACGCAAAAAAAAAATTTCCTAAATCTGCATGAGGCCCGATTTGAATATAAGCCCTCGATATTTTAAATTTTCATTACATTTGTCCTTTAAATGAAGAAAAGAAGGTAATTCTAACTAATTGTATATTTGACTAATTTTTTATACAAGTTTATAGAATTTATATAGAATTTCTTATAATTTTACACCGATATTGTCAGGAAATTAAGACTTGCGAAACATTTTTGCACAAAATTGAACTAAAACAAAATCACGAGATCACTGTAATACAAATAAGAATAAATTATCTTAAAAACTATACAGTTAGGGACAAAACTATTTGTACACCTCATATATTTCGTATACCTTCAATAGTTTATAAAGAATTTAAAATTGTCGTATGCAGTATTATTTTTAATATATTTTTATTTAATTAAGTTATAAAAACAAAATTAATATCCAACACATTATTTAAAAAAATACAAAATAATGAAAATTCATTGGGACAAAAGTATTTGTACATATAATCTACACCTACTTATAATACTTATATTGGAAAAATTTAATATTTTGTGGGTCCTCCTTTTGCATCTATCACGGCCTGTAATCTTCTGGGCATCGATCGGACCAAATTTCTCGTTTCATCTGGAGATATTTCCTTCCAGGCTTCCTCCAAAGCAATTTTAAGTTCATCCCTGTTTCGGACGTGCTTTGTAGCGACTTTACGTTTCAAAATATCCCAACAGTGCTCGATGGGGTTTAAGTCAGGTGATTGGGGAGGAGAATTAAGTTGTCTTGGTGCATGGTAAAGCAACCACTCCTTCACTGAACGCGCTGTATGTTTTGGGTCATTGTCCTGTTGGAATATCCAACTTTGGCCAAGACCCAAACCATCTACGGAATCCTTCAAATTGTCTTCCAATATACGTTTATATTGATGCTGGTCCATTACACCATCTATAAATACCATTCGCCCTACCCCACTGGCTGCTATTGCCCCCCATACCATAACACTTCCCCCACCATGTTTCACTGTTGGGGTCAAATTGTTAACATCTAACGCTGTATTTTTTTCGCGCCACACTTTTCCCCTGCTATCATTTCCGAAAAGATTGACTTTGGTTTCATCAGTAAACAAAACCCTATTCCAAAATTCTTCGTTCTTATCAATGTATTGTTTGGCAAACTCTAAACGCAAATGCTGGTTTTTTTTTACTAATCAGCGGTTTCTTGCGGGGAATTCTACTTGCATATCCCGCAGAATGTAAGATCCTCCCTACTGTTTTTGGATGAACAATTGTTCCGGTAGTATTTGCGATTTGTTCCGCTAATTTTGCCCGAGTTACTCTTGGATTTCTTGCCACTTCTTTTATCACCAAGTTCGCTTCCCGTCTGGAAACCTTTTTTGGCCGTCAAGTTCTTGGCACATTTTCAACAGATCCGCTGTTTTTATACTTGTTTACAATGTATTGTACTGTGGAATGTTGCAAATTTACTAAATTACTTATATTCCGGAGAGATTTTCCTTTTTTATGTTCATCAATAATTAAATTTTTAATATCCAAACTCAACTCTTTTCGCTTTCCCATTTTTGATGTACTTATTATTCAAAACGTTAAAACCAACTTCTTATTTTGTAAAATAAAACTCGATTAACGAAGAAAATATAACGGTATTTAAAAAAAATCATCATACAAGAGTCCAACGTACAAATAATTGTACAAAGTACTGATGTACAAATACTTTTGTCCCAAAGATTTTTACTTAAATTGTACTTTTTTTAACAATGTGTTATATATTAATTTATTTTTTATCAAATAATTCAATAAAAATGGACCTGAATTAAAACTACATATAATAATTTTTTATTCTTTATAAATTATTGAAGATATACGAAATGCATGGGGTGTACAAATAGTGTTGTCCCTAACTGTATATTTGTATAATATGAAATGATCAACTGAATGCCTTCAATAATTAACATAGTAGGACAAAAAAAAAACATTTCAAAATCTGGTGCATAGAAATTATTCTGAGCATTATTTCCTAAGTTTTTGTTTTATTTAGAACAATTGAAGTTTCAAGATAAATTTGGACATAATATTTTTTTTTTTATTATTTAAGATGCTATAGTATCTTTTATCCTGTAGTTTGATACTAAAGATGTTGAGATATGTTGTCGCTATAACTAAATCATTTGAAAACATTTTATGCTCAAAATAGTAGATCTCCTATACTTAAAAATATTGTACAAATATTTTGAATATAACAGAAAACCTCTGTGTAGAACATAGGTTAGTATGTGTCCAAATAAGCATTGGAAAAACGAGTAAAATTTTATGTTATAATTTACTCGAATAACACGAGTAACTTAAAAGATTTTCTCGAAAACTGCATTTTCGAGTTATTTGATTATTCGAACAATGAAATAGTCGAGTAAAATGAATACTCTAGTATCAACCTAATTTCAACTTCAGTTACAGTCACACTTAGCAAATATTTGTTTAATACTGTGTGAACTCTTGTTTGATCTTGCAAATTTTTTTCATCAAATAAAAGCTGATTTTTGCTAAGTCTTTTGATTTTATTTTTAAATGTATATTTTATTATATTTTCATTGAAAAATTTTGGAGTCATATATAGCATTTTAAATAATATGTTTTAGCATATTTTATATTTAAGAGTATAAACAGTATTTTTTACATATTGTGCCTTTAAAATATATTGTCTATATCGTCTATGTCTGTTAAAAGAAGGATAGGGCGTACCACCTAGGGGAATGAAATTTGGCTTAAAATTTTCATTTATATAAATTTTGTTTGGTATTGAAAATTAGCAAAATCTGTCAAGAAACAAATAAACAATGTTATAGGCCAAATAATAGAAAAAAATGTGTGTCCGTCGTAAGTTTAGTTCATAGCTTTCTGCCGATATCTCCTAATCAAAAACATTCTAACATTCTTAATTATTTATGTTAGTATTTAATAAACTTGGTCTAAAATATAGGTCATTTAAAAATTATTTATGGAATTAAAAAAGAAGACAATCACAATGCCCAACACAGTTATAGATTTTAAAGAAAATTAGACAACTACTTCAAAAACTAAATCAAGGAAACTACTTGTTAAATTCCTTATATAAGAAAATTAATAAAAAATATTTATTATACCCTACACCACCATAGGTGCTTGGGGTATTATGTGTTCGTGCTGATGTTTATAAGGTTCGGTCCATAATTTTTTATAGCTCCCATATAAACCTACTTTCGGGAATCATCCTATGGCGCATAAATTCATATAAATGTTAGTATTAACGTAATATTCTGTATTTGTATATTTTATTTTACACTTAGTAAAAGTAACGATCCCCAATTGTCCACGGGACTTATATATGAATTTTGATGCACATACTTGATGGTATAGGGTATCATATGGTCGGGATTGACCGCCTATATCTTTCTATCTTTTTTATATAAAAAGATACTTTGGAATCATCTACAGAATAAATGCTATTTTTACTTTCAATTCCAACTTATTTTAAAAATATTTTACTAAACATTTATTTTATTTTGTCACACTTTTTTTATATTACTAGTTCCCCATATTTGAAACTAAATTGTTATTCTACATATTTAAATCATACACACATTATTTAAATATATCACAAATCATAATACCTATTAAATTTCTTACTCCTTAAACTCCTCCCCTTACAAATCAAATAAGATCAAGGTCAAAAAATATTTGTATAAGAAAATGTAAATAAATCCCTTATAAATTTCTTATATTTCTAACAAAATAAACTTCATCATCATCCATACATATAAAAATCTTCCAAGCAACTAATAACTAAGGATAGTAGTCAAAAAAATAACATCATTATTAAATATGCTTCATTTAGACACAAACAAAAAACTAAAATCATTCTTAGGAACTAACTTATTTTGAACAGGGACCGTAAAATTTATGAATTGTATGATAAAAGTCTAAGGATAACAGTTGCTTTTTTGTTGTTATTTATTTATTATTATTTGTCTACGAATTATTATTAATTAATATAAACGATTCTTTAAAAAAAGTTGTTTTGCGAAAAAAAGTATTTTTTTCTCAAAACCTTAAAAATCAGAAATTTATTAATCAATTTATGAAATTCAAGATCATAATAATCAAAATATTGTATTTGAAACATTCGCTAAGATTAAATTATTAATGCTTTTTTTTTACTAAAAATTAAAAAATAATTAACATTTTTCGGTCCCTGGTTTTATATATAAACAAAATATAATAGACAACTACATAGTGAGGTAAAAGGAGTGTTAGAAAATGTATAATAAAAAAAAACAAATAACGTCACGTATGGTTTTGTTTTACGTTTGTTAAAGTTTCTACAGTTTGAAGTCTAATATTTGAAGGAGTTACAATATATTCAAACCAAACCATACATGGAATAATAATGAGTTTTTACATATTTACTTGAAAATACATATTATATTTTTAACTCTATAATAAGTATTTGCTAAAATTATTAATATTCTTATTTATGCCTCATACATACAATGATTTATGAGTTTTTCTCTGTTATAAATTATATCCTGTTACTTTCTAAATAATATAAAATCCTTTATCAGCGGTTGGTATGTATATTAACTAGTCAGGCATGACTAAACAAGGAAAAAAAAAATTATTTATTAAAGAACAATATCCGCTGTTTGTTTAAAAGATTTTTATATTTAATGATTATTGAATTTCGATTGGTAAATAATTTCCGTTAACAAGGTAACAAGTTGTAGAATGAGGGAGGAAATGGGAGGGGTGTTGCTTAATACCTGTAAAATTATTTAGGGAATACGTTATAATTTCCAAGAATATTATCATATTCAATTATTTATTCTTATTTACATATTTAAATATATCACGTATTATATTTACACCCAGAGAAATGTTGAGCTCATTAGTGTACAAAATGACACCAATCAATGTCAATAGTAAATCAAGCCTGTATGTTTACAAATTATATATTGCGTGATAAAATTAATAATGAAAAAGATTATGTATTAGAAAATCAGTCAAACATCATGCTGGAGTTTTGATCCTTGATCCTTTGTTTAAGGGGAAGAGGTTATTATTAAAATCTCAGACAAGTTTCAACCAATCTCATATAAAATGTCAGTTTGTAAAACAAAATGCATTTATTTATATTTTTTATTTATAAAACATAAAAAAATACTTTTTACATAAAAAAAGAAACTAATTCATGTAAATGTCCTTACCATAAATATGTCTAAAGCAATAAATTTTATATTTAAATTTTTATTTAAAAACAACCATTAAATCCCATTTACCACAAAAACCACAATTTCCTAAATGTCAAATATAAAAAAAAAGAAATATTTATTTTAATGATAATTTCATTAAAATATGCCAAAAAAATAAAATAAACAATTTTATGTCTTAAGATTTTGACAATACTTGTACACATGTATGTAAGTATGTATGAATGTAGGAGGACCCATAGATTTTATTATATAAAATGACCATCAACCAACTACAACCTTTATTGTCGTTCATTAAGGAAAAACTCGTTGAATGGATAATTTATTCGCATAAATTTGCAATTAAATAAATAGAACAACAAGTTAAATATCAAATGTTATTTTCTTGAGAAAAATTATTTTAAGTTTGCCCAAAGTTGAGATAAAAGCTGTAAAACAAATTAACAAAACATAGTGGGAGTTAAGAAACTACTTACGTATAAAATGTTTCTAAATCTGAACTTTAACCGAAAATGTTAGAAATATTTTCTTTATTAGCAAAATGGTAAATAAAATGTTGGCATTTAAATGATGTGATATGTTAAACATATTGTCTCACAAACATTTTATTAAAAAAAAACCTTACTTAAGATTTCCAGATTTAATTAATAAATACATATTTCCACACTAAAATCTCAAATCAAAAACGAGAAATTGGCATCACATCAGTGTCGAATTATTAAAAAACATTATGTATTCGATTCCTTGTGTTGATCACAACCGACGTGGAAAATATTATTTGTTTGTTTGTTAATGATTTCATAAAAAATTATATAAAAAAAAAAAAACAATTTACTGAATATACTTTCGAAAAAATCAAATAAAATTCAAACTCGCCCCAAATTAGTTTTCGCTCAGCTCTAGTTAGGTTTTAGTTCAATTCTTGTTCAGTTATAGTTCAGTTCTAGTTCAGTTCTAGTTCAGTTATAGTTCAGTTCTAGTTCAGTTCTAGTTCAGTTCTAGTTCACTTCTAGTTCACTTCTAGTTCACTTCTAGTTCAGTTCTAGTTCAGTTCTAGTTCAGTTCTAGTTCAGTTCTAGTTCACTTCTAGTTCAGTTATAGTTCAGTTCTAGTTCAGTTCTAGTTCAGTTCTAGTTCAGTTCTAGTTCAGTTCTAGTTCAGTTCTAGTTCAGTTCTAGTTCAGTTCTAGTTCAGTTCTAGTTCAGTTCTAGTTCAGTTCTAGTTCAGTTCTAGTTCAGTTCTAGTTCAGTTCTAGTTCAGTTCTAGTTCAGTTCTAGTTCAGTTCTAGTTCAGTTCTAGTTCAGTTCTAGTTCAGTTCTAGTTCAGTTCAGTTCTAGTTCGACCAATTGGCATAATTATGACAAATTTTAATAAAATATTTATATATTAAAGCCATTAAATTAGCGTTAAATCAATATTCCGGAAGGACGCACGTTGAGTCAAAATGTGCCAAAGTGGCAATTAATTCAATTTTGAAATTTAAATTTTTGTAAAAATAATAAAAATAGACAAAATTATGTATTAATATCAATTTAAATTTTCAAGCTAAATTTTTAAGTTAAACATTTTTTTACATTTTTAAAAAATAGTAAAAAATTAAATTTTCATCATTTTTCAATGTATTTATTTTAAATAAAAGGTCGTTTAAAGTAAAATTTTAAAATGGAACCATTAACTTGAGGTATTTAAATGTACTTTTCTTTAAGTATTTGTAAATTATATTTTGTCCTATTATTTCTGTTATTTTTTTGAAAATTGGCCTAAAATACTCTAATTTTCAACTTTCATGAAATGCAACTTAAAATGTTATAGGATGTTTTTTCTGAAAATGTTCTGAAAAATAGTACATTTTGTCTACTTTAATATTACGAAAAAAATATATAGCCCGATTTGAGAAATTTATTTTTTCAAAAAAACTCCAGTAGATTTCATAAAAAAAAAAACAACTTAAGGAGTGCGATCGAAAAAATCTTAACACACGTTTTGCCTCTTAACTTTTTCCCGAAGCAATATTTACAATTTTTTTTGATCTAGTTATCTTTAAAAAATATGTCAGTTATTATTTATAATGATAACCATATTGATTTGTTGAGAGTTTAATCAAAATGTGCCATAAATTATTAAAAAATTTTTAAAAATATCCATATTTGTCCTATAAAAAATTGGCCAAAGAATTAAATATGTGCTGTCGAACTGTTTCTTAGTATCAGGAGAATTCGACCATTGATATGAAACATGGTTGGGAAGGACAAGAAAATTGAGAGCATATTGAAAAGAACTCCAAACACATCTGGTAGAAAAGCAACCCGATTAGTTCAGTGCTCAGACTATTTCGTGCGAAAATATAAAGATAATGTGGAGTTGAAAACATATAAAGTCCAAAAAGTTTCAGACTGGAATGCTGCAAAAAATTTAGAAGCCAAGAATAGAGCATGAAAATTAAAATCAAATTTCATATAAAAATACTCATGTTATATAAAGAACAACGAAACGTATGTACTGGCAGATGATTCGCAGCTTCCGGGTCAACATTTTTATATTGCTGATGCTCGAAAATATGTTGATGATAAGTTTAGGATCTAAAGAATTCGTGGTTTGGCAAGATGTATGCATAGTCGGCTCTCTAAACACCAAAAAATATATCAAAGAATATGTGCAAAATAATCTTCCTTTTATAAGAGAGCACAATGTGCCCACATACTTTTGGCACGGTTTGGCATCATGACACCACGTAAGAAAGCTCTGAATTGGTACCAAAACAATAACATAGTTTTTGTACCACGAGAGGTCAATCTTCTAAATTAACCGGAGCTAAAACCAGTGAAGAGATATTGGGATTCTGTGTCCCAAAATATCGAAGATTTTAAAAGTAGATGGGCAGACTGTTCCAAAAAAGTAACTGAAACAACTATCAAGTCTCTAATGGAAGGGTTTTACGAGTTCATAAGTAGTTATTAGAAGTATAAAAGTTATATTTTTATGTGATCTGTAGTACAGTGCCGGCCAACAGAATAGGTTCATGATTTTCGTTATATTAAAACTCTTTTCTTTATCGGGAATTTTTTTAAGCGACAAATTTTTAAATATTTTTATAGAAAACTGTTGAAAATGTTAGGAAAACACACAATTATGGGTGAATTCAAGAAATATTTAACGCAAATTGATTTTATTCTTAATGAACCTATTCAGAAGATCCAAAAAAATTACCTTAAAAAATACATTTTTAGGAAGAAAATCTGTTACTAATTGTATTTAGTTCTTTATTCATTATTTCTTGCAATTAAACCTCTTTCAATTCAAGACTAGAAATTAGGATGAAAAAAATATAATTATCTTAATTATATTAAAGATAATCCGCCTTTTAATGTTAGGATAATCTTGAACCTATTCTGTTGACCGGCAGTGTATAATATCAATTAAAAAAATTAAAACTCTTAGATCAACCGTTTCTAAATTATTGAATTTTATATTTTATCGATCGCACTCCTTTATACCATGTATTGTGATGTAGGGTATAAATAAGTAAAAAACTCAATATTAAGAATTTTATAAAATTTATGAGAATTTTCTATAAAAAAAAATTTACCAAAAAACGTAATTTAAAAAAAAAAATAAATTTCTTATAAAAACGATTTTTTGTGAAAAGAAAAATTATAGAAAATTTTCTTAAAGAAAAATTTATCAAAAACATTCTTATAATCAAAATTTAAGAAAAATTGTCTTTATAAAAATTTTCTATAAAAAGAAAATTTATCGAAAAATTTTCATTAAAAAATTGATTTAAGAAATATTTTCTTAAAATTTCCTGGTTAAGTAAAATTGATTAAAAAAATTTAAGGTTAAGTAAAATTTATTTAAAAAATATCATATAAAAAAATGTGTAAAAAATTTATAAAGAAAAAACATTAATAAAAAAATTTATTCAAAATTCAACGTTTAAATAGTACCTTGAGTTATTTTAAATTTTATATTCTATAAATTAATTCTTTCCCCAAATAATAGTTAAAATCATAAATTTAGAGTCAAAAATTGTTCTTCAATATAACATTTTTAATTGTTTTTCCTTTTTCTTTATCTGAAAACTTGGCAATATTACACACAACAAAAATATTAAAATATTTTGTAAAAATTCTTATATAAAATACAAAAATTAATGTAAAAATATAAAAATATTAAGAAATAAATTACAAATATGTTCACACCTTTTCCGTGGTCATTTTAAATAATGGCGATGTTGATGATGGTGGTAGTAGTGCTTACGATGACGATGACGTTGTTGTAGATTTGCGCCAAAAACAAAAATAAATTTAAACAACAACTACAATGTAAACAAGTAGCGGGTGTTGGTTGTCAAGTTTTCTTGTTGTTATTAATGTTGTTTGCTGTTAAGCCGTCAGCAACAAACAACACACGCACACACGTACACAGGTTATTCAAAAAAAGCCAACAACCACAAGGAAAATATTAACACATTATAATTATTATTGTTATTATTGCCGTGACCGTTTTAACATAAAGTAAACAACTAAATAAATAAACACTGTCACGTTACAAATATAATGTAAGTATATGAGAATATAATTGTAAACAATAGAAAGTCCACTATTTATTATAGAACTACAATATTCATATAACAAATGGACACGTAAAATAGATTTAAATGATTAAAACGCAACAATTAATACAAAGTGCAAACAAACACTCAAATAAACACAAGAGTAGTATTTATAATTTTATGATTTTTATTTTATTATTTTTGGTTTGTTTAATTTTAGTTAAAATTTTACAAAAAAATTAGTCACTATTATTTATTGCTAAAAATGTTATGCGCGCTTTTTCCATAAAAGTAGTTGATTTTGATATTTTGTTCTCTCTCCCAAGTGGTTTAAAATGTATGTAATTGCAAAATGAATTTTCCGTTAATTTTACTTGCACGCACACACACACTCACATAGACGTTTACTAATTGTTTGTGACAAATAAATTGAATACAATTACAATAACTCAACAACATAAATTGTCAACGCGTAAGAGATGTTCTGTGGGAGCTGAATATAAAAACACAAGTGTTAGTGTTGAGAATTGATTGGCAACTGAACTTGATTTTGCTAACTTACATTTTACACAGACATTACACAAAAACACAATACTCACACTCATACTTAGGCAGACATACATACATAGGAATAATATATACATTGACACTCATAGAGATGATACCAAAATAGACACTAAAAATCAGTGTTGCCAGAGGAGATTATGAGTCCTTTAAATTACAAGGATTATAGTCAAGAATTTTATAATGAAATTCTTTCAAAATTTTTAAAATACCAGGTACTTTTTCAATACAGTATTGAGAGTTTGTGCTCTATATTATTATATTATTTTATTTCCGACCTTATTTTTACATACACATTTTTTAGAATTAAAAGAGGATTTCTTAAATGGTTAAATTAGATAAATTGCTTATAATACATAGGTTTCCATATTAGCATATTTATACGGCAATACTGTTTAAAATACCGAAAAGAAATCCCTCCGCAAACTTACATTAATATATACATTCCCATGTATTTGTAAACCTTTTGTGCAAAAAAAGCGAAAAAAACCAGCAACAACAAACAACCATTGTTGACAAGTTATTATAAATTACTGGGAGAATCCAAAGCAGTGTAATAAAAAACAAAACAACAACAACAACAAATAAACAATAATACAAAAATACTCTCACACAAAACAAGTAAGTGCATATTTATTATTCACATACCTACACAAACAATTAAAAACAAGTATACGTATTTATATACATACATACGTATGTGTATGTATAAAATGAGTTAAAAACCCTATATTAGTTACATTATATGGTATTAATTTTGCCATAAATATCCTTTAGCCTTTTCGTTATAAAAAATACAAAAATAACAAAAACAACAAAAATAACAAGAAACATTTTATTTATATATTCTACATGTGTGTATGTATTATAGACATTAGACTTGAAAAGAAAAGACTTCGTGACGACTCAATGACCTTCATATAATCATTCAAATTATTAACTTCTACTCCGCAAAATCACAAAAAAATGCAAAGAGAATTTATTTTGAGTGAGTATCTACGAGAGAGAGAGAAATGTTTATGTGTGTTTATATCCTGAGCTTTCGTTTCTTATTCTTTATAATATACAGAGTTGCTGGCATATCTCTCATAGCTACAATAACTGGGGAAACTAAAATTAAGAAAAAATAAAAAATAAAATATTATTCGTTAAAGCAAATTATTTTGCATCATGTCTATTTAACATTTCTTAATTGTATTATTCCTACTTTTCATTGTTCTGTACTATACAATAAGGATAAGCGTATGAGTAATATTTATTTTAAGAAATAATACTCATACGTACAAGTGATTATTTAAAAATATCAAGGTTGGAAACCGAAACGAATAACGGTATCGGTAACGGTATCGGTATTCAATTTATTTTTATTTCGGTAACGGTATCGATAACGGTATTTTAAATTATGTCGGTATCGGTAAAAAACAGAATACCATGAAAAGGAATTTTGGAAGAGAGATTTTGTAGAGGAGAAATTGTGCTCTAGCAAGAAGGTACTAATTATTTACTCACTAGAAGTTTTTAAAGTTGCAGGATTAAAACGACGCGGCAAAAACCATGATTGAATGAAAGTAAGAAATTCAAATGTAATTCAAACTCTGAAAACCCTTAGGAGAAAATTTTCCGGACTTTTTCATCTCCCCGGTATCGCGATGAAAAAATAAATTTAAAAAATTGTTATTGCACTGATTTTTCAAATTAAATGAATTCTGACTTATATATTATGAAACACGTTTTTGGATATTCGCAGAATCGTTATTCATACATACATACATACATACATACATACATACATACATACATACATACATACATACATACATACATACATACATACATACATACATACATACATACATACATATATCAGACATGTATCAAAAAATTTCGTATTTGAGCCAGAAAATGAAAGACATTATACAAATTTGAACATTTTACACAAGCTTCGAAACACGATATTAATGAATTAAAAATTCACTTAAAAATGTAGAGTTTGAGGTAATTTAAATGTTAGTTCAAATGGTATAAAATTGTCTATAGATTTAATAGACTGTTCCATATTGAAACGTACTTACGTAAATAGTGAAAGCGATCGAATAAAATATTTGCGAAAAATGTCAACTTCTTATAATAATTGGAACATAATGCTATAAGACTATCTTTTTTTCTTAACATTCTAAATGTTTTTTCAAAATTTCTAAAGATTAATTCCGGATATTGTCCATACCAATGAAAAATTTATATCGTATATTTAAGATGCCTACAAGATCCTTCCAATAAGTTTAAGTTTATTTCTTGCTGCTTCTTAGTACTGACACGATGTTTGTTTGAATCCATACCTAAGATTCATTCTATACAAGAAATTCAAAGAATAATTAAATTATATGAATACATAGTTCCCAGCTGGATTTAGCATATTATATTACAATCGTTAAACAAATTTCGCAAATATATTACCTATTGTTGAAATTCGTGCAGTTTTCTTTCACTTAACTGCTTTTAAAATTCCCGGAAATCACGGACAAAAGTTACCTCAGAGAAAGACATGAAAAATGACAAATTTCCCGAGAAATCTTGGTATTTATTCTTCAAAGATAGAAGAATTTGTCGGTCTTTTGGAGACTACAAAATTAAGGAAAGAATCTTCATAAAAGGAAATATCAAGAACCTATCAATACTTTCAACAGTATGTTCAAATGATAAATAATTGAGATCATATTAATAAATAATAAAGCATTTCTGTGATGGCAGTAAGACTTTTTATCAAATAGAATTCGCATTAAGTTTAAGACATTGAAACCTCTTTAAAAATATATTTATCGCAACCTATATAACAAAAAAGTGAACAATAAATGTCCTCTTTAAAACAATATTCTATAAATATTACATTATTATTAAGAATAATATTATGTTGAAAATTTGTATTTTTAAAATACCGAAACTAAAATACCGGTATATACCGGTACAGAGGGAAACGGTATTTGAGTACCGGTATTTTTAACAAAATAATAATTTCGGTATCGGTATTAGTTACGGTAACCAACTTTAAACGGTATTTAATCAGTATCGGTATTTATAACGGTATCGGTTTCCAACCTTGTTTAAAAATATAAAAACATACCTCTAAAATATAAATCAATTACAAAATTTCAATAAAACTAATAATATTTAATCCAATAGTCTGGAAATAACTGCAATAGTCCCAATTGAAATATATTTAGTACCTATTTGGATTTGATACGATTGAGTTAACTTTTTGTTATAGTTTTAAATAAATACTGATATGTTTATAATAATAAGAAATTTACATACAATTTTAGTTACATTTTTGAAAAAAAAAATAAAATTAACAATCTATAAAAAATCTAAGAAATTCCCATCTTAAAAAATCTTTCGTTTTGAAAACCCTCTTTTAAATAAATAAAATTTCAAGTGCAAAATTGCAGTTTATTTAAATGTAAAAGCTTTTCGCTCACTCTTATTTGTTTTGTATAAATGTATTTTGGAATGATGAACACGAGAGAGAGAGAGAGAGAGAGAAAAAGCTTTCAAAAGTTGTTTGAAGTGACCAACTAAATTATTATTTAATACAAATTAATAATCACAACAAAAATGCAAACATCAAATTTTGTACAAATTACCACAAATTATAATACACAAATAATACGATTGCAAGCAATTCTCATTTAATGAAAAAAATAAAAAAATCAAGTAAGAAAGTTACAGTCGACCAAGCTCGACATAATTATACCATACCCATTGCTTATACCCTACACCACCATAGTGGTTGGGTATTATGAGTTTGTGCTGATGTACCTTAAAGTATACCGTTCGACTCAGAATCACTTTCTGAGTCGATTTAACGATGTCCGTCCGTCTGGCTGTCTGTCTGTCCATGTAAACATTGTGAACAAAGTACAGGTCTCAATTTTAAAGATATCTTGATGAAATTTGGCAGGAATAAATACAAGGACGAAGTCTGTTAAAATTGGTAATGTTCGATCCATTATTTCACTTAGCCCCCATACAAATGTATTCCCGGAATAGGGGTTTAGTGGTCATAAATTCCTTACATATAGCAATATTTTAATGAAATTTGGTGCAAAAAAGTTTTGTATAAGTGTTAATCTTTGTACCAAATTTCATAAAGATCGGTCCATAATTGATCATAGCTCCCATACAAACCCCTCTTCCGGAAATTGCATTAACGTGCATAAATCCCACACGAATGTTAGTATCAAGTTAATATTTGACATAAGTTTCACATAAATAGTAACAACATTGCCAAATTTTATGCACAGAGCAAACAGTTTCGTTGTGGCAACCGAATTTATTGCCAATCGAATTTAGTCGGTTGTGTGAACTATCACAACCGAATGGTTGTAATAACCGAACGTATATGGTACTCATAATTGTTTTTCATACGACTATTGTGAATTAATTTTGTATTAATTTGACATTTTTTATTGAAAATCTGTGCGATTGTTAGTATCAAGTTAATATTTGACATAAGTTTCACATAAATAGTAACAACATTGCCAAATTTTATGCACAGAGAAAACAGTTTCGTTGTGGCAACCGAATCTATTGCCAATCGAATTTAGTCGGTTGTGTGAACTATTCATAATTGTTTTTCATACGACTATTGTGAATTAATTTTGTATTAATTTGACATTTTTCTTTTGTTATTATTTTTAATTGAAAATCTAGAAAAAAAATAGAAAATTTACAAATATTTAAAACAAAATGCACTGAACTACTTATTTTAAACAATAATATGAATATTTCTGTCAATAACATCTCGAGTCTTCCAAAATAAATCCTATAAAACAGTCATCACACAGAAACTTGGGACAAATTATTTGACTTGAATAGCGTAACATTGTTTTTCAATAACAGTCTTTTGCTGTCTATTGAATGTTACTAAAGATATTTGTGTGTGAATATTGGCGGCAGCATCACTATTTAATATAAAATTCAACCCCTCAATTAAGCAAAAATTGCATTTTTCTTTTCGAAAAAATAATTTCGCTTTAGTCAGCGATGAAGCAAACATTAACAAATTTTATTGCTTTAATACAAATATTATTTTGAAAGTGAACGTGTTAACTTTTTTTAAATAGATGTTTTTATACCCACCATCAAAAATTTGGGGGGTATATTGATTTTCTTATTCCGTGTGTAACATGTCGAAGGAATCATTTAAGACCCCACAAAGTATATATTTTCTGGGTCCTGATTAGATTCTGAGTCGATCTAGCTATGTCCGTCCGTCAGTCCGCCTGTTGAAAGCAGGATAGGGCTCGAACGGGACAACGTAGGGGGACGAAATTTGGCACAAATATTTGTCTTATATAAGGTTTGTTTGCGATTCAAAATGGGAAAATTGGGATTCAAAATCGGTTAATAAACAAAAAAGTTATGGGCTAAAAACTAGAAACACACGGTGTCCGTTTCATACTTTTCTGCTGATATCTCTTAAACAAAAGCATGTACGACAACGAAATTTTGTATAAATAGTTTGGAGGTCGATATAAACTCGGAAACCGAAAATGATGGTTTCCTAGTTTATTTCGACCCTATCTGTACAAAATTTCATTGTCGTACATGGTTTTATTTAAGAGATACCAGCAAAAAATGAAATGAAGCTATAACGGACATCCTGTGTTTCTACAGTAAATCAAATTCAGTAAAAAGCAATTGAAAATGAGGTTCTTTATTTCAATTTCAGAAAAGAACAATTTAAAATGCAATTATACATATGAATTTTGTAAAACATAATTTTGAAATTATATATTTTATTTAAATTTTTGAAAAGCTCAATTGTAATTTGAATATTTTATTTTGATTTTTGAAAATATCACTTTAAAATGAAATATTTAATTTGAGATTAAGAACAGAACAATTTAAAACAATTTTCCTACTTGTTAATTTATCCGTATGACTGCGAAAGTCTTAAAAAGTTTCAGGAGTAATTTCGATATTAAATTTCGAATAGTGCAGAAAGGTCCAGGGGGATTAGGTGCCTCATATGGAGTAAGTATTAAGTGAGGAGCACCAGGAAAAGCAACATAGTATTATTACAATAATATATTAAGTAACTTATAAAAGATTTATTTTTATTAAAACTAAATATTCTGCACATCTTAATTTCATTTAAACTTTTCCCATTTTCAATTTCTCTTTTCTAAATTTCAAATAGAAAATCTTATTTGAATTTACACATTTCTTAAACTAAATAAGAAAAATACATTTTCAATTTGTGTTTTCTGAATTATAAATTAAAAATTTGATTTTGATTTGTTTTTCTCAAAATTTTAAATGGAAAAATCCACTTTCAATTATTTTTTTTTTCAAAAATTTAATTGGAAAATAACAATTTCAATTATTCTTTTTTTAAATTGAAATAAAAACTCGTATTATTAATTGCATTTTTCTACATTTAAAATTAAAAAATCTTTTCCAATTGTTCTTTTCTGAAAGTAAACTGAAAATCCAAAATTTCAATTGTTATTTTTCGAATTTAAATAGAAAATTTAAAAAAATCTTTTCTAAAATTAAAGTAGAATTCCATAATTATAATTGCTCTATTATGAAATTTAAATAAAAACTTATTTTTAATTGTTTTTCTCTGAATTACTAATGATAATTGTTTTCATTTTATATATGAAATAGAAAATCTAAATTTTACTTGGTATTTTCTAAATTTAATATGGAGAATCTAATTTTCACTTGTTCTTTCTTTCTGAATTACTGTTAAAAATGGTGTAGTGTTTGGCCCACAGCTTTTTTGTTTATAAACCGATTTGCTAATTTTCAATACCAAACAAAGATAAATATTTAAGCCAAATTTTGTCCGCCTAGGTGGTCCACACACAGCCCTATCTTGCTTTTAACAGACGAACGGACGGACATAAATCGACTCAGAAACTAACCAGGACCCAAAAAATATATTCTTTATGCGATCTTAAATGACTTTTTTTTTCATGGAATGGCAAAATCAATATACCCCCTCTCCCCATATTTTTGATGGTAGGTATAAAAATGAGAAATTTAAAAATTATAAAAAGAAATATGTATATGAACAACTTTTTGACTCTTTCTCTAATCGAAATTAAAAAATTTTAATCCGATACAATTTGATGGTGAATAATGCTTAAGTATCAAAAGGTAAAATTTTAAAAACAAACAAAATAATAATAATAATAATAACACAGATCAACACAAAAAAAGTATCTTGAAAATCATGTTGCAGATATTGTAAGTATAGTCATCCCAATCACTAGGAACATTTTGCTGTTTCTTCATCACGTCACATTTTTCCCTAAGGAGATTTTTGGTTATAAAATGTTCTAGGTAATAGGTAGAGAAAACAAGTCACTCATGTTTTATAGCCAATGGGTCTACAAAAATGTAGTACTAGTCAAGTCTCTAACTTGTCCTAGAAGACTTTAAAGTTGAAAAAATCAAGAATTTATTCATTAACCCTCATAAAACCATTGTAAAATGAGGGGTTATAAAAAATCCAAGTTTAAATAACAGAGTTAACTAAAAAATTATAAGAAAAATACATCCTAAATAATTGGCTTAATTTTAACTCCTTTAACTAAATAAGTGTAGAAAGTTAAATAAAACATTTCCAGACGTCACAATTTTAAAAGATTTGTTTTTATTTTCACCTTCATTTACCTTCATGGACGGTAAAGTGGGTGGACCACACTCATTTTTGGTTTCTAAGTTTATATCGACCCTCAAACTATTTATACAAAATTTCGTTGTCGTACATGCTTTTGCTTAAGAGATATCAGCAGAAAAGTATGAAACGGACACCCTGTGTTTCTTGTTTTTAACCTATAACTTTTTTTGTTTATTTACCGATTTTGCCCATTTTCAATATCAAACAATCTTTTTGATGGTGGGTATACTAATTTGGATAGGGCTTGAGAAAAACCGTTGGCCAGAGCGCCTCCTTGAGTGCATTACACGCATTTGTATTTATTTTGAAACCAATGCAAAAATTCTGTAGTCCGGAACAAAAAAAAAAAAAAAAAAAAAGATTTTAGAAATGAATGAATGTTACCATCTTTTTGGAAAATAACTCCAAAAAAAAAATTAATTTTTTCTTCAAAGTTTTAACTTTAGATTAATATAACTTTTTATCGGATTGATATATTTTTATGATTTTTTCAGTAATATTTTTTAAGAATTTTGTAAGAAGTATTTGTTTTAGGGCCCAAATTAAAGTCCCCAATTTTAAAAAACCTAAAAATTCGAGGCCAAAAATGAGGATGAAAATTGCTTCGACCCAAATATTTCTTAAATTAAAAGAGATAACCTACACATGTAAGCATGTTTTTTATAGAGATTAACAAGGACTACCCATATTTATTTTTTCCCCCTTTAAGATTACAAATGATTTTTAAGGTTTTAAAAAAATATACATACCCGTTACCAATTTTTTAGGTCTACTCTCTACCCACGTAACCAGCTAGAGGCCTATACTCTCGAAAAAAAACTCAACACTGGCCATGTGTTATTTGGATATCTCCAACGGTTCGCAAGTTACAGAATTATTTCCAAAAAAAAAACAAGCGCGAATGTTATATTCGGCCCGGCCGAATCTATATACCCACCATTAACTTTTTCAAATTTACGTTATATGGGAGGGGGCGGTAAAGTGGGTAGTAAAGTGGGCGGACCACGCCCATTTTTTGTTTCCGAGTTTACATTGGTCCTTGAACTATTTGAACACAATTTCGTTGATTTTCACCTTATATGGGAGGTGGGCGGTAAAGTGGGCGGACCACGCCCATTTTTGGTTTCCGAGTTTATATCTATCCCCGAACTATACGTACAAAATTTCGTTGTCGAAGAAATATCAGCGAAAAATTATAAAACGGACACCCTGTGTTTCTTGTTTTAGCCCATAACTTTTTTATTTATTAACCGATTTTGCCATCCCAAACAAACCTTATATAAGACAAATATTTCGAGCCCTATCCTGCTTTCAACAGACGGACAGACGGACGGACATAGCTAGATCGACTCAGAATCTAACCAGGACCCAGAAAATATATACTTTGTGAGGTCTTAGATGATTCCTTCGACATGTTACACACGGAATGACAAAATCAATATACCCCCCATCTTTTTGTGCAATGTAATTGTTTTCTACTTTTTTGTTAACTTTGTTATCTAAACTTGAATTTTAATTTTTTAAAAAATGTTAACATTTTTGAGATCTTCGGTCTTGTATTAATTACCCTTACCCTTCTTACCCCTCATTTTACAATGGTTTTATGAGGATTAATTGACAAATTCTTGATTTTTACAACTTTATAGCTCCTAGGGGCTATGTGTGAAAAGTAAGTGAATTGACTAGTACTACATTCTTGTAGCCCCATTTCTTGACCATAAAACTTGGGCAACATGGTAAATTTCCTCTACCTATTACCTAGGAAATTTTATAACCTAAAATCTCTTCGTAGAATCCAATTTTCTTTGGTCCTTAATGGATTAAAAATGTGACTTGATGGAAAATTTTTATTTTCTACACTACAGTGGGGCAGAATCAAACATTTTTGGAAATAAATCTGCAACTTCTGATCATCTGTTTAGATTTGCGTAAAAAAAGTAGTATACCTCTGACATAAACATTTTTTAATTGCTTGCAAAATTTTTACATTATTGTAGTCCTATTTATCTCTTATAGTTTTTAAGTTATTTGCGTTTGAATTTTTAAGTACCTTAATTCTGCATGTTCTTGGTCCAGTTTTTTATTAGGTTTTTTTAACTAATTAAAGAACAAAATTATCTAAAATTTAGAGGTCAATATAGTTACCGAGTCCAAATATAAACCATTTTGAATTTTAAAATTGCAAAAATTACGACTTTTTGTGTTCTTTTTTTTTTTTTTTTTTTTGCTGAAAATGTATCTACACTATGTTTACTCTTACATTTTCTTTAAAAAAAAAAATAATAATTTTATACTTTTCTGAAAGGTATCTCCACTGAGATGACTTTAAAATAAAAAACAATCCCAATGATTATTCTGTTAAAAGTTTTCAATCAAAATCTACGGGTCTACGGAAAAATGAGGATTTTATAGAAGAAAATCTGAAAAACCCCATTTTTGGGATTATCGGCGTTTTTTGGGGAATTGCCTTTTACAAAAATCTTAAAGGTTTTTTCACTTTCTCATTTTATACAATAAAGTCTACAGTCTATTTCCAAAAATGTTCGATTCTACCCCCACTGTGCACTATATCAAGGCTAAGGAATAATAATTTTGACCTGTGTTATTAATTAAATCGATATAAAGCATGAAATAATATTAGAACATTTTTATTTTAAACAAAAGTTAGCTAAAGATTACCAATGAAATATATTTAAAAGCTATAAACTTCCAATGAAATTAAGCAATAAGTTTAGTTCATGATATGTAACTAATGTACTTATAATTACACTCTATACTCTATTAACAGATAATTCAATTTAGTTTTTCTATTTACTTAGTAATTAATTTAAGGTATATTGTTTTTAACTAACTTTTAGGCTCTTAAGTATATAATGGCTTTTATAATAAATTTTTATACAAAATATAATAAAAACCATTTAACGTAAACAATATAATTAGATGATGGTTTATTTTTAACTTGAATCTAAAAATTATTGAATTATTGATTTTTTTGTTACACATACAATATTTTTTTTTTTTTTTTTTTTTTCATATTTAAAACGAGAGTATTGGTTAATTTGAAGCCGTCAAACCATGCTTTTGTAATAAAGATGATGATGATGATGAGGATGATGTCTTTAGCAGATTTAATCAGGCCACAATAAATTAAAAAGGGGAGAAGAAAACACAATGACTGCAAGAGTTTAGCTGAATGTCGAACTGACAAGCAAAGTATAAAAGCTGTCTAACTAATTGCTACACACAGAGAAAGGATTTATTGGAATTCCTTGTTTATTATTAAATTTTAATAAAAAGAACCGAAATTTTATTGCAATTTATATAATATTATAACTATAATCGATTTTCTTTGATTAGTATTGTAAATATATAATTGGGGCTAAATTTAGGTTCTTGGAGTTGAAAAATTTGTGAAATAATGTGTTTTTGTCTGTACTTAAGCTTGCTTAATTAATTTCAAACCAACAATCGAATTAAATTCAGCTTTTTGTTTTTAAATTCCAATTATTAGTAGTAGCAATCGAAAAATTCTATTGTATAACAAAAGCTGTTTAAAAATGTCATTTATAAAAAACTATTAAAACAAATTATCAGAAAATACATATAAATTTTAAAAATAATAAACACATTTGACAAAAAGGCGTAAAATTAAAATATAGTCGTTTGATGCTAGTAAAAGGTAGGTCCATTATTTCTATTCTACATTTTTTAAGGTCAGTTAATTTTAAAAGTTCTAATTTGCAGACGCAAAACGAAATCTTCCTGATATGTACATATGATGAGAGATTATGAAGAAAGCTCTCCTTATTTAAGCAGGATAATTCAAGAAATAAGGTAGAAACTACCATACAAATATTCACATCTAGATAAATTTTTAATGGATACATAATGGTAAAAATTACATTGTATTATATATACATAGATTTATAAAGAAGTTTTCATTCGTTATTTTTTTTTTTTATTTAGTACATACTGTGAATAATTTTTGGCCTCAAAGTCCAACAAGTTGTAATATATGTATGTCCATGGTTTTACCAATAGTCAAATATGTAGTATTTAAACGTTTTGTTATATCTCAGACTAAGGCATTTATAATTTCTAAGTATGTTTATTTTTATGTACATATATTTTTAACATAAATAAAATAAAATATAAAGTAAAACTTAAAAATTTAATTAACAGAAAAGAAAGTTAGTTGTCCCAAACGATTCTTTTAATACCTTTCATTGAATTGTTTTCTCGAAACGGTTACACGTACCATAAATTCAGCAACGATACAGTATTTACAATAGAATTTGAGATAGTTCTTGGAACCGAACAAATTCGTTTGGCTAAAAATTCGGTTGTGACAATGAATCTGTTTTCTCTGTGTATATGTATGTGTTGAAGGATATAAACAGACTCATACACTAATATTCTGATGCCTGAACATCATATAATACAAAGTTTTACTAATACAAACTTACTATATCCTCTTCCGGTATGGTAGTACAAGATGTACGAGTATAACGTGGTCTATGTACAACATCAAAACTATAACGATGTTCTTCCAGTGGTGGTACATGATCATCATGATTATGATTATTAAGACTATGTCTTTGGGCCACTCGGGCGGCCAATTGAGCACCTCCATCCGAAAAGGAACGTATACGTATAACACCATTATCATCAGTTGTTAAGGAAATTGCTTTGAAACGGTCAACAACAGCCGTTTGTATTTGATTAACATTCATGGAATTACCCATGTTGGTGGGTTGTTTATATGTTTGTATATTTTTTTCAATTGAACAATTTTCTTTTTTTTTTTTTCTTTTTTTTTTTTTTTCTTTTATTATTTACAACTACTACTTATGTATACAATGTCACGTAATCAAATATAGATTTTAAATATGTATGCATGTGTTTATTTAAAGTTTTTTATATGATTTCCTATTCCCGAGTTTTTTTTTCAAAACTAATATGCATAAAGTTTTTTTCTTCACATACATATGTACATACAAACAAAGGAAGAAATACAAATGCAAAGATACTAAAATATTCACACACGCACGCATTTACATATGTACGAAATACGATTTGATAAATTTTGATGAATAATACAATACGAGACTACGAGTAGAAATTTAGAGTACGTTTTGTAATAATAACAATAAATAATAAAATATAAAGAGAAAATACAACAACAACACTACCGCACTTGGCCAGGATAAAAAGAAAACTGAACCTCCTCTCTGAACATAATTTTACATGACCAGACACAACAATAGTAGTAGCAAAAGCAACACAAAAAGTAAAATAAAATACCAGCAACAAATAATACTACCACTACTACTACTACTACTACTGCTTTGCATACAATGTATGAGATATTTGAATTGTGTATGTATTGACATTCAACAGGCTGTTGAAAAGGATATACAGACATATGTGTGTATGCATGAATATAAAGGAAAGATTTATACACATACACATAGCATAGAAAGATTTTCGTATGCTAAACATTTCTAACTAGTTGTACGGACAATCATAGACGGAGGATTTAAAAGTTGGATTATTTCAACCTTCTGTCAAAGATTTGGAAACATAGAAGATTCAGCTTGCTGAATTAACATTTTATAAGCTAACTTACCTTTTTATATTATAAATTTTAAAAATATAAATTATTTTCTAAATTCATCCAGCTGAATTATAAATTTTGTTAGCTGAATTAGATTTTTGTTTTATTAAATCTCTTAAAAATAACTTTTTATTGAAGTCAGTTAGCTGAATTAGTTTTTTCTGTAGCTGCATTTTTGATACAAGCTAGAAATTTTAATTTTTAGTGAAACGAAAAATAATTTTTGAAGCTAATTAGACGGGAATTTAAAAGTTGGAAAATTTCAACTTTCAGTCAGATATTAGGAACATAAACATAAACTTTATATTATTTTATAAATTCATCAAGCTCAAGTTTTGTTAGCTGAATTTAAATTTTTTTTTTAATTTAATAGTTGAAAGGTAAATTTTTAATGAATTCAGCTAACAGAATTAATTTTTTCTCAGTAGCATTTGAAATTTATTTTAGTCCTAGCTAAAAATTCGAATTATATAAAAATTGTTTTGTTAAATTTTAAATTAAGTTATAGCATATATTTACAAATTCAGCTAGATGAATTGCATCAAATACTTAAAATATTATTTACTATATTTTTATTGAAGTCAGATAGATGAATTAGATTTTTTTTTTCTAGCTAAATATGAATTTTATTTTAAGTAGCTAAAATTTGCTCGTTATATTTTAAATTCAGCTAGCTGAATGGACAACTTTTCTAATTGAATAGCATATTTTAATTAAGTATTTCAAATTTGATAGAAAAATTGTACTACCTGCATTTCATTCTTTTAAACTAAATATTTCAAAATTATTATTTTTTACTAAATTCCGCCAGCTGAATTAGATTTTTATTTATTAAAATTGCTAGCATATACTTTCACAAATTCAGTTAGCTGAAAGGAAAATATTACTGAACTTTTTTTAAACTAAATATTTAAAACTTGATTTTTTTTCCTAAATTCCGTCAGCTGAATTAGAATTTTTATTAATTTGTATATATTCAGCTAGCTGAATTGTGTTTTTTATGACTTAAACTAAAAGAAAATATTAATAATTATTTATTCAGCTTGCTGAATTTTATGCGTAGTTGTATGAGTTATATTTATTGCAAATAAAATGCTTAAATCAGAAATCATTTGTAGATAAAATTGTTTTGTTATGTTTTAAATTATGTTCTAGCATATATTTTTGCAAATTCAGCTAGCTGAATTGCATTAATTTTTTAATTAAATATCAAATTTAATTTTTTACGTAATTGCGTCAGCTAAATTAAATATTTCTTTAATAAAATTGCTAATTTATATTTCATACTTTCCAAAAATTTTAATTTTTATAAATTCAGCTAAGTCAATACAAAATTTCTTGGCTAAATTGTTTTTTTTATGTTTTAAACTGAGAGAAAATGTTAATTATATAAAATTAAACTTGCTGAATTTTACGTTTTTTAAGCTGTATAACATTTATTACAAAAAAAATGCTTAAAATTTTTATATTTATTAAATTCAGCTAGCAGATCTACATCTTTTGTAAATATATTGCAATTTTTATTAACGAAATTAAATATTTATATGATTATAAGGTTAAAACTGTTAATTTTTTCAATTCAGCTAGTTGGATTAGTGTTGAATTTTATGCTTGTTTAGCTGAATTACATTTATTTAAAAAAAATGCTCTAAATCTTAATTTTTATTAAATTTATCTGGCTGAATTGGGTATTTTGTATATATATTGCAATTTGCATTTCCTAAATTAATTTATTTTTATGATTAAAAACTTTAAACTATTATTTCTATTTAATTCAAATAGTTGGATAAGCGTTTTTGTTAACTTAATTTTATGCTTGTTCAACTTAATTACATTTATTTAAAATAAAATACGTTTAATTTTAATTTATATTTGCAAAATTATCATTTTATTTTTTTTTTTTTTTATTAAATGCTTAAAATTGTTTATTTTATTCAATTCAACTAGTTGGATGAATTACATTTATTTCAAATGCTTTCAAATTAAATTATTATTAAATTCAGCTTGCTGAATTTGGTTATTTGTAAGTATATTGCAATTTTTATTTGCTAAATTAACTTTGTTTATAATTAAATTATTTATATTAACAATTTTATTTAATTCAGCTAGTTGGATTATTGTTTTTTTAGCTGAACTTTTGAATTATGATATGTTGTTTTTTTTATTCAGCTAGCTGAATTAGTGTTTTTTGAAAAACCATTCAGTTACTTATTGTTTTTCGTAAAACAACAACAATAGCAAGAAATGTAAAGAAAATATTGGTTATACTTAATTTTCTTATTGTTATAAATCTTACGCATGCTATCCAATCACTATTTGTTGTTGTTGTTGTTACTGTTGTTGTTAAGAAGATTACATTTTAAAAATATTTCTAATATATTCGTCCTTTCAAAAACTCTTAAATCTTTTGCAAACACCATGTAGTCGTACACTTCATTTTGCATTCTAACAGAAAATTTATAATATAATTGCCCTCAAAGTTTAGATCCTTCCCTACAACTTTCATTTACATTACTTTTCAATCAGATCAATGATTCAGAAAATATATATTTAATATCTTATGGCCGTTCACTAAGGTCTATATGTTTTCGTCTGTTTAGAATTGTTGTTTATTTTGTTACTTTGTCCATTAGGTCGTTTGGTTTGTTGGACGTTTGTTTAGTTGTATGGTTCGTTGGCTGGTTGTTAAGTAAAATGTTTATAACGCTTTGTTATTTGTGTCAAAGGGACTTGTTAAAAATGGGGATTCTCTACAGTTTATAACTTTCATTATTTTTTTCTTTCGATTTACATAAGCAAGTATTTGCATACTTACTGATGTATGTATGTATACGTGTGAATACAGAGTAGGTGTTTGATGGGTTATTGTTTGACAAATATGCTATCAACATTTTTTTACAAAATAACCAGCCTTGATGAGTATTTGATTGGGTGCTAATAGCCAAACAACTACATACATAAAAACATAATATTGTCCTTATTTTCACACACTCTTTTATTATTGGGGAGATTTCATAGAATAAATCTCGTTCAATCTAAAAGTAAATTCTTAAGAATTTTTTTTTTTTTTTTTTTTTTTTTTAACGGAAAATAAAAACATTTACCATAAATAATTTTCTATAGAAAAAAGTATAAACTTACTAAAAATAAAAAAGTTCATAGAATTTTTTTGGTACTAAAAAAATATTTCTACAGAAATTTGTTTTCTAAAAAACTTTTCTGTAAAAAACATGTTTTGTTAAAAAATATATCAAAATATGTTTATTGGAAATTAGTTTTTTCTAAAAATAATATTTTTTACTAAAAAATATGTATGCAATAAAAAAAAAAAAAAAAACTAAAATATATTTTATTTTTATAATTTTTTTTTTTTTTCCTACACAAAACTAATTCTTTAGAAAAATTGTTTACACAATAAAAACTAAATAAAATTTTTATATAATTTTTTTTTATGTGTACGTAGAAATTTCTATCTTTTTTTAACAAAATTTCTGCGAATTTTTTATAACTTTCAAATTTTTAGTACAAAAAGTACTAAAAAAGTTTTACAAAACTTTGTACTAAATATTCTTTAGTACAAAGTTTTGTAAAAATTCTTTAAAATTTAAAAATCTTTTATTACAAATATTTTTTGAAAAATCCTTACTACAAAAGAAATTTTCTCGAAATTTTGTCGATAGAGAAAAATTTTTTAGTACCAAAAAAAATGGTTTAGTTTAAAAAAAATTCTTTAGTTTAGTACCAAAATTGTTTCTACAAAAAATGGAAAAATATTTAATACCAAACATAAAATGTTCTATAGAAAAATTATTTAGTACCCAAAAAATTTTCTACAGAAAAACTTTTTAATTTGGTACTAAATTTTTCTACAAAAAAAATTCTTTAGTTTAGCATAAAAAAATCTTCTAAAGTAAAAGTTTAGTACCAACAAATTGTCAATAGAACAAATATTTAGTTTAGCACCCAAAAAAATTTCTATAGAAAAATATGTTCAATACAAAAATTATTTAGTACCAATTTTCTATGGAAAAATTCTTCAGTACACAAAAAAAAATTTCTATAGAAAAATTTAGAATACAAAATTTTTTTATAAAAAAAATATTTTAGTACTCAAAAAATTTTCTATAGAAAATATAATAATTTAGTATAAAAAAATCTACAGAAATTTTTTTAAGTAAAAAATTTTCTATAAAAATTTATGAAACAAAAAAAAAATGTTTTTTTTTAAGTAAAAAATTTTCTATAAAAATTTATGAAACAAAAAAAATGTTTTTTCAAGCAATTTTAGTACAACAAATTGTTCATCCCAATTTGTTTAGTACAAAAACCTTTATTCTAAAGTTTCATTTAAATTTTTAATATTTAAATTTTGTACTAAAAATTTTTATTAACATTTTAAGTACAAACAAATTTTTATCAGTTTTTGTAGTACAAATTTTTATTAAAATACTTTATTACAAAACGATTAGTGCAAAAATGTTTAAAATTTATTGTACAAATTTTCTATCGTTTTTTTTTTTTTTAGTTCAATAAATTTTCTTTTGAAATTTTGTAGCACAATTTTTTATATAATTTATTTTTCAAAATACAAAAAATTTATCTAAATTGTTTTGAATTAAAAGTTTTCTAAAGTAACTTTTATTGAAAAAGGTGATACGAAATTATTTAAAACACATAAATTTGTTTAAAAAAATCTTTACTACAAAATGTTGTTGAAGCATTTTTTTCACCAAAAAAATTTAGTATAAAAAAATTTAAATTTTTTAGTACAAAAATTAAAACTTCTTAATAACAAAAATATCCATGTAACTTTTTAGTAGAAAAAATTCTATGAATTTTTAGTACTAAAAGTTTTCTATACTATTCTACTTCGACAATACTTATTAAAAATTTTAATACAAAAGCCTATATCTAAGTTTTTTAAATTAAAAAACTACTATCAAAATATTTTAGTACAACAATTTTATTTAAAAATGTTTTTGTATAGATTTCTATCCAAATTTTTTTAGTACAAATCAATTCTTACCAAAGTTTTTCAGTACAAACAATTTTCTAGTACATTTTTCTATCACAATTTTTTAGTACAACAAAGTTTCAATTGAATTTTTTTTTAGTACAACAAATTTCTTTTTAATGTTTTGCACAAAATAATTTTATCAAATTTTTTAGTATACAAAGATTTTGTCAATATTTTTTAGTACTAAATTTTTTTTCAAAATTTTATTATAAAAGGTTCTAATTTGCAATGGCGTTGTTTTTAAACAGACCAAATAATTTTTAATTGTATGCAATTAAGTAACTTAAGATCCAAACAAACAAAAGGTTCTACCGAAATTTTTTAAAAGAACCTAGAAAAATTTCAAAATAAGTTCTAAAATCATTAGTTTTTTTGAGAACTAGTGCTTAAGAACTAATTCTGTATGACTTATACATCACTTCTATGAACAAATTACTGGTTCCTAAATGATTTCCTAAAACTGTTTACAAAACCTGAACAAAAAATTGCAAAAAAATTAAAAAATAAAAACAAAAGAGTTTAACAAAATAAATTTATTTAAAAGGTGGCCTTTAGGAAATGGCTCATTAGAATATAAAATAAAAAAGATTCTGAATGTACAATTTAGAACAAATTCTTGATTAAAGAATTAGTTCTAGAACCTTTCCATACAATGGGTACTGGATAGGTAAAACGTCTACAAAACTAGTTCTGGAGGTGACAATTTTAAACAAAAATCATTGATTGTAAAGCCAAAGTAAAACTAGTACAAGGCTATTTTCATGCGTTCTGGAACTAGTGTAGAACTAATACAATTTTTCCTGGGAATCTTCTATACATATTTTATAGCATGTACAAGAATTTTCTTAAAAAATGTTTAGGACAAAAAATTTATTTAATAATTCTTTAGGATATAGAATAGTTTTTCAATATAAACAAGTTACTATTAACATTTTTAATTACAGAAACGTTTAGTATAAAAATTTGTATTGTAATTTTTTTTTTAGTATAACAAATTCTCTAGCGAATTTGTTAATATCAAAAATTTTAAATATTAATTTTTTAGCACAAAAAAATTGTTAAAAGTTTTTAGTACTTAAAGTTTTATAAAAAAAAAAATTGTATACAAAAATAAATTTTAATCAAAACATCTCAAGAAATTTCAAAAATTTTAACAATTCCAATAAATCTTTATTCGAAATTTATTAAAGGTGGGTGTTACACTATAATACTTTGCATTAATACCAGAGTTTAATTTTCTATAATACATATGAGTGATTCCGTATCAAAACGGACAAAAAACAGACATTTTCGGATTTAATATCTCCGATTTTAAACAAATTCGCTACAGATATTAAGTATTCCAAATGTTGCTCAAATCACAATTTTTCTGAGTAAAGAATCCTCACAGTTCAAAAATATGACGTTTCAAAAATCAAAAAGGTGTTGAATTTTTTCCAAAAGTAATCACACTTTATTGCTCATAACTTCTAAAATATACATTGTACAATTCTTATTTTTATTTCATTTAATAGAACAACGAAACGAAAACGAAAAGTAAAACATTTATATACTTCGAAAGTTCAAAGGTCAAAATCGATAATATAAATATTAAAGCTTAATATCTCAAAAAAACGGTATTTAAAAATTCTTAAAAAAGACATATATTGGTAATGAAACCCTTCTCTATATTTGTGCCAAATTTCAAGTTGGAGCCTCTATTCGTTTAGGAGTTATGAAGCAAAATACAGAAAAAAGCAAATTTTTTGTATGTAAAATTTAAAATATTTACAAAAATTATTTTGAAATTTTTTTTTTTTTTTATGAGCACATATTTAAAAAAAATAAAATTTTATATTTGAGCCTATTTACATTGGGGATTATCGCAGCATTTTTTAATGATATTTTGTTTTGAAGTTGCTTCAAAATCCATTCTGCATTTACACATATAAATTTGTATTGTAAAATTTTTTAAAAAATGTTTGACAAAAAACAACAAATCAGAAAAAATTAAAATAAATTTGAAAAAATTTCATGCAATTTTTAGCTTTGCGACGACATGCAACTTTTCTTACCCCGCTTGCTTCTCTACACCTCTTGCCTACAAACGTAAAAGTTGCAGCGATTTTTCCCGGGGAAATCCCCAATGTAAATGAGCTCTTTTATGTTGTATTAATATTATATAATTTTTTTAGCATTTTAAAAATATCGTTTTCGGAGATATAATGGTTTATTTTTTGTAAGTCTTATTTTGACCTTTGAACTTTGGATCTAAAATAACTCACTATATATATTTTTTTTAAGGTCATTATCATCGTTTTCAAAATTACACGAAAATTAAATTTTTTTTTCTATAGCTTAGGAGTTATTAATAATTGGATTTTATTTTTATCCATAACTCCTAAACTAAATAAGGCTCCAACCAAAGAGTAACAAGAGACGAGACTAATTGTCAAAAACCTAAGTCGGTTGTCAAAAAACTCATGCAACAACAAAATACATGTAATCAAATACATTTTGTTGTTGCTAGAAGAAAATGAAAACACATTTTTGTTTACAAAGCAACAATTTTTTTCAATTGTCAATCGAGAATTTCGTCTCTATATGTTACTCTATGGCTCCAACTTGAAATTTTATATCCATGTGGAGAAAGGTTATGTCAACAATATATAATTTTTTAAGAATTTTAAAAATACTGGTTTTTGAGATAAAATAGTTTGAATTATTTTATCTCCAACTTTGACCTTTGAACTTTTGATATAAAAAACTTTGTATATATCGTTATGAAGGTAATATCTTTGTCTTGAATATGCAAAGATCTACCATGTATATTTAAGAAGTTATTAAAAGTAAAGTTTTTAAGATTTTTTTGTTTTTTAAACCGTCATATTTCCAGACCGAAAAGAAACATGGGTCTGAAATTTAATGTTTTCGGAAAATCTTCCAATAATCAATGCTTGTACATTTGAAAATATTTTTTATATTAATATAAACTATTATAGTGTAAAACCCCCTTAATTAAAGTCAATAAAGGTACTTGAAATTTGATAATTTATTAAAAAGGCCCTCATTATAATTGCTATTAAAAAATATTTGTTTTAAATCCTAGTTCCCAAAGTTTTTTAATTCTTTCAAAGTTGAATTTCAAGAAAAAAAGTTGTATATAAATTTGTTGTGATTTTATAGAAATTAAAATTTATATTTTTTAAAATAAAATTTTCGTTACGCAAATATTTTATAAAATTGTTTATACTACAAGCTAAAAAAAATTGTGCGAATCCAAAAAGAATAGAATTCCAAATTCAAAATCTTATAATAAATAAGACAGCAGAAAGATCTCAACAGCCAACATAAGATAAAAAGAAATGGCAAGAGGCATGTCAAACCTTTGTGGTCGCTCAAGCTCAAGAAGAGGTAGGTCCAAAGGACGATCAAGATGTCTAAAACCGGGACCAATTGGACGCAATCCTTATTTAAACTTTTTGAGACAATTCAGAAAACAAAATTGCGGTTTATCTCCAGTTAAAACTATTCAAGCTGGAGCTAAAGAATGGAAAAGGTTAAGTAAAGAAGAAAAATTAAAATTTATATCGGAGGTAATATCAATTAATATTATGAAAATATTATTTTTAAAATAATTTAATTTTAAAGGCGTTTTATGCTCCAAAAAGAAGAAGGCACATGTCTAGTGCCATGTGTGGTCCAAGGGGTAGGTCTACCAAACGTCGTAGTTCCAGAAGACGACGTGTATGTTAATGTGTTGAAAAAATGTTATTGTTGTGGAAATTTGAAAATTATTTTTTATTTTGTATAAATTTTAAATGGAAATGTTTATGCCAATAAAATTGAAGAGATTCTATTATAAAATTTTGAGATAAAGACTATAGTAAATATAAGAAGAAATTAGAGGGAGTATTTGGGTAGATTTTAATAATCGCACAAAAGTAAATTATTGGATTTCAGAAACAAAAATCGAATACATAAATCCAGTTTACTGGTTTTGTTGTGAAAATGTTGTAAAACCAATCCGTGTTGGATTCTATAAACAGGCTGATTATTTATTTTGATTCCAAAAAATAATTCTAATTACACTCATAAAGGAAAATTCGAAAAGTTATTAATCTCACTGAATATTATATTTTCTCTAAGATCTAGAAAACATATCGAGAAGATGATAAATATTAACGATTGAGGTACCAAATTAGGCCATCATATAAAGTAATACTTAATTTGTAATTGCCTCTTCCTATTTTACTGCTGCTCAAAACTCAATGGTTATTACTTTTTCCTCCTTGAACGAATTTACTCCAATTACAGATTTATGTATGTATTCCTAAATTACTTGTGTTTAAATTTTTTTTTCTTTTTTTCAAAAACGCTACCTTTGTTTTAAAATTCATTAAAAATTAATTAAAAAATAAAAATTACGTCAATTAATTTCTGTTTTAAAATTTTTTATGAAACAAAATTTATCCTTTCGTTGTAAAAGAAAATTTTATGTAGCAAAAATTGGCGCTATACAGTCATATTTTAATAAAACTAACGCAAATGCGTGTGAAATTCCCACCGAACCATCATTGCCAACAAATATAACAATGGCACAATGTACCCCACGTAGACCGACAAGAATGGCAAGAAGAGCCAGAAGTTCCTGTTGCCCAGCACCAACAGCAACACCAACAACAACAACATCACCAACAGCTAAACGTTGTCTTAGACCTGGACCCATGCAACGTAATCCCTATTTGAATTTTTTACGTGAATATCGAAAAAAATGTTGTGGTTTGTCGGCAGTTGAAACGGTACGGCAGGGAGCAAAAGCATGGAAAAGTTTATCCAAAGAGGAAAGACAGCGCTATATAGTAGAAGTGTGTAATTAAATAAATTTTTAATTTATGTATGTTTAAGAGATACTTTCTGTTTTATAGGCTTTCTACACACGCAAACGGCCAAGAGGTCAGAGGGCAATATGTGGACCTAGAGGTCGTACTAGATCTCGACGGGAAGGAAGAGTAACAAAACGTGGTCGTTCGGCAAGGTCACGTAAATCTAGACGTGGAAAAAGTCATAGGGCTAAGATGTGTTAAGAGTTAAGTGGTAGTTAATGTTAAATTCTATATAGATTTGTAAGTTGTAATTATCGCAAAATTTCTGTGAAATAAAATTTTAAATATTTTAGAACTTTTGATAATATTAAAAGATGAAGATAATTATTTAACAATTAAGGATTTCAAAAATTCTGCATTAAATGACAAAATTATTTAGTAATTGATTAAAAGTTACTTGGGAAAGTATTTCACAATTTTATTATAATCATCCTTATTACGAGTGTCTTAGTAGAAGTCGGAGTCGTAGTCTTTTAAAACGACAAAATCAATGTTAATGTGTACGACATTCATAATACGAAATTAGAGAAAATGACAGGTTTTCGTCACAACTACGACACTCGTAATAAGGGTGAATATCTAGGCAATTTGCCAAATATTTGCAAACAACATTAATTAAATAAGATCCAAAATATCCCATAGCCTTGCCAGTATCAGAGAACTCTAGTTAACGACTTTTTTCTTAGTGATAACTATTGGCAAATATTGATAACTATTAAAAATGTAGTCATCTTCAGCAGCGGATCAGAATCAGATGATTTCTTTGAAGACATGTCAGCAGACAAATTACTCTATTTCATGCTGATGCAGGATTCTCAAACCAACCAGAACAACTTTCCATGCTATTTTGTGAATCTATAAAATGTTTCAGCGAATTAAATAATAAATTGCATCAACTGTCAATCTCGGAAAATTTTCATGGCTACAGAGTATCCCCTACAATCTCAGAGAAACAACTTACGCTCTATCACAAAATAAGACCCGCTTGGAAAGAGACTGTTCTTTAAGAAATCACGATACAGTGTTTAGTTTTATTGTTAACAAATTTATGTTAATGATTACCTCTTGTCATCTCATTTTGATCCACAGTGGGAACTTCTGTTGTACCTCAAAAGGTTAGTAAAAAAAGTTCATACCCAACCGGTTTTTAAACAATTCATTCATCAACGAACTAAACTAGCAGAATCGAGGACTAGCAGATTCCAGCGATATATGTTCTATGTCCAGATTCCATCCGGGATCCGTGATGTATAACTTTGAAAAAATGGTATTTTTACTTTGAATAAATGAAATCTTCGAGTGGGTCCAATGGGTGTTGAAAGCAGAATTTTCATTATAAATATATGGTATCTTCCAATAGTTATTGGGAACAGACTTGAATCAAATAAACGGAGGAGTAGTCTAGGGCAAGTAGATTCCAGAAATGTAAATTTGATGTCCAGATTCTATCTGGGATCAGAAATATATAATTTTGAAAAATTATATGAGATTATGGTAAAATGTGGAATTTTCAAGTGGCTCAGATGGACATTGGACCATCCATGAATCGGGCAAGCGGAAAAATGCGATTAGCCTATGACGAGTAGATTTCAGAAATGTATATGTCCAGATTCCATATAGGATCAGAGATATATAATTTTGAAAATTTTGTTTTTTCGCTATGAAAATATCATATACATACAAAAAAAATTTCCACTTTTCTACAATAAATTTGTTTGATTAACAGTGTGTACGCTCCACACACTGTTTTATGCAAGACGTATCATTTGTGTAGGATGTATTTAATTGACATATCTTCGTTTGTCCATTAAGCTTACTATACCACGGTCTAGTCCTTTTGAGTTTGAATTGAATGTTGTTTATCAGATCAATAGGTAACCAGTTTAACATGGTGAAAAAATTCCTTTGGAGACGTAATTCTCAATCCAATTGTAATTAGCAAAGCAATTATCCCTAAAATTCACTCAGAAGATTTATAATACCAAGATACCAACAAAATGGATCGATTTATCCCCATTTTAAACCTAATTTTGCATGAGCGTCAACATTAATTTTTTTTATTATTTGTAAAAGAAACATTTTCATAGCGTTTAACTATGTAAGGCTTTTGATGCTCTTAGCCCTAGCATATTTATCAATGAAGTACACATTTCGATAATGAACCCCTTAAAGATACTGGAGGTAAACGTCCTTTAACCTCATTTTACAAAAACGGAAAAATTACGAAATAGAAACAATATTCTCAAAACGCTAAAAGGTAATTCAAAGAATATGAACATAGCAGTTTCTCTTCGAATATTATCGAAGGATATATACAAGTGATTTTCTCCGAGACATGTGTGGAATGACCGTTTCATATACAATAACATTCAAAAATATGTTTAGTATTCTATAGATAAATCTGGTATATGACACCTTTAAATTACATTCATTCCCCAAATATTTAACTGTCCTCCAAACCCTACTTAACTTCGTTCAATGGGTACGCCCAGTCGAAATAGCAAAATTTCTCAATGCAGAATCATCAGACTGAAAAAGTAATAGAAATCTGAGCCATTACATAGAAACTTTCTATAACAGACTAAAAAAATTCCTAAATGTCTGAACACTTGCTATAAGCGTCGTTTCTACTTTTATGATCCATTGTAGTCCTTTAAAACGGTTTGAATCACGTCTTAATATATACAAACAAATTCCAATTGGAAAAATTATAATTTATAACTTCTTATTGGACTTACCTTTTCTAATTTTTGAAAATACTGTCGCAAAAATTGTATAGGATTTTCCGGACGACTGACACACAGTTGAACGATACAATCCTTGAGAACACGTTGAATACCATGAGATTGTATATAATTTTCGCATTCGCGTAAACTTTGTTGTTCCTCCAAAGTATTGGCCATGTTGGAAAACATGCACGACGACTCTAATCACTCAAGACAAGAGAACAGCAAGTAGCAAATTAACAGCAACTATACGCAAAATAGCAACACCAATTGTAAAAAGATGCTAGTGTAGCGGTAGGAGTCGTAATAATCTTATAATATTACAAACAACAGTACAACTCTTTCAAAGTGTATAAAATCTTTACCTTAATGTGTTTTTTTTTTTTTAATGTAATTGGAGATGTTGATTTGTTTGTGTCCTTTTTTGCCTTTACGTTTGTAAACTGCTTGTGCTAATGTTTGGATGGTTGGTTGGTCGGTCGGTTAGTTAAATCTGTAACCAAACCAACAACAGGCAACAATAACAACAAGAGCAGTAAAAGAACCCAACAACAGCAGCAGTCCCCAGTCAGCACCTACACACTATCACTCTTTTTTATTAATGTTATAAATATGACAAAAAATTGTATGTACGTTCGTTTAATTTTCTTTTTTATTTATTGCTCCTTTTATTTTCTTTACTCCAGCAGCAATTACGACGCACTTTGTGCAATTAAATATAAAACAATATGATTTTAATGTTATTAAATTCTTTTCACAGTATATTAAATGATTTATTTGCTTTGAATTATTTTTAAATTTTTAATGATATTTGTTTAATTATAAATATTTTTTTCTTAATAAATCACTTTTATTTTTCGTTTTATTTTATCACTTTATACTACCACCACCTTTTTCAAGATTTTTCTACTTGTATTTTTGACGGCCTTTTTTCTTGGTCTTCTTTGTTCTGCTGAAAAGAAAATATAATATTTTCACTTGAAATTCAATGGCAAACTAGTTAAATTTTGTTTATTTGTTGCAATAGCATGTTGTTGATCTAATGTAATGTGATTTTTGTTTATTTATGAAATTAATAAATAAATTACACACTTGTTTTACGTACGTTGAATTAAAATTGTATTAATTGGTTTTTTCACTGTGTTTTATTTTCTTCTTTACGTTTTCTTCTTCTAATACGTCTCTTTGATTTGTTGTAATTCCTTTTTGTGTGTTGATTTTGCAATGTTACAAAAAAAGAGTAGAATGGAAGAAATGTCAAATCAATTTTTAATAAAAAAACAATGCGGTTGACAGAGACCTGCGCCGAACGATTTTAACGGCGGCTTTGCTAAAAATTGTCGGCGGCGGCTCAAAGTCGGCTGTTAGCCGGCTGAGAGGTGAACATAACTTTTTATTTCTTAGTTTTCGCATCGTCTTATAGAGTACATTGGTTCACAAATGTGGTTCCAAGTCTCCTTATATGTAAGGGGATCCGAATACCGTTTGTTTAAAGATTATTTTTTATTTCCTAAAAGATTTATAACATACATTTTTGAATTTTTGTACTTTTAATGTGTAATGTCGTTTCGAACATTATATATAATTTTAAAATTATTAAAAAAAAGTATATACATATGATCTTGACACAGATCTTCTCCCTACACATGTGAAATTTCAAGCTGGAGCAGTGTTGTCAGTGGAAATTTTTTAAAATACCTACAGCTGATGAAAAAAAAAAAAAAAGATTTTTCCCTACGCGTCCAAAAAATTTTAATAAGTTCTTTAAGATTTGTTTCTAATCTTGTAAAAATTGTTGAAATGTTTACAAACAGTTTATTAACAAGAAAGTATTTGTGTGTTAAATTTTTATTTAAATAAACAATTTGTGAAAATATTTTGGCAAACGAAAAACAGGCCATATTTGAAAAAACACAATAAAATTATATGTGAACAGTGATGCTTAAACTTATTGCGTTTCTTAAAAATCTGCATTACTTTTAGCGGTATTTTTTAAAAAATCAATTGAAAATAAGATTTTCTATTTAAATTTTAGAAAAGTGCTGTTGGAATTTCTATATTTCATTAATATTATTTTTTTTTTTTTTTTTTCTTGAAAGGAATTTTGAGTAAAAAGTGAAAGAATTGTACTATATTTTTGTAAAAAATAGCCATTTTTCATACCAACTTCAGAGTGCTGACTTTGAATATTTTTCACGCCTAGACGCATTAAGATAATCCAAAAACTCTTTCAGTATGTTATTTTGAAATATGTAGCAAATTACAGGATATTTAAAAAAAAATTTACCTCATATACCTCAGGACTTATTTCCGAAAAACAAAAGAAAGTCGAGCCAAAAAATCAAAAATTCAAAATTCAAGTGTAAATATCTTTTTAACTGTAAGAGATAACTTGGGTGAGTAAGCTTATTTTTTCTTTATCATGTCAAGCACTTTACAGAAATATAAAAATCTTTAAAATCAGACATCATTTGTATAAGTTACGATTTTTTTAATCTTTTACTTACTAGAGGTAGTCAATTTTGACACCCTGTAATTTTTTTGTGTTATCACAGGGTGACTACAAGATAATTTTTCACAAAGCTTAGGTCCTCCTCTGCAACTCTTTCATACATTTCAATTTAATCCAACCAGTAGTTTAGGAGATACAGATTTATTACCAAAAAATTTGCGATTGACCCCACTGTGCCGTTGATTTGTTGTGAGTTTGACCAAAATGAGTAACGAAAATGATGTATGTGCTATAAATTATTAAAAATTTAAAAAAAAATAAACAAATTGGTCCTACAAATAATTGGTCAAAGAATTAAATGTCTGCTGTCATACTGTTTTCAACGTCATTAAACAGTATCAGGGGAATTTGACCATCGATAGGAAACATGGTTCAGAAAAAAAAGTCCACATGATATTGGATGGACAAGTAAATTGAAACCATATTGAAAAGCACTCCAAACACATTTTGTAGAATATCACCCCATTCACTCCAGTTAAGAGATAATTTTTTTTTTTTGGCGTACGAAGAAAGACTAAATTTAAAAAATTAGTTTTAGAAAAATAGAATGAAAATGGAGAGAAGCGAACTGTGAAAGAAAAGAGAAACCACTATTTTTAGTTTTTTTTTTTTTTTTTGCTTTAAAAATAATACAAAAATAGATAAATAATAAAACACTTTTCAAATAAAATTTTTCTTAAATCGAACAAATTTTATGACTGTTTTTGAAATTAATGTTACGATCATTTAACTTTTGTCAATGCTATGGATGTGCGATTAATCGATTATACAACAATTCTAATTAATAAAAATTCTGATTAATTATTTTTAATTTTGATTAATCAAATTTGAATAATATTATTCAATGTTCTCAAATTTAGTTTACAATTAAACAAATGAAAGAAAAAATGCTAAATATATAATATATGTTATTTGGTCGTTTAATCACCTACATTTTATATTTTCAAACTTTGCATGTATTTTTTTTATATATACATATATATATATATTATAATGAAAATTAAAAGCATATAAAAGTCAAATAAATTTAAAATTATTCAATTATCCACAATTTTAACTATTTAAATTCCTGATTAATTGATTAATTATAATTTTGAACAAATGAAATCATAATTAATCGTTTAATCATAAATATATTTAATCAAATTGTTGAATAAATCAAATAATTAATTAATTTGAAATTTGATTTTTACGTCACGTTACGGTCTTTTGCATTTTAATATGTATAAATAAGTATATGTTTATCTATAAGCTAATTCATTACAATCAATCTTGGATGTTGAAATAAAAAGATACCAGTACCTAAGCTACTGAATTACCTCTTATTAAAAAATATCGTCACCGAAAATGCAAAACAACGTAACATCACTTTTCATAACTTTACAGGAGGCACAAAAAACTTTCTAAAATCTAAACGAACTGTCCTACAAACAAGATTTTTTGGTTATTACATCCTTAAATACTGCCTAATATATTGATGATGAATATTTTTATTTTTATTAAATATTTTTTAAGTTATGTGGTTTACGTTTTTCAAGATTTAAATTTTCGGAAACCAAAACAACGTAACATCAATACAAATCTTAGAAAAATTGCAATTAAAACGATTTCTGAAAACTTTTAGTCCAAAATTTTAATAGCTATTATATTTGTAATCATTTGCAATCTAAATTCTTAAAAGAAAAAGGAAAAAAAAAAAATTTAACAAATGTGATGTTACGTTATATTGACTTAAGAAAATTATTGCTTTCGTTAATATGATCGTCATTTGAGCTACAAGTCTGAAAATTTGAGATCATACGTACCTCTGTCAAATAATTATATGTGCAATATTTGTTTTCTGGTTTTTATATATTCCAAGAGTGATATACATTTCTTTGGTTTACAATTTTTTTCATTCTTACCTAATGTCCCTATTTGCAAAATTTTAGGTTCCTCTTGGCATTGTATTTAAAGTACCGTTAAAATAAACATATCATTCTCTAAATTTTAATAGAAAATAATTATATGTGCAAAGTGAAATTTTTAATCAACAGACTGATATGAAGTCCACAGTTTGAACCGTTTAACCAATTAAAGTTAAAATTAAAGTTATTTGGGGAATATTTAAAATGATTAGACCTAAAATACCAAAATTTTTTCATTAATTTTTTTTTATTTATATCCAAAATATGTCACCAGGTCATGAACTGTCAGTTGAAGTGCTGAAATCATTAAAGTAAGACGACAGTTTATGTAAAATTCCAAAAAATTGTGTACACAGAAAATGTTTATCATAATACTGTTGAAAATTTTAAAAAAATCTGAGAAATTGCTATCATTCTAGGAGCGGTAACCCATAATCAATTGCTGATTAGCGGGGCTTAAGGACATTTTTCGAAGAAAAACAACATGTGTTACAGAAAAATAACGGCCAAATGAACGGGTTTTAATAATTGGACGTGAGCATAAAATAATAAAAGAGGTTTTAGATTAAAATTATGACCTTTGGATGGCAAAAACATAACTAATAGAGCGGTACAAAAATCCACACGCAGGATTTTATGATAAATATAATTTTTTGGTTAAAAACTTTAATTATACCACAGTTCATGTGCATGTACAGTTCATGTGCATAAGGGATGAAAAATATTATATTTAAATTATCCAAGTGTTTATCAAAAATATTACATGGGTATTCGACGTCTACAAAAGACATGCTTGAAGCGTAATCATAGTGTCGAATCGCACATAATATAAGTCAATTTTAGTTCTAGATAGAAGTTGAAAATATTTATTGGACGTAGCTAAATTAGTTCACAGCACAACATAAATTTACTGGACAAAAAATCCAATAGCTTCGTTGATGAATTTCCTACAAAAATTAGATTTTTCAGTAAATTAATGTGACGACGTTACTATATCGGGCCTCAAAATCGATTGTTAAGTCACAAAATATTATATTTCTGGAGCAACCAGTAATGATCCTCAGACCTTCATGACATAAGGATTTCCAAAGAATAATGTATGCTGAGATATATATAGATTCAGAGCTATATGACAATATCAAATGTTTCAAATTGATTTTGTATAAGTATACTACAGTTTTGACCTATATATATGTAAAGGAAAAAGGACGAATCTGTATAACGAAGGATGCATCTGGTAACGTTATATTAGGACAACACAATTCCTAAACAACTTTCATGAATATTGAAAATTAACTTTATTTAAATAAAGGATTTTAATAAAATTCTTGCCGTGCACATATAATTATTTTCTATGAACAATTTTAAAATCAATTAAATTTTGCCACAAAATACACATAAGAAATAAATTTTTCATTTGACTTATAAAGCTCTAATAAACATTAAAAATATAAAAAAGATTTGAATTTGAAAATCCTATTTTTGAAGAAAATAAATTACTTTATAGGTATGCACATATAATTATTTGACTGGGGTATTTTGGATTAATAAACTATATTTCATCAAAAACACAAATTTGAAAATTTTGATGTTACGTTGTTTTGCATTTTCGGTGACGATATGATGAATCATATCCCATCCCATCTCCTGATAACGGACAAAATCACCGCCTATGGAAGCTTTCGCTGTATATGTAATTTCCTATAGTAGCTTCTTGGCTTGAGATTAATGTTGAATTTTTATTATACAAAAAAATTTAGTGAATGCATCCATAATATGGATGAACAAATAATTCATATAACCATCGACGATTTATGATGAACACGCTAAAGTTGTTACTGACTCCGGAGAGAGAGAAATGAAATGTATTCTGTGATAATCTTGAAGACATATGTCGTTATTATTCTTCCTTTTAAAGTGAATAACAAATTACAAGACTCTTGAGATTTTGCTACACACTAACATACAGTGGCTCAGCTGTGACAGCTTAAATTATGCAGTATACAATTATATTTTTAAAGCTCCATGACAAAAGTAACAGACTGGAATTAAAAATAAAATTTGGTATCATTAGAAACAGGAAGATTTCTAGTTTAATATAGATATGAAGTTATGAAAACAAAAAATCCAATATTTTTATCTCACAGATTATTTTAAGCACCCACTTATGACATAAAAAAAAATGAAAATTACGACCGATAATTACATTCAGGTATGTGATGAATTTCGATCGTTTTCATTTTCCATTTTTGTCTCTGTTCAATGTGTTTCTTGTCAAATCACAACAAATTAATTTTGAAATTTGTATTATTTAAATTAAATAAATTTTATTTTAATGTTTTTATGTTAATTTTTTAATAAAAAATTATCAAAAGTTAAGTTTTATAGATTTTGCGTGAAGCTGCCACAAAGGAGATATTCCTTGCTTCTGAAAAAAAACATTGCCCATAAAAATAACACTTTGTGGAGGAATAATAAATTTACATTTTTGGCGATTAATTAATAAATCCTACAAAAATAAAAATGAATGCAATATTTGGACTTTGCATTGGTTTTAAATTTTTACTGGTGATTTGAAATTGGGTTAGCCCAATGATTATTTTGAATATTCAAAATCAGTTTTTTCCTTTGTGGTAGATATATACAGAAACCTTATAAGTTAAATTGTAAAACCCATATGTGAAGTTACAGTTTAATTCGAGTGTCTGATAGGTTTTTAAACAATAAGGTACATCACCTCACCACAAGTTCCATCACAAATTACAAAATATATTTTAAGTTTTAAACTTAAAATTCAGTGTTTTAACGCAACAGAATAAAAAATTTTAGGATTTACAGAATCTCTATATTTTTCTTAACCTCTCCCTCAATACCTCTCCAGTATTTACACTGGGTCTCCACGTAATATTTTTATATCATAATATGTAACAGAGAGTGTCAAATCCGCTCTTTGAGAGAATTATCTCACGTGTAGACTAAAATATTAATATTATAAGAAATATTATGAGACTGTTGTGATAAGATTTTTCTACACAACTATCTTATAAGATTTACTCTCAAAAAATACACATATACGAAAGTTTGTTTGTGTGTGTGAATGTGTATTTTTAAAAGTACTTAAAAACAATGTTTTTTGGTAAAACTGTTTTATTTTAATGGTTATTCTATATTCAGAAATATATTTTCACTAAAATTGTGCTAAAAAATTTGGAATTTCTTAAATAAAAAGTACATGATTACTCTGTGACTGAATGAAAATAATGAAATATTATGAGATTTATTAGAATACATTTACACCTTGTTTAAGATTTAACATAATATTACCAAAATTTTTACTCTCTTCTGCCGGCGTTATCTTACATATAATATCAACGTGTAAACGGTATGTTAGAATGACATGAACAAAAGAGAAATAAAATATTTAGGATTTTTTTAATGAATCAGGTAGCACTATATGTCATAATTCCTGCAAACGTCAGACGGTTAATTATGAGTTGTTTAATTATTTAACACAATAAAAACATACTAAATTTCCATACTGGGAAGAAAAAAGAATTTGTAAACATTTTCATACAGTTTAAAAACAAAAACTTAAAAATTATGAATGAAATTTATATTTCTTCATAAATTTTATTTGTTTGAAAATTTTATTTTGTTAATTAGAAAGTGTCTGTGTGTGTAATTTTTACTTAAATCTAAAATTTGTGAAAATATTTTGACAAAAGAAAAACAGGCCAAAAGGAAAAACACAATAAAATAATATGTGAACAGTGATGTTTAAACTCTTTGTGTTTTTTAAAAAACAAGACGAAAACTAGTGTATGTGAACATAATATTAAAAATAAATCTGTTCTAAATTGTTATATTTTAAAGAGCTATAGAAAGATTTTCATGTAATTAAAATCGCTGTTTTTCTTAAGGAAATTGTTGTGTTATCATTACCAATAACAACTCTGTTTTTTGACGTTTACTCGTGCAATTTGTATTTGTCGCCATTTTTTTCCTAGACGGCATTCAAGAAAAGTCTCACTACTAGTGGAAAATAAGATTAAAATTTATATATTATTTAACTTGTGAAGAAAATTTATTTAAAACTTGTGAAGAAATAATTAATATTGTTCATAATTTACGCTTTTAATAAAGTTCAATAAAAACAGGTAAGCTTATTAATAAAATTGTAGATTAAAATAATTTGTTCGGCCAAGCCATATCGATTTTAGTGCGATGCCATAAAAAAACGAGGGAATACAGAAGAAAAATTGTATTTTGTAATTTTATTTTATGTTTGCATTATATTTAGGTTTAAAATTTATTTATTTAGTGATATTTTTTTAATAAATTGGTTCATTTTCAAGTCATTATTGTTGTTTAAAGTTTAAATGACTTGTTAGGATTCCCCGGCTTACTGGTGCCGAAGTTGGGGGCGCTGTCTCTAATTGAAGAAAAATGTTCCTGTTATTGACCGGCATTGAAATTGTAGAAATTCTAATCTTCAACAATATTTTTTATAGTAATAATAACAAAAAAAAAAAAAAAAAAATATACATTTTAGGAATTTGATTTTTATTTGCTGCTTAATATTGGCACGCCATATTGCACAATGGCTCAGTGACTCATTAATATTCTATTATAAATTTTTTCTATAATTTTTAGGGATACAGAAAAATTTTTTTTCAGCCTGGTTCCAATTTTCGATTATAGCTATTTTTTATAGAAAATATTCGTAAAATTTTGATTTTATAGAAAATATTTGGAATTAAGAATGTTTTTGATACATTTAAGAAGAAAATTTAGTTTGGAAAAATATTTTTTGACTAGTTTTGTCTTTTAAAATATGTTAATACCAAATTTTGTATACAAAATATACAAATGTATATACAATATATTTTTTTTTTTATTTTTGTACAATTTTTTACCGTTTTTTTTTTTTTTAATTTTTCTTTTTATAGAAATTGTTTCTAAATTTTAATTTTTGTTTAATTTTTTTAATGGAAAATGTTCTTGTTATGTAAAAATTTTGCAATTTTTTACAAATATCCTATTTGCAGAAAATGGTACGTGGTTATAGCAGAGGTTACAGCAACCGCGGTGGCGGCAGCTCTTCCCACCGAGGATCATCTTATCGGTCTTCGAACTACAACAGTGGTGGTCGCATGCACAATTCAGGTCGTTCTTCAGATCGTTACGGAAGCAGTAGTGGTGGAGGACGTTATAATTCTGGCGGTCATGGTGGCAGTGGTAGCAGTCACTATGATTCACGCAATCGTGATCGTTTTAATAGCTCTAGCAGCAGTCGTCATGATTCAAGTCATAAACGTAGTTATACAAGGGTAAGTTGTAACATTACAACAATATAGTTACAATATGAAGTCTTAATAAATTGTTTTTATTTATTATTTTAGGACTCTTCACGCGATCGTTCATCCGATATGAAAAGATCTCGTCAAGACGTAAGTACATACATTTTCACAACTAACACTGACTAATCCTTTCATACCATGCTTAAACTAAAAAAAAAAAATGAATATAAAAGTAACATTTAAAAAGTTATGAAAAAAAAAAACAAGATTCTAAATTTATTAACAAAACTATTTAATTATGATAATAATTTTATTATTTTATGTATATTTATTATTGTAATCGAACAAAACAAAACCATAGAGTTTTATTTAGAATGAGCACAGAAAAAAAGATCAAACAGTTACAAGCTGTATTGAATTTCTGATCATACACATGGATATTGAGTTTATGAATGTATAAAAAATAAACAAAATTACACACCAAAATGATGTTCTCCCAAATAATATGATTGATCAAAGCACTAGGGAGTTCATTGGGTTGTTCTGTATTAAAAAGCAATTAATTGCATATACAAATAAAAGCAGTTGTAAAAGGCTTTAAAAGTATCCTCTAAAACAAAATCATATGTCTACTATCTACTACCTAACTACCTCTACTCTACCTATCTTTGTATTGTTGGTTATTATGACAACCTTTAGCAAAACCAAAATTAAGCCTAATATTGCACACGATATAATACTACTCTTGTAATAATCTTGTTTGCCGAGAAAGCAACAGAACAAAAAGCATTTTTCATTTTTAAGTATGTATGTATATTTCCAAAAGCAGAAGCGCGATACAACCCAAATCAAATCAGATCCAATATGTGTGAATGAAGATTTTTCTTTAATACTACTATACTACTACCACTACTACTGTAATCATTGCTATGAATAATGTATGTATTTAATAAAGAAACGCAAGTCCAGGCTAGAGTGCATTCGAATGACCATCATATAAATCATGTAATGAATAAAAAAAAATTTAATGTAGAAACCAAAAACAAAATCATTAAGTTGTTGTGAACACTAAAAAAATATTCTTAAACAATGGTAAAAAATTGATAAATCTCCTCCTAAATAGAAATGTATATAAAATAAAAATAAACAAAATATATCTTCTATATGTATATGAAGGCTTCATGAAGCTCCTAACACACCCTCTTATGTTGTTATTATCAAAATATGTACGAACAAAAATCAATATCTACCGCTACTACTACTACTGCTACAACCACTTCCCATAATAAGAACAGTAATCAATCATAATATAGACCAAAATGTAAGAAAGAAGAAAGAAAAGAATGTATTATGACAAGAATTGCATTTAATAACCATTTTTAAACACAAATAAAATGAGTATAGAGTAATAAAACTAAACTGTAGAAATTCGACTATAAAAGTTCTTAATAAAAGATAAATTATGTTCTTGTTGTTGTGTTTTGTTAAAAAAATAAAAAGATTAAAATAAAACGCAAACAAAAATTAAATCTAAAAATCAAAATAAAATCGTCTACAAATCTATTCTCATCATCGTATAAATCTAGGATTATAGACGTACATCATCAACGGGTAGAGGTAATCGTACCCCACCACCACCGCCACCACCAACTGTATCATCAACATCACGCGGAGGCAACACTTCAAGACACAGTGATCGTGACAACTCCAAGTCAAGACGTCGTTCACCCATGGGACCACCAGCCAAGAGAGCGCCTGTACGTAGTGGCTTTGTTTCACGCATACGTGGCTCCAGCAGTCGTGGTGGTGTGCGTACAGGACGCGGAGGTTCGGGTCGTATTGTGCGCCGTGAATCAAATGATTTAAGAATTATGAGACGCAAACTAATGTATGCCCAACAAAAAGATCGTGCTCGAGTATTGAAAATTGCACGTTTAACGAGGTAAATACCCCCACATTTAGTCACATAAATTTGCAAAACATTGAGAATTGAGTTGAATATTAAAGATTTTAAGGCTGAAAACAAACAACTGGGATGTTGATTTGGGTATTGAAAAAGACCAAAGAAAGTCTTGGCCCAAAAAGAAAAGAAAACTAAAAAGACTGTTGTTTTTTGTCGTTCCTACAAAAATGACTCAAGTCATTAATATTTTTGTTGTAAGCAAATTCCCACAGTCTATATAGTTTTCCTCTAAACTTCCCTAGAGTTGAAAAAAAAAAAAGTCGAAACATCCATAAACCTTGAAATCTCAAAATTCTTACAAACAAAATGGCTGTCTATTGATTTATCTAACAATTCCAGCCATAAAATAACTCTTCACAGCATATTTTTTATTGAATTTATCAACAAATTATTTTAATTTTGTTTAAAAAAAATGAAAAAATTCATTTAACAATTTTTTGCCCCCCTTGTTAAACATTGAAACATACGTCTCTAATAAAACACACACAAACAAATCCAATAATCATCCTTAGCTCTCTTAGACGGCGTCGTCTTGATAGAAATTCCTCAAAGAGTCCACGTAGAACTTCAAGGAGTGCTAAGAAAAATGCCTCATCCAGCGAGGATGAAGATGAGGATGGTGAGAAGAAGAAATCAAAGCGTAAACACAGCGACAATGAGGAAGAAGAGGACGAGGATGCTGAACACGATGAAAATGAGGACGATAAAGATGAGAATAGAGATGGTGGTGAATCGAAAAAGCGTAATAAATCCAAGCGTGCCAAATCATCGGAAAAATCAAATGCAGAAGATGATGAAGACGACGAAGCAACTAGATCAGCCGCCAGAGATGGCGGCGGTGACAACGATGATGAGCATGAAGAGGACGACGAAGGTGGTGAGGATGATGAGAATAAATCACAAGCCGATAAGGATAAAGAACATACAGAGGGTGAAGAGGGAGCTGAAAAAGCCGACGATGCAGATGATGTTGATGCAGATAAGACGGAAACTGATGCGGATGGTGAAAAGGCTGAAAAGAAAGAAGGTAAGAAAAAAGATTCCGGAGACAGCAGC